>CM059189.1:12425580-12497345 GCA_030323885.1 Branchipolynoe longqiensis
CTTGTTAGTTGGCGAGCAGGCGCTTTGCAATGCCGGTAGGCTTTTCTAGTCGTTTGTTGTAATGTTTTGCAAACGACTTAGCCGTCTTCCAGCCTGCATGCGCTAGTATTCTTTTCACAGAAATACCTAGCAACCGTGCCTTGGAGACCATGGCACCTCTAGTTGAGTGGGAAGAGTATTTGCCCGTATCCACTCCAGCCAATTTCAACACCGTAATTGTCCATCTGGCAAGGGTGTCTCGTGAAATTGCCTTATGTGGCTTTATAAAGCTCACTAATAGTTGTTGTGATGCACGTAAATCCTTTGTCTTGGATATATAAGCCCGTATGGCTGACACAACACATAATTTCCGATCATTCGGAAAGCAGTCTAAGTGAACCGTAGATAAAGGGTCACCTAACGTGTTCGATTTGAGCAATTGTTCTAAATCAAACGTAGCTTGTTTCTTGTCTATTTCTAATCCAGTTAAGGATAAAGCAACAATCGTCTGTCCTCTGTGTCCGGTTACTAACAATAACAGGACCGCGACCTTAAAACCTAATTGTTTTATATCTAACCACGAGTTGTGAGGCCAAGCCTGAAACAACTTAAATACTATAGACACATCCCAAAACCGACTATACTTTGGTTTTGGAGGATTCCTTTGATAAATTGAACGAAGTAGATAACAAAGAACATAATGTTTTCCAACTGTTTCGCCATCAATTCTAGGTAATATGATTGATAACGCACATCTTGCCGCATTGATCGACCCAAAGGATAGTCCTTCATCCTCTAGAGAACGAAGAAAACGAGCTACTTGTGAAATTGTTGGATTTGTTGGCTTAACTTTCATTAACAAACAATGTACACCCCATTTCTTTAAATAGGATGTGTACATTTTGACAGTTCCTGGCCTCCAGGCATCAGATACTATCCTATTCTCAGTAATTTTGTCCAATCCAAATTGCTGCAGCTGTTTCCTTAGAAAAGGAATGCCAATAGGGGCGTCGTTGACACGTCGCCGTGAACCACTAGCGGTCCGTGGTGTGTCAGATTCCCGAGTTTTCTTGGGAATCGTATATGTTCTTTTGCCAGTTGTGAAACTGCTGGCAGCCAAGGTTGCGTGTCCCAATCGGGCACCACCAGTATAGCATGTGTCCTTTCCAAACCGATTTTCCTGACAACTCGGCTGATAATGCTAAACGGTGGGAAAATATAAAAATAATTATTTTCCCAGGTAATAGCAAATGCATCTACTTTCCAAGCCTCCGGTTCAGGATGCCAAGAAACATAACAAGGTAATTTGTTATTATTTCGTGATGCAAACAAGTCAACTTTAGGTGTACCCCATTTTTCACAAATGAAGTTAAACAAAGGTGTAGAGAGAGACCACTCTAAATGGTCATGGAAATTTCTACTTTTATAATCTGCAAGTGTATTTTGTGACCCTGGAATATGCGCTACAGTCAGCCAGACTTGTTGAGCCTGTGCCCAGTTCCAAATCAGTTTAGATAACTGATTGCAAGACTTTGATTTGGTTCCACCCATGTTACGAATATATGCCATGGCAGTAGTATTATCAGTTAGTATTCTAACCTGTGATTTATTTATCTTTACTAAACTACGTAAGCCCAGATAAATAGCACGCAATTCTAGTGCATTAATATAGTCTGATTTTTCATCATCAAGCCATCTACCTCCTGTTGTGACCCCATCTCGATGAGCTCCCCAACCTTCTAACGAAGCATCAGTAGTAATTACTGTATTAGGTTCCGCCATGCGGATTGGATTTGGTGAACTTGCTATATGTTGCATCCACCATCCAATATCCTGTAACCCTTCTTGCGAAATAAACATCTTTCGCTCAAAATTGCCTTTAGTTTGTGTTAACGCTAAATTTTTATCTATTTCTAGCGACTTAATATGGGCCTTCCCATATAACACAGCAGGTGCATATGATGTCATTATGCCAATAAGAACAGCAACCTGTCTAATTTTTGGCTTTGATAACTTAATAAGCTGAGTCGCTGTAGTCATAAACTTAATTAGTTTTTGTTCTGTTATCGACACTGTAAGGGACTGTGTATCCAGAATAAACCCTAAACATTTGAGTTGTTTTGTTGGTTTAAACACTGACTTTTGTTGATGTACATAAAACCCCAATTTAGTGAGTAATGCACATAAATCCAAAACTGCATTCACACAACCAATTTGTGTTGATGCTATAATAAAAGAATCATCTATGTATGGAAACATTATGTGACCCTTCCTCGCCATTACCGAGAAAACAGGTTTAAGCAATTTAGTAAATAAACGAGGCGCACAAGCTAAGCCATTCGGCATGCAGGTAAACTCATAGAGTTGGTTATCCCAAAGAACCGAAGAAATTTTCGGTCTTTTTCCCTTATGGGAAGCGTATAATATGCATCTTGTAAATCAACACTAGCCATCCACGCATCTGGCGTAATCAGATCTCGTGCCGTATCTAGCGAGAACATTTTAAAATGTCGATATTCAACCATTTTATTAAGGATTGTTAAATCCAGGATCATTCGAACCTCGCCATTAGGCTTTGGTCTCGAGAAGATGTTTGAAATAAACTCTCCTGAACAGTATGTCACTTTTTGTATAATTCCTTTCTCAAAGAATTTTTGTACCTGTTTAGTTAGTGCCTCTCGTTCAACCGGTTCAATGTTATAAGGAAAAGGTATCCTGCCTTGTACCGGAATTTGTGTGAAGGGAATGTGAACACCCCTAACTATTTGTAAAATTTCTTGGTCACTAGTAATTTTGTGCCACTCAGAAATATGATTATTAATATTACCAGCCACAAAGTTGCTTACAGTTTGTGTGGTTTTAGAGGCTGGAAGGACTTGTAACGTTTGTGTTTCAACCTCTACTTGGGACGCCCCTGGGGAAGGGTCTCGGCGAGTTGACACCTCGGCCTAGTGGCCGTGCGGTGTTGTCGGTCCAGCCTGAGCGAGCGCCCCGGCCCCGAAAAGCTTGACCGAAGTTTGAGCTCGGTCTGGTTCCCCTGGTGAACCGCCGTGGACGAAAATCCCCTCGTGACCTTTTGAAACGAGGAGTTTCCTGTTTCTTCTTACCATCCATGTTTTTGCCACTCTTGGCTGCAGTTTCTACCTCTTTATAGAGGTATTGTAGTTGACCGCCAAACATTTTCGTGTTATCTAAAGGTTTCCCTTTAATCGGCTCTGGAGCAAGAAAGAGCGTAAACTCTTTCCCATCATTATCGGTAACCTTCTTTGAGCGAGCCACTTCTTTGCCAGCATCTGTGCAAACCGACTTGAAGACATTTTCATATCTTCGATACGACAGGTAATTACCTGCCGCCGCCAACAATGCAATGCCTTTGTCCATCGTCTTAGCCAAAGACGAGAACTTATTTTCTCGTTGCATTCTGTTTGCTACAGGAGCAATAGCTGTTAGGGTACCAAGCACCGCCTTATGCACTATGTGCAACACACCCTCAAATCTCTTACGGTCCTCCGTCATATTGACATCTCGATCCATCTCCTTAATGATGGAGTTGGGAACACCTTTAATGCCTGTTAACTCATCTGATAACTTGGAAATAATCTCCGCCGGCTTAAACGTGCGGAAATGGCCATTAATGTTCTCACGCATAAGCGTAGTGGTTTTCACACGCTTAGCCCTTGGCTTCTCCACTTTCTTAGCCACTTTGCCCCCAATGGCAGCATAGACACCTTCATATTGCGTGTCTGAGTCCGATTCCGTGGAAGTGGAATCCGTGGACGAGTCGGAAGAAGAAGAATCTTTCCTCTTCTTCTTCTTCTTCTTGGACTTGGTCTTGCGCTTTTTGCGAAGTCCAGTCTTCCCCCTTTCCTTGGTGAAATCATCACCAGAAGAAACGATATGTTTCTTCTTCTTCCTCCGTTTAGGAGAAGGAGGAGGAGCCCTAAGCTCCATCGCTGAGTCTGTGTCCGAGAAATCCTCCAGAGAAGACTCCTCTTGAACACTCGGCATTCGCCGTTTACGAGACACCGGTGGTTTGAGAGCCATTATATGACTCTCCATCGCCGCAAACCGCGTCTCCCAATTTTGAGGCGCGGCGCCGTCAGGCACTATGTCCTCCTCGGAGAGAATATGCGCCCCGGGCTGTGTCGAAGGCCCTGCCGACAACACGGGTGAGGAGTCGTACTCCTCGTCCCCTCCACTCGGAACACGCCCCTCGGCTGCTGCTGCACCGCGCTTACTCCGCTTCGTGGCCATCGGGAGCTGAAACAAAAATTTTTGATCAGTCCCGGTATATATATATGTCACAACATGGTTGTTTCAAACTCATTTGGACATCTATTGGTGTTAGAGAACGTGTTTATACCGTTATAACACAGGCGTAATAAGCTAAATTTGTGCGTGGGTTGTGGGTCAAGCCCAAACCTTACGCGGGGTCGGGACCAGTGTATCGGCCCGCCCATCCCTCTGTTCCGCACACTTCTCCCACCTGTGACTACAACGTCAACAAGTTGGAGAAAATGCTACGAAACTCGGAGAAACGCCTGAAAAAGTTTGTGGGGAGTCTATAAAAGAAACCCAGGAGCATCTCCAACATTACTCTCTATTAGAGTACGAGAGAATTTCCACAGGAGACGAGGCAGAGCCCACATCTCTACCCATAATCACACGGTGACTCGGGTGTTGACAGAACCGCTAATGATCGGTTTCAATCCTTCGAGAAGGAATTCTATCCTTGGTTTTTTATAACCAAATAACTCGTCCAAAATGGACCAAAGAAAGTCTAAACTTTCCATAATGATGCTCTAATGCATCATGATTAAGCTAACCACAGTTTTTATGATACTTACTGCGTATTAGCTTGTATGTAGACTAAATTTGCCGGAGCAACCCAACGACACGTAATCCAGTCGTGAGTTGTATATGCTAATTGCTGGTACCTCACGTGCTTCCTTCTCCCTAGCCTGAGGCTAGCCTGAGGCTGTATACCGAGGTAAAATATATATATATATATATATATATATATAAATTCTTCGTTCCTGCGTTCTTTATATTATTATAATTAATTATAATACACATATATATATATACGGAGCCCTTTATCTCTGCCTCCTTGCTCAGTCCAGGACCGCCCTTTGGGCCTGGCCCGGGTCCTCCACTGTCTTTTTGTAATAGATAGCAAAAGTCTGCGCATCTTTCCAGGATGCATTTCGCATTATCGCATTGATACTGGCTCCCATCCTCCTCACTGAGGATGCTGCTGCACCTCTTGTACTATGGGTCTTATAACGGTCTGTATTTACTCCTGCTAAACTTAGTGCCTCCAACGTCCACCTGGCTAGCATAGCCTTGAGATGGGTGCAAATGGTGAAATGTATGACAATAACAACTGGGAGTTACCGCTCCTTGTCAACTCCTTTCTCTGCAAATATCTTGTAATTGTTCGGACAATACAGAACTTCTTATTTCTAGGGTAAGAAAATAAAGTAACCAAATCTAGTGGTTGACCTAAACGATTGTGTTTTAACAACACCTTCATCTCAAATGTAATTGACTGTTTTGTACAAAACATCCTGTCTGTTTGCAGATTTAGAATCGTCTGACCCCTTTTGGCCGATAGCAACAACAATAACAAAGTAAGTTTCAGTCAGAACATTTTCAATGACATTTTACCATTAGACCCTAAAGTTTCCAACCAAATGAGAACTATATCTACTGACCAAAAGTTTGCATATCTCAGTTGAGGTGGCATATCTTGGTTGAGGTAACAGCTTTTTGCAAAACCAACGTATCTGAAAAAGCTCTCCTATAGGTTTCCCCTGGAAGCGGCGTAAGACCAAACTCAAAGCACATCTAACTGTATTTACAGGGCCATATTGTAAGAAATCTAGCACATCTGAAATTGTATGGTTTAGAATTGGTATATCTTTTTCACTAGATAAAAGATTCACCCCGTATATATAGTACAGGGGTGAACCCTAGCGTAGTCTAAATACAAGCGAAAATAGTCTTACTATGGAACAGGAACTAGAATCGGTGGTTCCAGGATCAAATGGCTACATATATCGGCACAGAGTTGGTGAAATGGGAGAGAATGCAAAAAGACAAGATGGCGGCGATAAAATGCCGTCGGTTTTATTTTTAAAATTCCTTAAACTACATGTTTTATTATATATTTCAAATAAAAAGTAACGGGTAAATATGAAGATTTATGTGAAGAATATATTTTGCTTCTTAAATTAAGAATTTACCAGCTCAATTCATTTCCCCGCCATGTCGAAATTCTTCGCCTGTTTTTCTAATATGTTGGTTTTCACCCTTGTACTGGATGTATGGGGTGAATCCTTTATCTCCTTTTTCATATGCCCACAACGACCAGCTGTTTATGTGAGTAACATACGCTTTCTCTGTGGAATTTGTCCAAGTGAATCTAAGACTTTCTTTTTCAGATTAATGAATGGGCAAAAAAGGAATGCCGTCAATCTTCCACCCCTTATTGACTCTTTTTCTGAACCTTCCTTGTACTGCCCCTGCCCAACAAGGTTCTACTGACCTTCTCAACAGTGGTAGATTGATTGATTGGTGGTTTCTTTATGCCGCATTGGCAGCATAGGCCATATTCACGGGGAGAATTTTTTTTTTTTTTTATCCAACCATCGCCTTTACATATAATATAAAAGCATACAATCAAGTATGTGTCAATAGACACTTATGAATTGTTAAAAGCTAACAATCATATAATTTGTGGTGAAGGTAAATATAATATATGAAAGATTTGTTTGTTTGTTTGTTGTTGTTTTACATCCTAGCAACATCTAAGGTCATATCAGGACGGGTACCGACTTGTGACAGTGCGCACTCATGGCAACTTTATAGTGCTGTCCCACTGGGAAACCAGGCCGCCGGCAACATGACCTGGTATCCCACTCAGTCACATTATCCTGACACTGAGCACACCAGTCCTTGCCCTATCCTAATAATGCCGAGCGCCTGGCTAGGAAGCGACAAGTATCAATATTAAAGTCATTGGTTTGACTCGACCGGTACTCGAACCCATGACCCCACAATCTACCAGCAGGGGAGACGGACGCTCTAACTCATTCGGCCATCCCGCCTGGTCATATATGAAAGAATTAATGGATAAAAATTGTTTTAATGAACTATATGAGGTGGTACAGACCAGCTGTCCTCAAAAAGGCTAAAATGTCTTCTTATTTTACTTTAGTCAAAAGGTCATACATGCTGTTTGCAGTGTAAAATTGTTGGCACAGTGCCATAAAATCGACACAGTTCAGTCAAATGTGCTTGACTGTCAGTGGGGACTGACATCCAATACATTCAGGGGGAGGGTTCCCCTTGAGCAGGAAAATGTGTGTTCGCCACGAGTGGCCGATACAGCAGCGACTAAGGACCACATAGTCCCACAGACCCCCCACATGAACCTGTGGTAGTTTTCCCACAGCCCATTCAATTTCATGCAATTTGTTAACGTTTTCATCCCACTCATTTTGCCATTTGGATTTGATGTGGGTGGCTATTAGTGGTTTCAGATCAGAGTGGGGTATCAGACATGGTTCAACATCATAGTTCAGAGCCTCCTTCGCAGCCGCATCAGCTTGTTCGTTTCCCTGGATGCCGGCATGGCTAGGCACCCAACACAAGTGGATGTCATATCCATCTGTTGCCAGCTGGTTCATTTTGTAAATGACCTTTGCCATGAAAGGGTGGTCCGTTTTTAGCCTAGCAACAGCTTGCAGGCAGGAAAACGAATTGCTGTGTATGACATATTTAGTGTAGTTGGATAGTTTGATGACTTCCAGCGTGAGAAGGAGTGCTTGGGCTTCTGCCGTAAAAATCAAGCTTTGATCGGGCATGCGAACGCTGAATTTCTTGCCCTGGCAAACTCCCGCAGCAGCTGCCCGTCTTAGGTCTTTCGAACCATCAGTATACATGGAGAAGTGGTCTTCAAACTGGCCTTGAATCTCTGCGCAGAGTCGTTGATAATCGAGTGGATGTGTCCCAGACTTCCTCAGTTCCGTGAGTTGGAGGATGACCGATGGCTTCCTCAGCGACCACGGGGGATGTTCTTGGACCTGGGTATCCTCCAATATATCTAGATCCAAGTACAAAGCATCCAAATGAGGTTTCACCCGGAGCCACAGGGCCGAATGAAATTTGGCTTGGCCTCATACTTGCAGTCGTTGTGTGTCTCAAACAGACAACTGTATGCAGGCTGTTACCACCAGTAATCCGGAAGTGTTCGACAAACTGGGAATTATTATCTACTTCCCCGAGTGTTACACTACTCGCTACTTGTGACTGAACTCTTTTCTGAGATAACACTTCGGTTCTAGCTTGCTCTGCCTTAGCTATCATCTCAACATAAGCTGAATTTCTTTCCGTTAAACCTTTCCGTTAAACAGATTCTGTTTTATCTCCTGAAACATAGACCTCATTTCTGCCAATTCCCTACTGTCCTGGTTGGTAGCGGGAGGCACAGGGGACGGCTGGCATGTGTGAGTTGGTACAGTGAGTGTGGTGACGCTAGTGGTTCAGTATTAGGCACCATCTTTTTTCTGCTTGTATGTTTCTTTTTCCCAATTACAGGTGATTCTGAATGAGAATCACTCAATGCATGTGGCTCAGGTCTGGTTATATCATTTGCCAACATGCTGGGTAAACGTCTTCCTTTCTCCCCAACATACACCCGCAGCTGACTACATGGTCTGGCTTCGGGGACAGGGGATATTTGTATATCTTCAAGTGTAAACGTTAGCTGCTTCCACCTACATGCAGAAGTAACGTGTCAGTCTATCACACATAACGGAATTTTACATTAAAAATAACACCAGATTTAAACTCAATATAATAGTATAACTATAAGTATCCCCTATTAAATAAATGAATACATGAGTCAAATATTACTTGCATCCAAATTCTATCTAGCCTCACTACCTGCCTACGTATTCCTCAGGACTTACCTGTACTACCACCGATGCTGGTGGTCCGACTGCCGGCTCGCAACTGGCTGAGGTCAGTAGCACGGTCTATTTATATATTCTCCCCGGGGCCTTGGCTTCTAGTATTCGAAGATGACATAAGAATTCTTTGATTAATATAGTTATTGCATCAATTAGTATCCTTGAGCTGAGATCTTTAAGTCCTGATGATTTGTATTCAGACAAGACCTTAATCTTTCCTTAGTCACTGTCCAGATGTGACTGCATTTGACTTTACTATGTTAACTTGATCTTTTTCTGGTATACTGTCTAGTGTATCTGCTAACTTCTCCCCTATTTCTATGAAGTAGTTATTTATCTTTTTAGGTGTTTCTTGGGTTGTTAATTTGTCCCCTGTTAACTCATTCACTAAGCTGGAGATAGTTGGGGTGGTTTCCAGGGCTCTCTGTATGACTCAGCAAAATCTCCGGGCATCTTCTTTATTTCTCAGGACTTCAGACTGAATGTACCTTGCTTTTGCATACCTGACTAGAATTGGCTCTATTCTTGATTTTGGTTGCTAAGAATTTGTCTTCAGGTAGATTTGTTTGCTCTGATTTTTCTTTAAAGTAGTCTCTATCTTTTTGTAACTCGAGAATTTCATTGCTAAGCCATTCTGGTCTACGATCTTTCACATTGTATTTTCTGAGTGGTGCATGTTGGTTTGGTGCTTTAGTTATTAGTTGTTTGAGTGACTCCCAACATATATTTGGATCCTGGTTGGCAAAGAGGGTTTCAGTATTTTCTTCTAGTAAGGTCTCTCTAAATTTCTCTATTTTATAATTCCTAGCTTCTTCCCCAGAATTCTATTAATTTCCTATCACCCGGGTGGAGGCGGAGTGGCTGGAGGGAGCTGCGGGCCCGGGTTATAAGGCGGAACCCGGGGGGGGGGGGGGTCACGTAACTCAACGGTCAACGGTCACAGGAGGAAAAGGAAGACAGGGGGGGGGGGTACTCCTCCTCCGCCGCGAATCAAACGCAATGCAAGCATTATGACCAATTTAGAACTCCAGTGTTTTTGCAGTACTTCATGTTTGTGAATGCTAGATCAATTGTTCTGTTTGTTTCAATTGTTATTCTTGTACCTGATGTAATGACCTGTTCAAGTGCTAAGGTTGTTGCAAATTGTCTTATTTTGTTGGCTGTTATTGGGGTTTTCTTTGCAACATCAGCATTGAAGTCTCACTTACTCATGAGCACACTTTCCAGGGAAACCTTTCAAAATCAATACCGTTAAAGGTTTTAGTGCTTGTGTGAACCCTGACACCCACACACATGTAGAGTTCGTTAGACTGACCGGCGTCGGCGGGCAGGCCTCGGTTCGGCGTGATGAAGAGCTCCTCGGTGGAGAGCTGCAGTGCTACTGGCACCACGTCGGCGAACACGGTCACGTGGTTCTTGTAGAAGCCGTTGATGGTGAACTCGAGCGAGCGCTGGAAGTGGCCGCGGGAGTTGGAGTCGAAGATGAGCGGGAGCACAGCCTTGGAGTTGGGTGGCACGACCTGTGAGAGCGGGCTCGACTGACGCAGCTCGACACTGTCAACGTGAACAACGATGTGGATGAACTGGTCCAGGTTGTTCACGATTTTCAGTTCGTGCTGGCTCACCGAACGGAGACACACGGTGCCAAAGTTCACGGTGGGCGGACCTGCAGAGCGTGATAAAAAAAAAAAAGGAACAAATAAATGTTTAAAGGGGCAGTAACATGACCAGCACAACTTTACTTACTCAAAATTATAATGATTAAATATAACTAGTTATAGTTCGTGTATCTTGAAAGTATACTCGCTTAGAGCTATTTCGGGCTTCATCAAAACAAATGGCCTCTGTGGTCAAGCTATGAGTATAAGGACCATTCATCCCTAATGACCCTTATCAGCTGTTAGACTTAGAGTGATATAGATAACTCGGTAGGGTTCCTTCACGAAATAGCACTGCACCATGTTTAAACTCATAGGTCACTTACATAAGAGGCTTTTGAACAGCAATAGAATACAAAGTAATGTGCGTTACAGTATGGTGTGTAACATCAATTTAAGGGACTAACCTACGACGATCTTGTGGATCTCTTGAGGGGACAACATCTTTGAGCAATCCGACTTCTCTCTTGGGGTAGTAGGTACGGCGTTTAATCCATCCATCACCTGAAACACAAAACCACATATAGATGCAAGATGCTTAAAATATCGGGCCATACGGCTCAGTTATGGCATGGCATATATTAAGCTGAGAGGTAACTAATTATAGAAGAAAATACACGAAAAGTTTCAGCACTCCCTGCATATCATTGATATATTAACTGTATTTAATGTCCTTCTGCTATGGCTTATAATCTAAGTGAATCCTCACTAAACCTGTCCCACATCACGTCACAGAATCTTCAAATCTTAACTCAATGAAGTAATGATTAAGTGATCAAAGGACAATGGTACAAGGATGCTATGGATACATATAATCTTATCAGTTTTAGATTGATCGGTGGTTGCTTAACGCCCGATAAACAGCAAAGGCTATATTCACGCTGAGATTCTGTTTTAGATGCAAACCAGTGCATACATCCAGGTTATGTATATTTTGATAGATAACACAAATACTTATGTACTTCCACACATACAGGAATGACCAATAAATAAATTATAAATAAATAAATTATATTAGCAGATCTATGAAGCTTGCCAGCTTTCTTCTATACCTAAGTTTCTTCACTCGATATCACCCACCGATAAATAGTTCAAAATCACCATTTTAATAAAGGCCGGAAAACCAGCGCCTTCCCCCAACCACTCAGACACAAAGAACAAAAAGCAGAAACCCCACACTCACAAAAGCAGCGAATAGTGGTGTTTGCGTGATGAACGCTATTTGTATTCAAAGGACAACTCTGCATCGAGATCAATATTGTCCTAGCAAAGGGGTGACGTCGTCACAGGGGCAGTTAAATAAGCATATTGAAAGTTCACACATTGAAAAGTTGTCTTCCCATGGCAGGGGTTCGCCGATCACAAAGTTAATTGAAGACCACTGTATAGCTTAACACAAGCATGGCGAATATAAAACACACAGAAACTGACCCTTTTTGAGGAAGCCTTCTCTGCCGCTGCCAGCTCCCTTGTGCACAGAAGTTTCACGTTGTTTGGTGGCGTTGGAGCTAAAATAAACGTATAATCATCACACGATAGTTAATGGGATCATCTTCAATTCTACGAAATAACTACATCACTTTTAAGGTAGAGTCAGATTCGCCACAGGGGCAGATCTAGGTTGATCGAGAGCACAGGGGATGTGTTAGGAGTGCCTCTTCCCTCCATATAGCTTAGAATAATAAAATACAGTTTACTGGCTCTGCATATTACTGGTTTTTCCATTGAATTAATCATTAACTTCATAGGGCTAAACCAATAACAATATTAGCTGTGATCTAGCAGTGGTCATAATTCATATGCAAACGACTTACGTTCTATCTCTGCATGTATTTCCTCGGCGTTGAGCTTCTTGGGTTTGAGGCCAGCGGCCGGTTTGATAGCAATGTCCAGATCGTTGTCTGTCTCCATGAATTCTCTACTCAACAAATGAGAACAGGAATTAGACAATACAATGAACAGACCTGTACGCTATAAGTATAACCCTGTATCTGATTCGACAGACGCACATGACGACTGTGGTCTTCCAATGCTTTGCAACGTTGAGAGATTAAAGTTAAACTCTGTGTGGGCAGAAAATGACATATTCGTGTCAAAAACTTTTGTTTCTCTTTGTTGTTTTGTTTGTGGGGCAATGTAGATGTCTTGAAAGCTGATTCATAACTATATAACAAGAACTAACATGGCATACTTTTACAGCTCTAAGATAGGGGTTGGTGCTTAGATGCAGGACCTACGGATACTATTAAATAGTACAATATTTGGGTTAAATAGTGAGATGTATTGAAACTTGAATGAAAAATGTGATGTGGTTGACTATTTAACAGAAAATACACATAATAGTCATAGAATCCTCAATATTCAATATTTTAATGCATGACTGTTAGATTTGCTAATTCAGGCTATGAGACGGAACTACATAGTATGGGAAATTATTAGTCTGAATAAAGAGTACAGGTCAATCAAAGTCAGGTAACATATCAAATAGGGATCGAGTCTCTGTATGACCCGGGACTCAACCCTTGCAATTCAAGGCCATTAAAGTAGGGTCGGGTGGGGCGGAAAAAGGAGGTGGTGCTGGTCCGGCATCTGGGGTAGAAGCACCGATGGGGCGGAAGTGACGTCAGAGACGGTCACCGGGTACAGGCAGCGGCTGCCAGTGCGCGCGCGCCGGTGTCGCCACCGGGAGTTAATGTGGATTGGCCGCCTATGAATAAAAGGGGTGGGGTGGGGGTGGGGGGGGGGGGGGGGGGGTGAAACGTTAAGTTGGGTGTGGAATAGGGGAGGGGTGTCTGTCCCGTCTAGGTCCCGAATTACCCATATTGCCAAAGCAATATGGGTAATGTACGCAGAGACGCAGCTTGAGATGTAAGTGATACTGTGCATACAATTTATATAGGCAGTTGTTATTCGTACGGTGGTTGTGTGAATAGATTAGTGTCTATTCGTATGGTGGTTTGTTTGTTGTTGTTTTACGTCCTAGCAACACCTACGGTCATATCAGGATGGGCACCGACTTGTGACAGTGCGCACTCATGGCGACTTTAGTGTTGCCCCACTGGAATACCAGGCCACCAACACCATGACCTGATATCCCACTCAGTCACAGTATCCTGACACTGAGTCAACCATTCCTTGTCCTATCCTAATAATGCCGAGCACCAGGCTAGGAAGCAACATGTATAAATGTTAAAGCCATTGGTTTGACTCGACCAGGGTTCGAACCCATGACCCCACGATCTACCAACACGGGAGACGGATGCTCTAACTCATTCGGCCATCCTGTGTGGTCCCGTATGGCGGTAGTCACATGACTAGCTTTGACCCAATCATAAGATGTCGTAGAGCTAGTCACAACGTCGAGTTACAGAACACAAAGTCCTACTGAGAGATCTGCGGCGAATAGTTGGTAAAGCATTAACTTACAGATCCTCTTCTGGTATATCTAGACCCTATTCAGCTTCTAATGACAGCTGGGTATGGCAAGAAAGAACTTTTTTTCCCACACATATGGAGTCATATAATTGTGAGAGTCCTCTCCAATGTATATCTAGCCTTCTCACAAATGCTTCTACCATTGGTGCTTCAACCACTTGGTCTGGAAGACTTCCATGGATCTGTCACTTGAAAGAAATAGTTCTGATTTGCGCCACAGGGTGGTGCATGATTTGTACTGAACTTTGCCACTTGGTGGTGTACGGTGACCCAGATTGGTCATGTAAGAGCTGGTGTTTTGAAAATGGCTGGGTAAGTGAGGAGAAGGGAGAGTAAACTGAGGTTTCTTTGTTTTTTTACACACTAGTTCATACAGGAAATATATTTGCTTCAATGTAAAATGTATGTTAGTACAATTACATTGCATATATTCAATCAAAAACACATATTTTTGTTGTTGAATGTAAATAGGATTGATTGATTAGTGGTTTCTTTAGGCCATATTCATGGTGAGAATTGTTAGTTTTTTATTCAACCATCGCCTTTACATATAATGCAAAAGCATACAATCAATTATGTGTCAATAGACACTTATGAATTTGTAAAAAGTCACAATCATATATTATTTGTGGTCAAGGTAAATAAAATAGATGAAAGAATTAATTGATACAAATTGTTTTAATAAACTATATGAGGTGGTACAGACCAGCTGTCCTCGAAAAGGCTAAAATGTCTCCTTGCTTTACTTTAGTAAAAAGGCCATGCATGCTGTTTGCAGTGTAACATTGTTGCCGCAGTGCCATAAAATCCACAGTTTAGTCAAATGTGTTTGACTGTCAGTGTGGACTGACATCCAAAACATTCAGGGGAGGGTCCGTCTTGAGCAGGAAAATGTTTGTTAGCCACGAGTGGTCAATACAGCAATTGAGCATGGTGGAGGTAGTGCTGGGCACGAGTTTTTCTTCGTTAGAACCTAAATACACAAAATAATAATATATCAAGCCTTGAGACCCAACGGTGATGTCATCGGTTTGCCAGATACTATGACTACATATTTCAATCCAAGATGTTCATAATACCCTGGTGGTCTAGTGGTTAGCATTCGGCGCTCTCACCGCAGCGGAGGGGTTCAATCCCCTGTCAAGGCTGTTTTACTTTTATTTATTTTGTATGTGTATGTATGTACATGTAGTCATTGTTTTCCCGACGGTCGGGTAAACAATACATATCTTGTATATACGATGTCGTATATACAAGGTGTGTGATTGTGTATGTGTGTGGTCATATAAATATATATATACATATCGCATATACTACTACTAGTTTCAGGTATGCAGGTATTGCAATACCTCAGGGAGTTTGACACCCCTGCCCGGCAGAGTTGTAAACCACCACCTTGTGGTACAGGTTCTTGACAGAACCGAAGGCTAAGGGAGCAACCCTGAACAGAAAACCATGTCACTGTGGCAGCATCAAGGGCGGTTGATGTATGGAACTCCCAACATCTCCCACCTGTGAAAGTACAACGTCTGAACACTTTGACTTATGGATACTGAATGGTTTATTCACGGCCCAGGGCTCGCTGAACCCGCCGGCTAAACTTTCCATGACGTCATCTCATTTACATAATCCTTTGTCCAAACCTTTGCATCTCATTATCATATATTAGCCACATGCCTATACATCTATTACGCATATATCACATCACCCCCTCAAAGTATTTCTGAAACATGAAATGTTTCAAAATAACCATCAACACATACCAATACACCAGTCAAAACGAATGCAACATCAACATATATGCGTACTTAACTGAAACGCAAGACCTAGCGAATGTCCGAGCGCACTATGGAACTGAACTCCTTTAAATATCCGGCCTTATAGCCTCCATATTATACATTGTCCATCACACAACAGATATCAAAACCGCGGCTGAAAAATAGACCTTAACCCTACATGCACATGCTATACGTGAACACACCCAATCTAACTGACCCACTACAGGTCTAACCTGCTCGCCGGCCTAATCAGCTGACCTGACCTACTTAGATTAGCCTCACTGTTTACATTCGGCAACGACGCTGACCTACTTTGCGTCTGCCCGACTGGTTGGGGCCGCCCCCCCACAGGCATCCTGATAATCTGCACGCGATTTCTATACAACATATTACCTGCCTCGTTCAAAATTTGATATTCTCTCCCCGAGATACCAGTCTGACCCAAAATAACCCCTTTTTTCCAATCCACTGCATGATTTTTGTATTTTATTTTGTCCCCGACTCTCATATGTTTGTGCGGCTTACCACACTTTTTATCATGAAACGCTTTCTGACTTTGCTGCCTTTTTCGCTGTCTGCACTTTCTTTGGATTTTGCATTTCGGGTACCAAAATTTCTTCTGCCATCGGCAACCTGCCCCTCAGCCTTCTGCTCCTGAGCAGCTGAGCCGGAGATGCATTTAAGATGGGCAATGGAGTGCTACGATAGTTCCGCAAAGCTAACTGAAAATCTGAACCAGTCTTCTCGCACTTCTTTAACATGTCCTTTACCGTCTGCACAAACCGTTCTACCTGACCATTACTGCGAGGATATTGTGGACTGGAATATACGGCCTTAAAACCATAGTGCTGTGCAAACTCGCTATACTCATGGCTCTTAAACTGCGGACCGTTGTCCGAAATAACCTGACTAGGAATACTGTGCCTTGCTAAATTATCCTTCAACGCCTCAATGACTGGATATTTTGTGTAATAATCTACAGCTATCAGGTAATTTTTAGGGTTTAACTCAAACAAGTCTGCACCTACTTTTTCATACGGCTGACAGGCTATCGGGTCGTTATGCAAATTTTTCTGGTTGTTTTGGCAAGTGTCACACCAACTGACCGTATCCTCAATTTGTTTGTTCATATTAGGCCAAAACATACAGTCTCGCGCCAGCTGCTTGGATTTTGTCACGCCCAAATGTGTTCCGTTTGAATTTGAACTTCTTTGCCAAAGATATAGTCATGAAACCTCTGGCATCCGAAACATATGGTCAGCATTTCTTTCTCAATAGTGGCATAGCCACACTGCGCTGAGTTAAGGGCACGAGATGCGAGTGCGATTGGCTTGTCATCTTGCATTAACACGGCACCCAAACCTGACTGACAAGCATCGACTTGAATAACAATGGGTTTCTTGACATTGTAATACGACAACACAGGAGCAGTTCTTAACGTTTCTTTCAATTTATCAAACGCGCCCTGCTGTTCGACTTGCCAGTGCCACGCGACATCCTTAGCGAGGAGCGTGCGTAGTGGTTTGGCAATCTCGGCCATGTTTGTTTGTTTGTTTCTTTCTTGTTTTATGTCCTAGCAACATCTAAGGTCATATCAGGACATGTTGGGTATGAACTTGTGCACATATCCAACCATGCCCAGGAACCTTTGGACACCCTGTTTAAAACGCGGCTCTGGCATGTCAACTATTGCTTGTATTCTGTCTGGATCAGGCTTCATACCCTGCTGGGTAAGTTGGTGACCTACATACTTTACTGTAGTCTTACATAACAAAGATTTTGTTTCGTTCAATTTAAGATTAACCGACCTAGCTCGGTCCAACACGGCTCTGAGCCGCTCGTTGTGTTCATCAACCGTTGACCCATATACCAAAATGTCGTCCGTGACTATCCCGATAATGGGTATATATTTCCTGAATAAAAATGTCACCGACTGTTTTGATGCCAAAAGGCAGGCGGGTGTACCAGTACCGGCCCCACGAAGTATTAAATGTGCACAGACGCGAACTTTCTTCGTCTAACTCTATTTGCCAATACCCTGTCATCGCATCCAAAACTGAGAAATATTTCGCATCTGCTGTTTTGGAAATAATTTAGTCAATCGTTTTGGTAGGGAAAGGCCCTCGCTTTATCGCTTTGTTCAACTTAGTCGGATCCAGACAAATCCTTATCTTATTTGTTTTTTTTACGATAGTTATGGAGTTAACCCACTCGGTAGGTTCATCCTGCTCAACTATGACACCTAACTCCACCATGCGATCAAGCTCACTACGTACTTTACTTTGAATAGCAAACAGAATCTGTCTAGGCGGATCAACAACAGGTTGTACAGATTTATCAACATGAATGACAGCAAACCCAAACCCTGAAACACATCTTTGTATTCGCTTACCATCTGCTCTGCCCGGGCGCTGGGACTGTTCGTCGGCTTGGAAATGTTCGTCGGCACAGCACAGTGCACTTCATCCACCCGTGCCAGCAGGTTCAATGCTTGCCCAAAATAGGCTGACAGTTCCGCACCACTTGGAACTTGAAGTCTCTGCCGTTCACGTCGACCACCGCCTCACCGTTGGGAGTGATCCGGTGACCCGAGAACGTCACCAACGAACACCTGGTGTTCGTCAGCTGCCCCGGAGCCACTCTGTCGAAGAGGTACCTCGGCAGCGCGTTCGCCTCCGACCCGGTGTCGAGCTTGAACTTGACAGGGCAACCGTTCACCCGAACGATCGCGTACCACAGCTCGGCGTCTTGCTCGGCACTGTGGTCAACGGCACCAACGAACAGATCCGTTGTCAGCACATTGACCTCTGCCGGATCCAGGTCTTGCTCAGCATTTTTTAGGGTCGGGCTCTTCAACGGCAACCTCGTTGACTCTGCCAAGTCTGCTCCTGCAGACCTTACCGAAGTGCCTGATCTTCTTGCAGGCTATGCAAGCTTTGCCTTTTGCTGGGCAGACTCCCCGGCGGTGTTCATAACCACAATTCTGGCAGCGGATCTTGAACTCTCCAGCACTGGTGCCGCCAGCATTCCAAGATGGCGATTTCCAAGATGGTGTCGCTGATGATCGAACCGCCGGTGCACCGGTACACGCAGTAGCATAGTTCCTCAGAAAATCAATTTCTTTACTCTCAACATCTGATTTGGTGTCCTCCAACAGATCCGAACTGAACACACTCATTTCACAAATACTCACACACTTCTCCAAAGTCAACTCAGTAGTTTGCAGCAGTTTGTTACGTAAATTAACGTTACTTACACCAGCCACTAACCGATCGCGCAACAGCGACTCCTCCACCGTACCATATTCGCAATCCTTCACCTTGTCTCTTAATACTGTGATGTACGTAGCCATATTTTCCGTAGCTTGATTATGCGTATTAAACTTGTATCTTGTTATAATCAGACTGCACTTGCCTACACAATATGTTCGAAATGCCTCCGTAAGTGGCCCAATCTTGTCTTGATCTGCGAGAGCGAAATCCATATTGGCGAAAACCCTCTGCGCCTCCTCGCCAGCGACATTTAGACGAATATAGGAATGATGGCGATCTCGGAATCGTTCGCGGTTACCAATGGGGTCAAGCAAGGTTGTGTAGAGGCCCCCATGCTCTTCTCCATCTTCATATCAGCAATGGTCGACGAGGCTTTCCGAGGCATGGGGGATCGCATCCATATACAGTCCAGACAGAGCGATGACCTATTCAATGTCGCACACTTCAGAGCAAAGACCAAGACTACTCGGATACTGGTGAGAGAGCTGCAGTTTTGCAGATGACAGTGCACCGGTTGCCCACTCTGCTGAAGAGACCCAGAAAATAGTGGACACTTTCTCCGATGCATCAAAGAAAATTAAAAACGCACAGAAAAACAGCACCTGGCACCCAATCTGAGAACCAAACGCTGCAGAAATCCAGAAAGAACCCCCACCTACGTTAAAATCGCCCAACGGTAAAATTCTTCGAACAGAAAACCCTGAATTCGATACCTACACTTTCACCTAATACTAGTATTTTTTCTGCATTCCCAAATACTAATAAATAATATTATTACTTAGATGCATATACATAATTCAAGACGCCGAAGTAGTGCACAAATACAGTGATATATTTAATATTTCAAATAGTTTGATCCATTTTAATGTCTAACAATCAGGCGTAAAGCAACAATATACATTGTTTATTGTCATGCGATCATATCGAACATCAGTAATGAAGGAGAAACATTTTTATTGACAAAAACAAAGAGATTTTTCTAGTAAACCTTAGGTACGCCTATTTTGAATATTTATATAACATTAATACTGATCAAATTGCATTCAGACTAGTTGTCACTATATGTATACATGTTCATGCAGCATCTAGATTATTTACCGAAGTGTATATAATGACTGATTTCCACTTTAATTGATATCTGGTATCTGAAGACTACAAAAATGCAATATATTTTCATAATTAAAACTCACTCAAAAGTCTTATTTTTGGGGTTCAAACTCTAATTATTAATCAATTCAAACACTCAGCCAAAGACCCTATAATACTAAGATGGCTCACTCCCTATCTCTCCCATGGTAATATAAATTCTGCAGTGCCACCTTGTGGTGGGTTTGATCAGCCCGGCTGCTGGTTGCTGTTTCACATGTAAACACATACAATTATATTGTACATGAGATAGGTAAGTATGAATACACATCAATATGAAATTGCTATGAACAAATACTCATCATCATCAGCATTGCCATCATCACACATCTTTCACATTCATATATACATTTATACATATAACATAGCGCCTGTTTAACCAAGAGAACAGCCAGCGCACCAAGTGGTGGGTTTGATCGTTTTGATTACACAGTACAGGCTGAGTGAGCCATCTTAGTATTATAGGGTCTTTGACTCAGCCAAATAGAGTTGAGTGTATGAGGTACTTCAGAAAATACCTTTCTCGGTGAGTAGTCAGTCATACAATGCTCACGATTTCCACTGCCCGACCTCCCATACAGCCCTCATAGAAGCACCTACTTGAGCGTAGGCTTGTGCCCCTCCTCTACGTAAGCAATGTAGGGAAATAGCTTTTGGACTCGGATGGTTATTATGCCTTAGTCCTATGCCGTAGAGGAGGTTTTTTTCTTCTAATAAGGGTGTCCCCCATTTAAATGGAGGAAGGCTGGACCCAGTGGACTCACGTGCATTGTAGAAATGTATACTTTCCACGCCTTCACAGGGCAGTATGCAGACCTTGGGAAGCTTGGTGTGCGAACACAGTATATTTCCTTTGGGTTGCTTGCGGGCTTACTTGTTCGACCCCAATTGTGAGTGCAGACCCTGCAGTGTGGACGTCCCAGCGTGTGTGCAGCATCACTCGGATTTTGAGGGGAAAAGAGGTTAGACTGTCTTAGCAGGGTAAAATATGCAATCAGGGTGGCTGCTATTAGCACTGAACCTATTTTTCCTATTTTCTCAAAGAATTTGACTATGTTAATTATGTCATCTACCTCCAGTGCCTCCAGTGCCGTCACTTGCTCTGGTGTGTGTGCCAAAAGTCTACTTACTCCCTTCTTTAACAGAGCTACTGGATAGGCATCAAAGCTTTTAATAGACCCGCTGTTTAATAAGACCCAAGTCCGAGCCCCACTCAAGTAATTATATACTGCCCCAGCTGAATAATTTTTTTCTGAAAGATATGCTATATACCTCATAACATTGTACATTGTTGGCCTAATTGGGCCGAAATCTCTTTTTTTAAACATGCAAACTCCTTATAACACGAGAACTGGTATTTATTTTTCCAGGTTCCTTGAGCCAAACCTCCTCTAAGTAGTTTCATTACCTTTTCATGTAGCCAACCTTGAAGATCTTGGAAGAAAGGGGTAAATAAAAACGAGCTGACCAAATCTACAAATAAGTATATTATCAAAGATTATAAAATGATTTACCACAATTTTCCTAATTTTTAATTCTTTGCATAATAAATCAATTTTTATTTTTCACTGATTATTCGCTTAGAGAGTCTGCCAGAACTAAGTGCTTGCCAGGTTTGTGTTTTATCTCTATTTCGCAGGAATTGTCTGCTGCAAACTTCCTGACTTCTCTGGCACATGTACACAGAACATTATCTTTCCCTATCCCCAAACTAAGAACTTGCTGTGACACCTCATTATCTTTATTTATTACAATTAAAGATTTTGACAGATTATCTGGTGTTAAACATTTTAGTGCTGCAATTAAGTTTATTGCTTCTAGCTGGGTGATGTATTATCCTCTACTTATCAAGTCACTACTATACGTTTCTGCAAAGAAACAATTTTTAGAATAACCCTCCCCACCGACCAGTGATGAATCGCACTCTATCACCCATTCTTCCTTGGGCTCAGGCCTAATAAGGACTAAGCCATTAGAACTGCTAATATAATTAACAAACCAAAGTATGTCTTTCATTAGTAGATCTGTCACTTTAATGTTTCCTTTAAAAGGGGAACTTCTTAAAAATTCTATTCATGAACCTATGGGCAGGAGTGACACATCTTGCAATAAATTGAAGAATCACAGTTAGTCTACGTATATTTTTCCTAGACACTTCTCATCCGACTTCCCACTTTTTGCATTCCTCTAACACATCATTAAGTTTGTTCTCCGGAATTTTAATTTGCATTACATTGGTATTTCTATAGAAACCTAACCACTTTAATTCACAGGTGGGAGGGAAACAATTTTTAAGTGATAATTCTAGGCCCAAGTAATCCATAAGTATTAGGATATAATTATATTTTCTATTAGCTTCTTCAACCATCCCAGCTACTCCTACTGCACTTGTAGTATGTGCACATGCAAGTGCCGATGTTCCAAATGGTGGTGCAATGTCAAAATAGAATTTACCCAATACTTGTATACCAAACAAAGGAACAGATAGTGGGCTTGTCCGTAGATGATGATATGCCCATGCCAAGTCCACTGGCCACATAAAACAATTTTTTCCCAGAACTGTAATTTCTTTTCCTATATCTAAAATATTTCGCAAGTTAAATTTGTATTGTTTCCCTTGACAACACCCTTTTAATATTCATGCATTCACACTCCTGCCCCATGGGTAACTGTGGTCCACTATAATTCTTCTCTCTTCCTTATCTTTTTTCGGCCTAGTCATTAAGGGGCTAACCTGTGGCCAATGTTCTGTAACAATATAGTTATTAATCCATTTGGCATTATTTGGTTCTTCTTTATGATTTCTTATTGCTGGCACTGATGCATTTGGTCCTGTAAGTGTAAAGTCTGCCGGCCAGCCAAATTGCAGAAAATGTCCTTATCCAGATAGTCCCTTAAATTTAATGCAGCTCTCCAATTCTGAATCGTTAAACCTAAGTTCAAGGGTAACCTGGCAAGCAAATAATTAGGCAATCCTGTCTTCCTAACATATGTGTAGATATTCAAATAGTTTACATCCTCCCATTCTTCTGTTACTGCATAAGGCCAGATTTGTAGCAAATTATTCTTGTACATATTTGGAGATATTAACAATTTACCCTTCTCTTCCCTATCTGATTCCACATAACATGGATCTATTATATCAGGTGCCTTGTCCGGTAGTACTGTATTATTGGGATTTATAAACCTAGTACCTAGCGCCATATTATTATCATCTACCTTCTGTGTACCAAAAGAAGAATAGGAATTTGAGGAAGTAATAGAGGCGGGCAGATAATAGATGATGGTGAGGTCGCATTATTATGATGTGATGTGTATGAGGTCGCATTATTATGGTACGATTGTGAGGTCGAATTACTGCACTGAGGTGTGAGAAGTGGCCTGGCCGTGCGCAAGTGGAGATAAGAGTGGTAAGGGCCCACTGAGAGGTGAAGTATGATACATAGTACAGCATGAAAAAGGAGCTTGAAGGTAATAAATTGTATAAGTCTATATTGAAATGTGAACCTACAATATCATTAGTATCAACAACTACCCATTTTGAAAAACTATAACTATCCTTTTGTATGCCTCTGCAGTCACGGTTCCCACATATATCAGGCGATAAGTCAACACCAGTGTATAACTGTTGATGATATGAGTATTTACAGCTATCATTCAAAGGAATTAATAATATGTTGCCATGACAACTGGATACAGTTGAGTCAACAGGCTTAATATTTTAACTAGACGCTGCAGTCTCAGTGGCCCTTATGGGGCCTACTGACCAAAATCCTCTTATGGCAGCCACAACTTTAGAAAGTTTCAGCTCATATAACATCTCCTAAAATGATAGACCAAAAAAAAAAAAAGCAACAAAAATAAATTCATGATTCTATCTTTGTTGGTTTCTGAGATATGAGCAAAACCGTATCACCTGAATTTTTATCTGATTGTTCACATTTTGCCAAATTGCATGAAGGGCCAACTTTGGCCAACTACAGTACCAAAGATAATTAACAGAGAAAGCTTAAATTAAGTAGATGTGCTATGGGTGACAAAAGTCTTCTTTCTTTTTTTGTAGTGCTGTTAGTTGCTCGGTTTCTGCCCAATAATGCACTTGATATGCCTTATTTGTAGAAAGTGCACGAAGGCAGAACAAGCATTAATAGACTAAACTTCAAACGATCACTGAAACTTTATTATTTATCTGATTAAATTGCTTGTGAATGACATGTTGATATCTTTCAAATGACATGCAGGATTATGAAGTTTGCTAATACTATTATTTTACCCACCTCCCCCACACCCATCCTCTCAGCTATTGAATTCCAATAGCTAAGGGCAGGAGTCGCTCTGTATCCCCCCTCCTCCACGCCGCCGCACCCCTTCCCGCGACTGCATCCCCTGCCCTCCCCCAGCACCGGAGTCGCCCTGCCCCCCCCCCCCCGCCTGCCACACACTCCACCCAGGTGAGAGTCGCCTTGCTTTTTGTTATGGTTATTTACTGTTCTATATTTGTTTGCACACTACGCACACCAGTGATAAAATTTATTCGCTCTAATCCCAGGTGATGTATAAAATCCACAATCTCTACCTTTATTCTAGATTAAACAAGTTTTTCCATCAGAATCAGGATAGTCTTTTATGGCATATGTGTCTGACCATCCAGCTGGCAACCTCCCATCATCTACTAATATACTATACTAAACACATTCTCACTCCACAGGAGACAAGTTTCCCTCTCCCAATCTTGAGCTATTACTGCCAGCTCATCTTGATGAGCCTGAATATGAGAGATCCAATTTTGGGGGAGCAAAGGATCCTTGATCATCCTATACAAAGCTGAAAAATACTCGCACTATGTGCTTTCGCTCTGAGCTACCTTATTTTTATGGTCATTTCGAATAACGTAATTGTGAGGTAGGAATTGCTTCTTACCCTTTCATTTATGGATGGATACCCCTGTGGCTTTCAGGAGTTCTTGTACGAGATCTTTAGCGTCATCTTTGTCATTTCAGAATTGCTGGAATCCAGCGGAAAAGCGTCTTGCACTTGCTCACGACGTGATGGAATACTGTGCCGGTCAGCCATATCGCGCTTATGCTTCCTCTGTGATCCTCCAGATGGCGACACCGTATCCCTTTCCAAGCATGAAGAATGCTGTCGAAAACCGCTGAGTCGACCACGTTTCCTCCGCTTTACAGTAGACTCAACTTTTGGAATGTTTACTTTCGCCTGACACTATAGTGTTTTCTAGCCTACTAAATCTCTCCAACAGTCCTTTCATCACTGAGCCGAACTATTCGGAGATTACTTCTTTAATTAATGTAGCAGAATTTTGTACCACAGTGTCCTCCAATGCAATGCTGGCCGGATCCTTACTTGTAGAGGCCACTGGCGACGAGGTGAGGCATGGCGAATTCTCTATATCTCAGTTACCTCTTCATCCGTGCCGACCAACAAAGCTTTCTTATTCAAAAGCCTTTTCCTCGCACTTTTGCAGTTGTAGGGTGCTATTGTAGGATGTAATATAACCTTGATATTAAAATCGTACTAGTTGAGATGCTGCTAATTTTTTTCAGAGAGATCCGTACAGTGCAAGGCTTCAAAAGTGAATGACCAGTTATCTTTTGCTGCCTTCAAAAGGTTAACTTATTTCGCCATAGTGACCGTAAATCTTTGCTTTGATTGGTGCATCTAGGTATGGCATTAATGCAATATCCTAGCAGGGTAAGACTAACGCGGTGTCCAGCGTCATGAATTACCCATGTTACTAGTAACATGTACAATATTTATCAAAAAGAATATATATGTATATGTGTGTATATGTATGTATATATATATATGTATAATATATTTTATATATATATATATATATATTATATATATATTATATATATTATATATATATTAAAATATTGTTCATTTTATAAAGAGAGATGGGGTTAGTTCTGAGTCAAGAGAAAATTTCTAGCCAGAGTGGCTTAATTGATCTATTGTGTGCTGACCGTATTTTTTCCTTTTGGATCCTACTTTCTCTGAGATAGTTGATGTAGTTCCTGTAGTAGTCCTTGTGTGCCTGGATGGCCTCCGCCTCCACGTCTGTGTAGGCGTAGTCAGGGTCCACATAGTTGTGACGCTCCATGTTTGTGAAAATAGTCCTTTAAACAACAAACAAGCAAACTATGATTTACAGTCATTTATGAATATTTGTAGATTACATTCGCCAGCGAATACGTAAATACCCATTAAATGTATTATATTTGCTGAGTTGGATATATATAGTATAGTTATATGAGTCTTACCTTGGCATAGATGATGGATAACTGTTGTTTTCCCGAGGTACAAGCCTCGGATAGATGTGGGCTAGGGAGAAGGAAGTACATTCGGATCCAGCAATCTTTACCTACTTAATCAGGATAAAAATTATCTTAATCTCAATGGATACTATCATGTTTTCATCTTGGCACAAGCAAACGTAATAGACGTGGTCGGGCATGCCCTAGCACACGTCTATCCGAGGCTTGTACCTCAGGAAAACAACAGTTATCCATCATCTATACCATGGTAAGGCTCGTATAACTATACTATTTTACCTCTGTACTAAGCCTCTGGCTAGCCTCAGGCTAGGCAGACTTTTACGTAACTCATTTTTATCCTTCTAAATATCTAAATTTTGTATACATAGTTATGCATGTATAATTGTAACATTCTCACCTGTCTTGTTAGCCGGTGAGTATGTGTGTCGCTAGGCCGATTGACTTCTCTAGTCGTTTGTTGTAATGTTTAGCAAACGATCTAGGTGTCTTCCAGCCTGCGTGTGCCAGGATTCTCTTCACTGAGATTCCAAGGTGGCGTGCCTTTGAGACCATGGCACCCCTCGTCGACTGGGATGCGTAGCGTGCCATATTGACACCTGCAGCCTTCATCACTGTAATAGTCCATCTTGCGAGTGTCTCTCGAAATCGCCTTGTGTGGTTTAATAAAACTCACCAAATGTTGTTTTGAATTTCTAATTCCTGTTGTCTTGGATATATAAGCCTGAATGGCTGACACTATACAAAGTTGCCGGTCTTCCGGGAAACTGTTTACATGTACCGTGGACAAAGGGTCCCCTGTGCGGTTTGATTTCAACAATTGTCCTAACTCAAAAGTCGCCTCCTTGCGATCTATCTCTAATCCGTCTAGAGACAAAGCTACAATAGTTTGCCCCCTGTGTCCAGTGACTAATATCCAAAGCACTGCTACTTTAAAACTTAGTTGTTTTAAATTTAAATTATAATTACTAGGCCACCTCTTTAGTAATTTAAATACTACCGAAACATCCCAAAACCTATCAGATTTAGGTTTTGGCGGGTTCCTCTCATACACCGATTTCATGAACCAGTGAATCACTTGGTGTTTTCCAATTGTCTCTCCATTTAATCTTGGGAGTATGATGGACAATGTACATCTTGCAGCATTAATCGCTCCAAAACCTAAACCCTCATCCTCCAACATCCTTAAAAATCTAACTACTTGTGCAACATAGTAAATTAGCGAGGGGCACAAGCTAAACCATTGGGCAACCAAGTGAATTCATACAGCTGTTCCTTCCACACAAATCTTAGAAATTTTCGATCTGCTTAGTTAATTGGAATTGTGTAATATGCATCTTTCAGATCTACACTCGCCGGCCACCCTTTGTAAACAAATCTTGTGCTGTTTCTAGAGAAAACATTTTAAAATGTTTATATTCAAGCAACTTGTTGAGGGTTGTTAAATCCAAAATCATTCTTGCAATAGTTGGCTTTAACGGTTTCACTTTCATAATTAAGCAGTGTAAACCCCATGTCTTCAAGTAACTAGAATACATTTTTACAGTTCCTTTTCCCGAGGTATTGGACATCAATCGTTGTTCAGTGAGCTTATCCAATCCAAACTGTTATAAATAGTTGTTCAGAGAAGGAATGCCGGAAGTGGTGTTGTCGACACGTCTCCGTGGACTGTCAGCGGGCCTTGATGTCATAGGTTGCCTCGTGCTCTTGGGAATCTGATAGTCTTTCGCTTCTAATGCTACTTCTGCCAGCCACGGCTATGTGTGTCCCAGTTGGGCACGATCAGAATTGAATGTGTTCGATCCATTCTGATCTTCCTGGCCACTCTGCTGATAATGCTGAATGGTCGGAAAACATAATAAAAATTATTTTCCCCAAAATAAAGAGAAGGCATCCACGCGCCAAGCGTGTGGTTCTGGATGCCAGGAAAAATATTTCAGTAATTTGTTATTATTTCTTGCTGCAAACAAATCAATTTGTGGTATTCCCCATTTATGACAGATTTGTTGAAAAATACTGTCATTCAATGACCACTGCAAATGATCATGGAAATGTCTACTTTTCCTGTCTGCCAAAGTGGTTTGGCTACCTGGTATGTGAGCTACCATAAGCCAAACGTCATTCTTCTGCGCACAATTCCAAATTGGCTTTGCTATTTAGTTACACGGTTTGGACTTAGTCCCTCCCATGTTGCGAATGTATGCCATAGCAGTCGTGTTGTCTGTAAGAATTCTTACATGAAATTGTTGGTATGCGGCTAACCTGCATAGACCTAAATAAACTGCTCTAAGCTCCAGAACATTAATATGATCTGAAATTTCTTTCTTTAGCCATCTGCCCCCCCACGTTGCGATATCGTCACGGTGGGCCCCCCCCCCATCCTTCTAGAGAAGCATCTGTTGTGGCTACAGTGTTCGGTTATTCCGTAGGATTCGGAGAGGAATTAAAATGTTGAAGCCACCATTCAATATCATCCAGGCCTTTTGGAGAAATAGACATTTTTCGTTCAAAAACCCCTCTAGTTCGGGCTTGCTAAGTTCTTGTCTCCTTTCTAGTGATTTAATGTGAGCTTTGCCATATAAAATGGTGTGTGCATATGAAATAATAATGCCTATCAACACCACGACCTGCCTAATCTTTGGCTTCATTAATCCTAGCAAATTAAACGCAGTATCCGTAGATTTGTCTATTTCTGTTGTGTAACCACAACAGTCATTTGTTCTGTGTTTAGCAGAAATCCTAGGCATTTTAATTCTTTAGTTGGATTAAAAAACTGACTTTGTGTCATGAATATAGAATCCTAATTTTGTAAATGTTGCACATAAATCATTTACTGCATTTTGACATGCTGTCTTTGACTGCGCTACACTAAATGAGTCGTCAATATATGGGAACATAATATGTCCCTTACGCGCCATCAATGAGAAAATTGGTTTTAGAAATTCACCATTGGGTTTAGGATGAGAAAATATATTTGAAATAAATTCTCCACTTCCATGATTCACCTATTGGATAATGCCCTTCTGATCAAAAAGCCCCACTTGTTCATCGTGTGCCTCCCTTCCAAACGATATGGAAAAGGAATTGTTTCCTGTATTGGCAAAGAGGTAAATGGAATGCGAAATCCGTTGACAATACTTAACACTGTCAAATTATCAGTAATTAAGTTCCATTCATGAAAACCATTTTTAACATTTCACACTTTGAAAATGCTTACAGGTGGTACGGCAGCCGTTAAAGTTTGCGTAGCAACTTCTACTTGTTCCCTGGGTGGTGGAACAGCTTTCTGGGAGTGTACTCCCTCTTGAACGGCCGGTTTCCGTCGCACCAGCCGAATGGCTGGCGTTGACCTCGACCTCTGGGCTGTAAGCCATAGGTCGGTCCTGACCTTCCTATCTGGCGGGGCAGCGGCTGCGCAGATCCGCACGGGTCTTTCGAAACCGAGTGTTAGCTTCCATGGGTTTTTTAGAATCCATGTGCTTCCCACATTTAGCTCCAGTTTCGACCTCCTTTAAGAGATACTGGAGCTGACCACCAAACATCTTAGTTTTGTCCAGTGGCTTGCCTTTGATGGGTTTCGGCGGGAGGAAAAGAGTATACTGTTTTCCATCATTGTCCACGATTTCCTTGGACCTGGCTACCTCTTTTCCGGTGTCATTACAGACCGCTTTGAACCCATTTTCAAAGCGTCTGTACATGATGAAGTTACTGGCTGCTGTCAGCATCGCCAGCCCCTTATCCATGGTCCTGGCCAACGAGGAGAATTAATTCTCCGCTTGCCTACGATTGGCCACTGGCGCAATCGCTGTCAACAATCAAATGAAAGTGTGCTCAACCAACTGTTTTTTTTTTTTTGTTTTACGTCCTAGAAAAATCTATGGTCATATCAGGACGGTTACCGACTTGTGAGAGTGCACTCATGGCAACTTTAAGGTGCTGTCCCACTGGACAAACCTGGCCGCCAGCACCATGACCTGATACCCCACTCAGTGACATCAGGTTAAGAAACTCAGTTTGTGCATCCACTGGTGTTGGAGAACGTGTTTACACCGTTCCAACACAGGCATGAGAAAACATTTTCTTGTGTGAGTGTCGGGTTATGGTTCAAAACCAAAACCAAACGAGGGGTAGGGACCAGTGTATCGGTAGCCTCCCACACTCTACGCCTTAGTAACACAACGTGGGGAATCTTCTCTGAAACCCAGGAACAAGTCCCAACGAGGTGTGGCTCCAACACCGTTCCAACACAGGTGTAATGTGTAATGTCGTAGGTGAATGGTATGGAAACCAAAAATCAAACGAGGGGTAGGGACCAGTGTATCGGTACCCTCCCACACTCTCTGTTCCATACACTTCCCCCTGCGGCTACTGCGCCAGCAAGTTGGAGAAAATGCTACGAAACTCGGAGGTACGCCGGAAAAAGGGTGGAGAGTCCATAAAAGAAACCCAGGATAAATTTCCAATGAGAATCCATAAAAGAAACCGAGGAAAAATCCAAACGTGATGTGGCTCAAGCCAACATCGCTCTCCATTCGGCAACGGGCGGCTTAAAGCTAATATCGCTCTCCGTTCGGCAACGGGCGGCTTGTAGACACTTAAAACACATCTAAACAATGACTGAACAAACGGTCAAAAACCCCAGAATAAAATATTCTACCAGGCTCTCGTTGCTTTACTTTGGTAATTCAACAAAAAACGGTTCCGAAAACCCCTTACGGCCTCGCACCATAGCCGACCGTCAACAATGAATTAGGTCAGCACGCTAGTACTGCGGGAGCGTATTATCGTTCAGTTGAGTCACCTTTATATCATTAAAACGACCAAAATAAAGCACAATTAATTTGTTTATTACCTTGTATGGACATTAAATACACAAGAATACCTATCCTCCTGTATTCTTGGGTTATAACAATCATTATAATGCTGTTTTAATACTATAGCGATAACCGTGTTGGTAAAATCTGACAAGAAAAACCAAAATGGCGGCGCTCAGGTCACACCGGATAACGAATCGATTAACGTAAATAACTCCGTTAATATATTCGACAATTTAATCAAACTTGTACAAAGTATCCTATACATCTTCATAATGAATCGTGTGAATTATTTCCATAAACTTACATCGGATTATGGAGTTATTTGTAGAAAACCGCTGAACCACTCGCAAACGACCAACGCTTGCGAGTAAATTATGCTAATTGCTGGGGTCGGATGTGCTTCCTTCTCCCTAGCCTGAGGCTAGCCAGAGGCTTAGTACCGAGGTAAAATAAATATATAAATATATATACCACTTGATTATATTCATAATACATATTTACGCATTGTTATGGAATGACATTTCTTGTTTTATTCAGTATTTAGACATATCAATGAATATTAATGTCTAAATCGAATTATTGATATCAAATATGTAATGACTTCATTAAATATTTAATGATCTCATTAAATATTTAATGATTTCATTAATTCGATTTAGACATATCATTAAATATTTAATGATATCATTAATTCGATTTGATCCTCTCATGAAATGTGTTTGAACATATTTTAAATCAGGATACTTTTTATTCTATTTAATCATATGATCAAATCCATTTGAACATATGATTAAATGTATTTTATCATATCATTAAATCAATTTCATGACATGATTAAATATAATACATTTAACCATATGTTTAAATGTATTTAGACAGATCATCAAATCGAATTGATGATCTGTTCAAATCGATTTGATGATATCTTCAAATCGATTTGATGATTTGTTTAAATAGGATTTAGTTGACTCCTAGATAATGAATGCTCCCTGGACGTCTGATGCATTTGATGATATGCCCGTCACCCTCCCCTTCTCCCCCCCGTATCTCCCGTGTTCCCCTATCTCCCGTATTCCCCTCTCTCCCCTCCCCCTCCCCCACTCTACCGTATCGCCATCTCCCCCTTCACCTCCCCGCCCTTTCCCCTTTCCTTTTCTTTCTCTACCTCCCCCTCCCCCTCATCTATTCAAATACTTCCAGTAATAGGGAGCATCAGTTTTTGTCAGTTCCAGAAGTATTTAATGATATGTTTAAATCGATTTGATCATATGATCAAATCCATTTCAACATATGTTAAAAATAGTATATTCACAGATGCGGGTTCTGAGAACGACCGAGCCATACACGGGTTAGTTAACTGAACATTTCCATGTGTTCACTTGGAAAAGTATATTCATATTTTTTTAAGCATTTTCTGCCCCAAGCTTACTCAAATTCGTTAATTTGTGACATTTCTGTACCGACTATTCCTAAGTATATAAAGTATCGCAAAAACCTCAATAGAAGCTACAGAATATGCGGACAGATGGCATACGATACGTACTGGAAACCAGATATCTCAAAGTGAGATTGAAACCACCGAGGGCAGGCTATCCACCAATGAATATCTCCTCTATTTACAAGAATATGTCACTCACTAGAGATGCTTCAATCTTAACTCATACAAGTGGAAACAAACACAAGGCATGAATAGTGTATTAGTAATGAGAAAATCGTAGTGTCTCCTGCTCGGACCAAGACGATTATAAGACCAGGCAAGAACGTTAAGAAAGGAAATGTGTAGGTTAAATGTCGGTTAACAATGTAACATTTGGTAGCGGAACTAAATTTATCTCCCATTTCCTTTATTACAATGGGAGAATTCCCCTTCGTGTATTATAAATAGGAGGTTCCAAGCATACATGAGATTGTTACTAGAGTATTCGAATTCAACAGGACGAGTTTATTAAATATCATGAGAATCTTTAAACAGGGGGTCGGTGAACAAAATAGAAACAAATTTATGTTCCCATTTTATCATAATTCGGACAGGAAAGCCAGAGAGCGATATCAGTTTTGGGAAATGGAGGTTTATTCACATAACACTCTTATACAATCTTAGTCAATTTTAGGGTAGTTTTAGGTCATAGTTAGTTAATTCATTCAGGCAACCTCCTACATCTCTGCAGAGGGCAGCGCGGGTCACCGGTTCAAAGCCACCGAGGCCCCGAGCCGAGCCGATTTAAAAAAGAGGGTGAGTGGGTGTGGTCAAGCAAACGTTACAGGTTGGGGGAACCGGGCCGAGTGCCCGAGTGGTAGGGCAGAGGCATCCCTCTAAGTGTGGGGAGTATTTTCCAGGGGTCAGCACTGGCTTTCCCGCCGAATTAACCACAATTTGAAAGTATGCGCCAATTCGGACAGGAAAGCCAGAGAGCGATATCAGTTTTGGGAAATGGAAGTTTTATTCACATAACACTCTTATACAATCTTAGTCAATTTTAGGGTAGTTTTAGGTCATAGATAGTTAATTCATTCAGGCAACCTCCTACATCTCTGCAGAGGGCAGTGCGGGTCACGGGTTCAAAGCCACCGAGGGGGAGCCCCGAGCCGAGCCAAACACAAAGCCAGGGCTCAGGGGCTACCGAGGTTACCCAGGGAGGTAATTGGAGTGAATCATGTCCGACTCCCAACTTTGAGGCCATTAGTGCCCTGAGGCCCATCTCACGGGCTGTGCACGGCCAGAGCGCCCCCTGCGAGATCGTGCAGTATGAACTGGCCCCGGGACAGCCACATCCTCCAGGGCTTCCCTGAGCAGCATGATACCCCTCCGCAGGGTCAGTAGGATGTCGGAGTGGTGATGACTGCAGGGGTGCCCGAGGCCACCCGCATGACAACCCATGCCCTACACTACAGCGCCAGGCCCGGTGTCGTATTCTCAGCGCCCGGTCATTCTCAGCGGCCTGTCGTGGCTTCTGCGCATGCGCGGATTTTCGCACGTTGCGGCGAGCACTGCTATTTGTTTTGTTTACTGCTACATTGTTAGCTGCTACGTTAATATCGCTTGGAATTTAAGGTTAATTTAATGAAATTTCATTATTTGAGTATGTAATTCTGTTAAATATGATCGCATTCAATAGATTTCGGCCTGATCGGACCCTAACACTGCCGGGCACCAGCTGAGCTTGTAGCCGGCGAGGCCACGGGTCTTTTGCATATGTCTTAAAATCCGCGCATGCGCAGAAGCCACGACAGGCCGCTGAGAATGACCGGGCGCTGAGAATACGACACCGGTCTGGTCACAGTGGTGAGGTGGGTGTCGCCGGTACAACACGGGGGTTGCCCGTGCTCCTGCTCACTCGTGTTGATGTGGGTGAAATGGTGGACGTGGGTGACATCACCGACGAGAGTGATGCAGGTGGCGTCATGGACATGGGTGATGTCGTTGGCATCATTTTGGCTTGGGTGACGTGGGTGACCTTTTGAACGTGGGTGACATCACCGACGAGAGTGATGCGGGTAGCGCCATGGACATGGGTGATATCGTTGGTGTCGCTTTGGCTTGGGTGACAAGGGTGACATCACCTACAAGAACGTGGGTGACATCACCTGCCGGCTTTTTGAACGTGGGTGACATCACCGACAAGAGTGATGCGGTTGGGTGGTGTGGGTGACCTTTTGAATGTGGGTGACATCACCAACGAGAGTGATGCGGGTGGTGTCATGGTCATGGGTGGTATCGTTGGCGTCGTTTTGGCTTGGGTGACGTGGGTTACCTTTTGAACGTGGGTGAGATCACCGACGAGAGTGATGCGGGTGGAGTCATGGACATGGGTGTCATCGTTGGCATCGTCTTTTGGCTTGGGTGACATCCTTGCTGAGAGTGATGTGGGTGGCGTCATGGACATGGGTGACGTCTTGAACATGGGTGTTGCTGTGGACGTGGGTTACATCATGGTCGCAGTGTCCTCATGGACATGAGTGACGCTTGTGACGACTTTGGCATGGAGACCTTGCGGACGTTGCAGTATATGTGCAGGACTGGGGCGACATGACTGTTACATCACGCATTGATGGCCCGAGCGAGTGTCGACAGTAGTATGGTCACTGGCTTGTTTGATGTGGTTGACGTGGGTGATGTTTCTATGATGCGATATCAATGTCAGTGTTCACACAGAATCACATCCCTGATGTTTATGGACTCAGTGCCAGTATGTGTGTTGGCCTAGCAGACAACAATCGTTCATCCTACAGAGGCACCACATGGCTGATATTTATAGACTCAGTGTCAGTATGTGCGTTGGCCTAGCGGACATCAAGTCATGATGACCACACAGGTACCCAATCACCGCTGCCTAAACAAATCTCAGATCACCGATGTTTGCACAGATTTTTCAATCGTGAACGTTTACACAGCGGAAAGCTAGCTCCCTGCGCCGCTGGCATGTGCCCACTCAAGGCCCCGTGTTGGGCCCCAGGCACCAGCTTCAACAGCAGGTGGGGGGTGTCCCCGCAGAAGTGACGCAATGGGTGGGGTTTCCCCATGCAAGGGGATCCTTGGGCACAATGCCCATGCAAAGGACACGTGTTGGACCTCGGGGACCAGCTTCAGCAGTGGTTGGGAATATCCCCGCAGAAGTGATGCCACGTGCGGAGGCTCCCCTGCAGGGTAATCCTTACATGCGGGAGGCATCCGAGTAGCGGGAGGCCAGGTGGCTTCGCTGTCCCGAGGATGGCATGGGAGGGGGCGCCCCAAGGCACCACAGGCGCACGGCCGGCCCGGGGCTGCCCACCCTCCGTAGCAACAATGTGCACATTAAACACAGAGTTGTCGCTGATGTTTATGTTAGTGATGCTTCCTTAAGTGTATGTTGCAGGGAGAGTCAGCGTCAGTAGGGCATCACCTCTGTGATTTGTCGGGGCCACTTGGCCATAGCGCAACAGGCATTAATCACCCAGGATTACAGATTTGTATGCACTAGGATAGTTGTGTGATGCTGCTCATTCCAACGGCCCAGCAGAGATAAAATTGCCAGTGTTTAGGACTGACATCAAATTTCTACTGCTTACAGCATCAGCGTCAGTATGTGTGCAGGCCTCACCTCGGTCATCTGTGGGTGTTGGTGTGATGCAACTTGGGCCGACGGCCTAACAGATATTAAATCACCGATGTTTATGTTTTCAGTTTCAGCAATATTAGCACTGTGCCCGCTGTCAGCGTTCCCAGGTCACTCACATTGAGTCCGGGGGTGGAGGAGGTGTCAGTCAGTGTTGTCGGAAGGAGTGTTAATGGCTGGTGGGTGGCTGCTGGCTTTGGTCTAACCATGCACTTCCTCCTTGTTGGAAACCGTTTCCATGACATTCGCACAGGTTCCAGGTCGCTCGGCGAAACAGTAGGGAGCGAGCTGGCACCTGTACAACCACGCATGTTTAATTCATAAAATATACTTGTTTAACTCGAAACACCACTACACACACAAGTTATTCGTTTGATGAGCTTGTAAGAACCAAATCGCCCAAGGATTCGTATCCTCCAGCATTCTTGGGTTTCACCACAATAATGACGCTAAATACAATAGCGATCATCGAGCCGGTAAGGTCCGACAGCAAAAAAACAATGGTGACTGTCAAATCTGGCGTACCGGAAAATACAACGGTTTAACGCCAATAATTCTGTCACAAATTCTTCGTTTGATGAACTTGTAAGAACCAATCTACACAAGAATTTGTATCCTACAGCATTCTTGCGTTTCAACAGGATAATGACAATAGTTTGTTTGTTGTTGTTTTATGTCCTAGCAACATCTAAGGTCATATCAGGATGGGTACCGACTTGTGACAGTACTCACTCATGGCGATTTTATAGTGCTGCCCCACCAGGAAATCAGGCCACCGGCACCATGATCCAACACCCCACTCACTCTCACTATCCTGACACCACCTTGGATGGTATCACTAATGTATTGTCACTTGGGTGGTATCACTAACACACTGTCACTATGTCGAGCAGGCGGCGTCACATCGGTGCACGCCGGACTGGACACACGTGTTGTTAAATGCACAGTTACTATTAAATTTTGCCATTGTGCTTGGAGTTTACGAACCCCATCCATCTGAGGTAATAATTGATGTTTGAAGCTTTGTAGTTGTCATTGTTGTAGTGTAGGTAGATTTTTTTTTTTTTTGGTAAATATAGTTTATTCATTGAATAAAGTCTTTTGTCAGCGCCATGGCACTGGTCTTCCAGCCATGTGACAATACAGTTATTTACAATATATATGCAGCTAGTCCAAATCAGCTGAAATAACAATATCAAACATTCAAAGAACACTATACTACTATGTATTAGTTTGACGATTCACATACAAAAAGAGCCCAGTTATATGTTGAATTCCTACACACTTGATATTATACATGTGTATTGATTAGACCTCACTTACAATTAAGAGTGGTTAGGTGCATAGTTTTCCTTCATAGGTTTGTATGCTACTATGTTGTGCATGCCCAAAAACTATATGTGTTGGAGTTACATTTGAGATGGAGTGAGTGTTAGTAGAATGGTTTGTTTATTCTGTTAGATAGAGTATGGTTAGCTTATAGGGTTATGCTTAAAAGGTTAATACCTCAGGTGTGTTTTTTGACTACATGAAGTAGTTTGAGTAAGTAGGTTGTTAGTAATGATGGGATAAACAATGCTTGGAGGATTGTATGTTTCAGTCATTTAGTAGTCTAGTACAGACTTTATTAGTGTCTATGTTTGTACAAAGACCCCATAATACCAAGACAGCTCACTCAGCCTGTACTGTGTAATCAAAATGATCAAACCCACCACGTGGTGCACTGGCTGTTCCCCCGGCTAAACAGATGCCACAATATATGCACAAATGTATATATGAATGTGAAAGCTGTGTGACGATGGCGACGATGATGTGTGCATGTTCATAGCAATCCGATATTGATGTGTATTCACGCTTACCCGCCTCATGCATGATATAACCGTATGTGTTTACATGTGAAACACCAACCAGCAGCTGGGTCGATCAAACCAACCACAAGGTGGCACCGCAAAATTTACATCACATGGGAGAGATAGGGAGTGAGCCGTCCCAGTACCATAGGGCCCCCGGTCTATAGCAATACTACCAGACTGATACACCTTTCCGAATTTGCTGGGCAAATAATTTGTACGGTGGATAACTTGGTTTGTTGGCAGCAGGCAAAGGAGCGCGTGGGGTGGTGGGAGGGGGTCGGGTGGCCATAGGTGCTTATAATACATAGCTAATTAAATATGGCGACCTCATCACTAGGCCTGTAGAAGGGCCTGATTGGCTTGGTGAATTCTTACCAGGTTCTTGAATTCTAGTTGTGTTTGTGCATGTCTAATTCTGACTGGGAGTTCATTCCATAATTTGCTGCCTTTGTAGATAGGGCTCTTGTCAGTCTATTTGTGAGTGGTTTAGGAACTTTGAGGAGTGTAGCATCCCCCTGCCTGGTAACTCTGGTAGTATGGTCTATGTAGTTTTCATCCTTGGCTCTGATAAACATAAGAGATAGCAGATGTGCATCTCTCCTTTGGCTCAGGTATGTGCTATCAGATCTAGTGCGCATCTTTTTCACTGAGAGAACTTTGCCCCTATATACTGTTCTAAGAGCTCGGTTTTGAGTTCTCTGTAATTTATTTTCTTGTTGTTTTGTTAAAAGGCCATAGATTAGATCATTATAATCTATTATTGGCAGTATAGTTGCCTTATACAGTTTTAGCGCTGTGTTCGCACTCATGTAGCATCTTATTTTTCTAAAGGTTGTCATTCTCATACCTAGAATTTGGTTCAGCCTCGATAGTTGCTGGTTCGCATTCAGTGTAGAGTCAAGTGTGGTTCATAAGTATTTGTACGAGTTCACTTCTCTTAGCACTGCATTGCCTATACATAGGTCTATATTTTGCGCGTGTGATTTTCTAGATTTTGTTCCAAATATCACATATTCTGATTTTTGTGTGTTTAAGGTAAGTCTGTTATCAGCACACCAAATATTGACCTTTTTTAACACCTTGTTTACCATAGTAGCTGCCAGAATAATGTTTTTATTGTGCACTGTGAGGACAGCATCATCCACAAAAAGTGTGAAATTAGCACTGGTAGACAGCAATGGTAGGTCATTAATAAATATCAGAAAGAGGAGTGGTCCCAAAGTGGAACCTTGGGGCACTCCTGTTCTGACAGTTCTCGTGGAGGATTCTGTATTATTAATTTTTGTGACTTGTTGTCTATTGTTTAAGTACTTGGATATGAACCTACATGATCTTTTTCCCAGTCCAGCTCTTTTGATCTTACATAGCAGGATTTTGTGGTCAATTGTATCAAAAGCTTTCTTGAAATCAAGAAAAACAGCTATTGTAAGCTCACCTCTGTCTGTGCTAATCAACAATTCATCCATTAATGAGGCAAGTGCCTTAGTCGTTGACCTTTCTTTTCTGAAGCCATTTTGTTGGGTGGCTAAATAGTTAGTGTTGCCATGAAATATATTCTGCCAGGTAGTATGGATATAGGTCGCAGTTCATTACAGGACTTTGGGTTACCTACCTTGGGTATAGGGGTAACTGTTGCTCTCTTCCATTTTTCTGGGAAAATTCCAGTAGTAATTATGAGGTTGTATAGGTATGTAAATTCATCTCTCAGAGCCTTGATGGTGCCCTTGATGAAGGTTGAACTGATGTCCTTCATGCCTGAAGGTTTGAATGGTGATAGATTTTGTACTTTGGTAAGGATCTTGTCTTTTGTTGTTTCTATGAGATCATATCTATGTTGGTTAACTACAACCTTATAGTTTTCCTGGACATCATCTTTTGGTTGAAATTTTTGGGCTAGGTTAGCTCCTATATCAACAAAGTATTTGTTGATCTCTTCTGCTAGTTGAATATCAGGTATTGTTTCACCAGTACTGTCGTTTATTAGATTACTGATTTTTGGCTTGGGATCAGGCTCTATTTGATCTAGTTCATACCAACATTTCTTGGGGTTTTGGTTGTGAATGATGGCTTGGTCAAGATAGTACCTTGATTTTGCCTTTCGAACCTCAGTCCTGGCCTTTCTAGTTAAGCATTTTGCTATGAATGCATCCCCTGGGTCTTTGGTTAATTCAGCCTTTTGGCAAAAGTAGTCCCGATCACGTTGTAGTTCTTGTAATTCGTCATTTAAGTATTTAGCTGTGTTTTTTCTTATTCTCAGTTCAATCATTGGGCAAAGTTTGTCAGCAGCTCTATCAAGGATAGCTTCTAACATGTCCCAGCACTTGTTTGGATCTTGCTCATAAAATATTTCATTGGTAGCAAATCCCCGTAATTTGGTTGAAAGGTCCTCATAGGTGCAGTTTCTATATGAGCGGTTTGTTTGTCATTCCTTGTTTTTTTTAAAATTATATAAATAGGTTTGTGATCACTTATGTTGTAGTTGAGGATACCAGATGTAGTACAATATTTTATATTTGTAAAAGCCAGGTCAATTGTTGTATTTGAGGTTTGTGTGCTTCTAGTAGTTTTGTTAATCATCTGTTGCAGTTCATGTTCTGTGGCAATTGTCTCGTGATATTAGCTGATGGTTGATTTTTTGCATTGTAATCTGCATTGTAATCACCAATGAGAAGAGTTTCATATTTGTTAATGTCTATAATTTGTTTCATGGTTGAGCTTAGTAGGTCAAAAGCTTCCTGCATATTCCCATTTGGGGGCCTATATACATTACCTATTAGAATTGTCTTTGTGTGTGGTCTGGTGATGATTGCCCACTGTAATTCTAGAGTTCCATTTGAAATATTGTGGTTGGCATACTTTTCAGTGTCTATTTGCAGTGTGCCTTTGCAGTAGAATCCTAGGCCTCCACCAGCTTTGACTTGGCCATTTGGAAGCTTTGTTTGCCTGTCAAATCTTAGGAACTTGTACCCTTGAATTGATATCAGCTTTTCCTCAATGTGGCTGTTTAGCCATGTTTCTGATACTGTAAAAATATCAGGTCCTGACCATGGCAGGTCCATTCTTAGTTGTTCAATTTTATGGGTTAGACTACGTACATTAAGGTGTCCTATTTTAAAGCTTGGCAGACCCTTCAGGTCGTTCAGAGGAAGCCTGGCCAGTAATTGCCCCCAGTTGTGGTCCCAACGTGCTCAAACCTAAGAACCATTGTCTCCCCAGTAAATATTATTACTGCCCTGTCTGTTGCCAGCACAAGATTAGTTATGAAAGTTAAAGTTGTTATCCCACCCGCAATGGAATAAAGTAATAATGTCATATCGATGACTATTTTCCAAGTAATTGACTGTTGCATAGAGTGAGTATAAGCTATATTGGTAGATGGGGGTGAGTTAATGATTTGGACATCCGTTGCTGGAGTGTCCGTAGATATCAAGGCCGTCTGTCTCATGGGTTAGGAGATGTAATATTATCTGATCGGTTTGTGACTGTGTAGCATGCTCGCAAGGATTAGCAACCAAACATCACCCACAATAGTTGTAAGGATGATATCAGGCATCGTTAGGTAGTGCAGTGTAGAGTAATTATAAGTATCAACATGCTGTTAAAAGTACCAGCATGCCTTCTTTCTTTTTTTTTTCTTTAAGAAAAAAACTAAAATATGCAGCATGACAGCAAGTGCATCACCCACATCCCTGCAATTCACATGGTCAACAGTGATAGGTGCCATGTCATACAAAATATCAGGAGTCATGCAGATACTATTTATAACCTTTCAGCATCATGCCAAGCCACTGCAATTGATGTGTTCTAGGATATATACTTCTGTCAATGTAGTTGACAACAGTGACAAAGCAATGATAACTGATTTCATTTCTGTGTGTTGATTAACCACAGGTCACACATAATGACAATATGTGTGCGCACACTCACTATTGTCAACATAGTCAATACTGAAACCCAGCACTTTGCATGATCTGGATGAACATTAATCAATTCCAGAAACTCAAAACCACCGGACCATGCAACCTTAAACAATTACAAAACAACACAAAAAATGACAATTGATTACTCCTTTGTGTGGCGATCGATCACAGGTCACACAGACAATAGTACCAAAAATAATGACAATTGATCACATTGTTGCGCGGTGATCAACCCCAGGTCACACATGATAACCATATTTGGATACATTTTAGTCAGCTTTGAGACCTAGCATTTTATGTGATCCATATGAGCATCAATTAAAACCAGGATAATAAAACTAATGGGTATGGGTTACATTTTCGGCTGTAGAGGTGAATAAAGCTTAATACCACAGGTTACAACACAATGACAATTGATCACATTGTTGCGCGGTGATCAACCCCAGGTCACACATGTCGACCATATTTGGATACATTTTAGTCAGTTTTGAGACCTAGCATTTTATCGTCAACATAGTCAATACTGAAACCCAGCACTTTCCATGATCTGGATGAGCATTAATCAATAGGTCTGTCAAGAATGAATTGGGAAACATACCAGACAAATATCAGGAATCATGCAGGTATCGTTAAAGCTCTCAGCATCACTGTTAGTTTTATGTTAAAGTCGCCTAGCCTGATGAAACATCCTACTTTCAAAACCGAAACAATTATCTAGATTTGATTGAACACATCTGACTTAGATACTGGTGCACCTATTGAACAGTTGAAATATCTCCAAACTTAGCCATTTAAAATACAAGTTACTTCAAACTAAAGTATGGTAGGTTATAGTGAACAATCTTTTATATTTATCTTAGAAAATTCCAGAAACTCAAAACTACCAGACCATCAGTCAAACTAACCAGGGGTCATGCAGATATTGTTTACAAGATTTCTGTATCATCTTAAGCTGTGGTAATTTGTGTGTTCTGGATATATACCTCTGTCAATGTAGTTGGCAACAACAAAACAATTACATTCAACCACATAGTTGTGTGCCAATGTACATGCTCTACAATATATATATCTGTCAATGTAGTAGACAATAGTACCAACAATAATGACAATTGATCACATTGTTGTGAGTTGATCAACCTCAGGCCACACATGACGACCATACTTGGACACATTTTAGTCAGTTATGGGACGTAGATGATGAAACTAATGCATATGGGTTATATTTCCGGCTGTAGTTTGAAAAGCATGCTTCAAATTTGAGGTGAACCAAGCATAATACCATAGTTTACAACTAAGTAACTTCAAATGTAATCCAAACCACACATTTAATTGAATGTGACAATTAAAGAAATACAAAGACACTCTGACTGGTATTGGTAATGTCAACACTGCGGTCAAGTGACTTAACAATTCTGCCATTTATGAGTGTGATCCAATAATAATGAGAGAGTACTAGATTTGAAGAAAGTGCTTACATGAGCCGGTGGGCAGCAATCAGGGTCACAGCGGCATACAAATGCGAGCAAACGCCATCAAGACAAAAGCACAACAAACCTTTCACTGCTTCTAGTTAAATTCTGTTATTTACTGTCCTTTAGTTTGGGTAGTCCTAAGGTGTTCATGTGTGGCCTGGAGTGCCAGGCCCAGCTTATTTAGTCCCTTAAAGGATTTCTCCCTGAAGTCCCTGCTGTGTAAGGTTGTTCGAATTCCGAAATATTGGTTGGAAGTTGCTTCGTGCAATGTCATGTTGCCTGTCCCAATTAGTTTTTCTGCTAGGCATGGGTTTAGCATAAACTTTTGTTCCAGGATTTCTTCCATGACTGCCTGTCTGCTGTGGTGCCACTCAGGAGTTTCTGGAATAGAGTCAGCAATACGCTTAGCCTCCAGTGGTGTAGGTGCGCTTATTACCTGAGTGAGACGCGCAGTATCGCCAGCCATTTGACACTTAGTCGCCTGGTATTTATGTTCTACAGTTGGGTACACAACATCCTCCTTAGCAATATATATTGGAGAAGGGTGGAAGTTTAACTAGAAGGAATGTTCTGAGTGAAAGTAGATTCCCCCCTCCAGTTCCAGTGATTTGGCATTAGCCAGACTAAGGTGATGGGGGAGCAGGTCAGCATCCTCATGTCTGTATTTCCTTCCGTCAATAATTATTCCATCTCCATGGACTCGGATCTCACATCCCGCGGTTCTGGCCAGCGTTGCTACTGAGCGGAACTCGTCCCTATGTTTGTGTGTTAGCACAGTCACATCATCATTGAGGAATATTCCTCGGTAGAGTTCCGTATTTTTTAGTTTGGTAAGTGCCTAGAAAAGTAAGTTCCTGTCATGAGTGCTACGGAAAGCTACCATGATTGGTCGGGGCCTAGGTTGCCGAGAGTGCTGACTTGCATGGGCCTGTGGCGTTGGTTTCTTTCCAATCCTGTGAACCGAAAGAATTGTAGTTGGGTCCGCATCAGTGGGATTTAGGAATTTAGCCAGGTCCAACACATACTTGTGTATATTTTCAGAGTCTGTTTCCACCTTTCCATCGATTCTAAATGAGCATGATCGTGATTTGTTTTCTAGATCATTTAATTCCGTCTGAAGATGCGGGTTAACACACTGTCACTACGGGGACGGCCAGCATCACATTGGTGTGTATGGGCCAGTTGGAAGCCAACACACATGTTGTGAAAACACTGTCTCCGTTGTGTATGGGGTTTGCTGTCCCCCAACACTTTTAAGGGAGGATCCAGGTTTGAAGCCTTGTACAGTCCTCCCATAGTGCTGTAGTTACATCTTTGTGATCGGCCCGAAGACAGGCTCGAATCCTGGATTGAAGGTGCTCAAGCAAAGCAAACGTCACAGGTTGGGGGAACCAGGCCGAGTGCCCGAGTGGCGGGGCAGAGGCGTCCCTCTAAGTGTGGGGAGTAGAGTCCAGGGGTCAGCACTGGCTTTCCCGCCGAATTAACCACAATTTGAAATTATGCACCAATGTATTCACATAGGGTTACACTCTATAATCCTTACACCGAATCAATTAGCATATATATGAAAATGGACACATATACATAATATATATAGATTTTTTAAATAGCAATCCCATCCTGATTATCTTGCCATTAGCTGGTAATTGTTACTAGTTGGTAACAGTTGTGCACTATACTTATCATACATTAATGACTAGGTCTAGCCGACTAAATTTCCCTGAATAGCACGTGATAACATCTTTCTTGAAGATGTATACTGCCTATCATGGATAAGTCAGTAGACTGGCCTTTGATGACGCAGCAGTCGAAATCCAAATTGGCAGAGGTGGGGGCACGGGGAATCGAACCACTGACCTTCAGATTAGGAGTCCGACCTAGAAAAAAGTCAGACACAGAGAGCACCACAATCTTATACTAACTTGTATGCCTCGTTCCGGTTACTGGGGCGGATGCTCGCTGCGCGGTCATTGGGGACGGCAAGGAGTGCTTCTGGCTCGCTGGCCTGGTTATTGGACGACTTGTTGCGGTGGAACTTGGTACTACCAGCGTTGACAAGTGCCATCGCCGCTCCTTCTCGCTTATTTGGTTTCTGCATGTCCAGATACATCCCGACCTCGTTGGAGATCAGGGGCGTGATACCTTTAAGTAGGACGGTGGGACTCGTTATCAATACTGAGGTTTGAAAATCTACACATTGTGGGCATATTGTATTATATTACATATTAAAGCTGCATAATCTGATGAATGCATTAAATTGTGTATAACCTTACCTTGACTTGCTCCTACTTATCCAACTTAGATACTATTACAGTTTGGTGCTAATATTGTAAAAGTACATATAGATACCAACCCTTATGAAATTATGTTGTCTTTAAATGTATGGACATGATCCACACAGTGTATTTCAAAGTGTATAAACTTGATTGAATTGCCACAGTGTCAAGTCGACAATCAGTGTGAAATATATCTAAAGGATCAGTCGGAAATGTATCTAAATAATCAGTCTGGAAATGTATCAGTCTGAAATGTATCAATCTGAAATGTATCCTTATGGAAATGTGATCAGCCTGAAAATGTATCTGAATAGTCGATCTAGAAAATGTATCTGAAGAGTCAGTCTGCATGAAGGCCATGTGCAGAAGCACCAGGACTGGCTTACCATGAGTTCAACCCACCTTTCACACAAACTAAGTACAGTTTAAGAAATATTGAAGGTAACTATATACAAGGACTTTCACAAACACAGTAAGCAAAATATATGTAAATAACATGTTTACTAAAGACATCATGGTTGTAATAAGATATTGACAGATATTTCAGTGATAAGAAGGAGTGTAATTATGTATTAAAAGAGGTGTCTTAACAAGCTATGCTACAAAAAATAACTGGTTTGGTGGCACGTGAGCACCTTTATACCATGACATGTGGAGACCTGGGAGTTAGCCCCAACATTGGGACTGGTGGGGAGATACATGGGGGAGAGTGTGTATAAAAGATGGGATGGCCAAATGAGTTAGAGCGTCCGTCTCCCATGTGGTAGATCGTGGGTTCGAATCCTGGTCGAATCAAACCAATGACTTAAAAATTGATACTTGTCGCTTCCTAGCCAGGCGCTCGGCATTATTAGGATAGGGCAAGGAGCAGTGGAATGAGGAAGACCAATCACCTGCGACTGAAATTTCCCATGCTTAAACAACTAATGTACAAAAAAAATAAACTGTGACATGTGACCCTCAAATTCCGTTTCCATCTGGAGCTCTTAAGACTATGGTGTCCTTCGTTTCAACGGGCGAACAGTGTAGACCATGCAGGACCATAGTCTACCACAACACAAGACAACAATTTTGTGAAGCTGACTCAAGACACGGCCACGAAGGCGCGAGAGCCAAAGAGGGGGTCAGACTTTACAATATGTTATACTTGAAGATGGGTAATCAAATCCTGTGTCTAGGATTTTAGTGTGGACACCAACATTAATTTAGCATGCTTTCACTTCAAATACCTTCAACAATTTTGTGAAGCTGACTCAAGACACGGCCACGAAGGCGCGAGAGCCAAAGAGCTTTCAAAATAAAAGTTATTTAAAACGAAAATAAAGTAGATTATGCTCATCAAGTTGATTAACCTAATATATATTTATCTAAAGAAATAGAGAAGATATTCAAAAACCAGCGCATCATGGACATTTAATTATTAGTAAAATGATAATTATGGGATGCATGGGTCTAAGGGTAAGCGTGACATTAGGATGGGTATGTTAAATAATGATCAAAACAAGTCTGATGTCTTTTATGTATGCACGTCGCCCATGCAGACATAGACCCGAGTGTTCCATTGAAATGCTAAGCCTAAACTGAAGTAACGAGGTATAAGCCTGTTTTGATGCATGTATTATGTAGAGACCTCGTCAAACTCACCAGGGTAAAAGATTGGCTTCTTCTTGCTGGTGATGGGGTCTGACCTGGCGATAAACTGTATTGGCACCGAGTGGATCAGCTGCACATGCATGAGGCAAGGCTCGTTGTTGTCAGTCACTTTCCCCATCACGTCCAAGTACTGCATCGGTTTGAAGGTGCCTGTAGGAGGAAAATCACCAAACCGCATATCTGTATCATTAACACAAACTATATCTTATGCGTAGAGATCGATTACGATTCTAAAAATAGTTCATGGATCACATTGAAGGGCTATCATGCCTCCCTTTTTCTCTTTTTAAGATTTATTTAAGACTGTATCAATACATAGAGAATAATATTTGTTTAACAATATGTATGAATTTTTATTTTTGTTGGCACATATATTTTTGTTAGCATATATATATATATATCAGTGATAAAAATAAGCAAAGATTTCACTTGTCCACTGGACAAGTGGAGTATAATTTTCACTTGTATTCCGTCTGAATTTTCACTTGTCCATTTGAATTTTCACGAGCCCACAGTATTTACCCTATATACATATGTATCTTGATCAACAATTTATACTTCTTATATACATATGCTGTGAGAGAAATAAGCAATAAATTTCACTTGTCCACCGAACAAGTGGAATATAATTTTCACTTGTCCGTCTGGAATTTCACTTGTCCCGGACAAGCGGACAAGCTATTTCAAACGATATATACATATATGCATATTTATATGGCAGAATCAGTTAAGGCAACTGATTTTTCTCGACCCCACTATAGCCAGAATGGGTTAGCTGTTAGTATTTGCTTGTTGGCATTCTACCTGCTGGCAACATTTAGGGTCATATCAAGATAGATACTGACTTGTGATAGTGTGCACTCGTGACGACTTTATAGTGCTGCCCCACCAGGAGACCAGGCCGTCAGCACCATGACCTAATTTCCCACCCAGTCCTTCCTTACGGGAATCCTGCGCTCTACTGACCAGATGGGATGGCCGAATGAGTTAGAGAGTCCATCTCCCGTGTTGGTAGAACATGGGTTCAAACCCTGGTCGAGTCAAACCGATGACTTAAAAATTTATACTTGTCACTTCCTAGCCTGGCGCTCGGCATTATCAGGATAGGGCAAGGACTGGTTGGCTCAGTCTCAGGATAATGTGACCCAGTGGGATATCAGGTCATGATGCTGGCGACCTGGTCTTCCAGTGGGGTAGCACTATAAAGTCGCTATGAGTGCGCACTGTCACAAGTCGGTACCTGTCCTGATATGACCTTAGATGTTACTGGGACGTAAAACAACAAACAAACAAAACTGATTCAGCCACTGCATCCCGTCAGTAGTTAGTGACACTAATGCCATAAGTGGTATCAGAATAGCTAACAGATTATTTTAACTGTACCAAATTGACGGTGGATTTTGTGGGTGTTTTGCAACAAACATAATTATATATCATCTCCAGTTTTTTTTGTTTTAATAACACAACAGTAAAGATTGGTACCGACCCACTTGATTGGGGGTGAAGGAGAAGATGATGTCCTGCGTTTGGCCAGCAAGAACCTTGCCCTTTGTTGGGTGCGACGAGAAGTGGGCAATGCGCCTGAGCTGGAAGTTGGCAGGCAGAAACTTAGAGTTGTTCTTCAGAGTGCACAGGATGTCGACGTGTTCCTGCGCTGGGCACTCGCCGAAATCAAATGTCGTCTGCGGAGAGATGTCCAAGGAGACGGGCACAGCGGTGCCGATAACAGCAACCTCCAAGTTAGTACCTGTCCAGAAGCACAACAGCGTTTATTGAAACACACACATACATATATATATAGTATAGTTATACAAATCACACCTGGGTATAGATGATAGATCACTGGTGTTTTCCCGAGGTACTAGCGTCGGATAGTTGTGGGTCAGGGAGAAGGAAGCACATCTGGGTCCAGCAATCTTTTAGGTACTTTATAGGATAAAAAATGTTCTTAGTATTATATGGATAGTTTAGTGTTTTCGTTTTGGCACCAGCGAAAGGTGATAGTCATGGTAGGGTAGGTTGGGCGGGCTCTGACCCACGACTATCCAAGGCTAGTAGTACCTTGGGAAAACACCAGTTATCCATCATCTGTACCCAGGTAAGATTCGTATAACTATACTATTTCACCTCGGTACTACCCTCTGCCTATTCGTAGTCCAGGGAGAATTTTACGTAATCTCATTTTTATCCCTTTATACATAATGTTGTAATCATACTATTTTTAGTGCAAAATATTAATTTTGTTTCTAACCCGTCTTCAGTTGATCAGTAGGCAAGTCGACAGGCCGCCCAGCTTTTCTAGTCGTTTGTTGTAATGTTTTTGCAAACGATCTAGCCGTCTTCCACCCCGCGCGTTGAGTGGGATGCATAGCGTCCAGTATTGACGCCTGCCTGCTTAAGCACCTTTATGGTCAATCTTGCGAGTCTGTCTCTCGAGATAGCTTTATGGAGTTTGATAAAGATGATTAGTAGCTGTCTGGAATTCCTTAATCCGCATGACTTGGATATATACGCCCTAATGGGGGAAACTACACATATCCGTTTATCTTCCGGAAAACTATTTACAGTGGGTCCCCTGTGCGATTCGACTTTAGTAATGTCTCTGAACTGAATATTTCCTCATCCTTATATGTGTCTAGTCCATTGAGTGAGAGAGCCACAATGGTTTGGCCTCTGTGTCCCGTCACTAGCAGTAATAGCACTGCTAACTTAAATCCTAGTTCCTTCACTGATAAATGTCTATTACTCGGCCATGACTTGAGTAACTTAAATACTATAGACACATCCCAAAACCTACTATATTTGGGTTTGGGTGGGTTCCTTTCATACACTGATCTAATGAACCAATGTACTACCTGATGCTCTCCAATCATTTGTCCATCTATCCTTGGTAGAATAATTGAAAGTGCACATTTTGATGCATTAATTGCACCAAATCCTAACCCTTCATTTTCCAATATTCTTAGAAATCTTACTATCTGGGCTATTGTAGGTTTAATGGTTTGACTCCTTTAAGCAGACAATCAAGTCCCCATTTCTTTAAATAACTTGTATATAATTTCACTGTTCCTTTCCTCCGCACATATGAAATGAGTCTTTCTTGTGGAATTTTGTCTAAATCATATTGTTCTAAATGTTTTCTAAGAGAAGGAATGCCAAAAGGGGTGTTGTTGAGACGTCTCCGTGGACTGTTAGTGGTCCCTGGTGTTGTAAGTTGTCCCTTTCTCATGGGAACCTGAGCACGTACTTTGCTGCTAATGTTATTGCCGCTAGCCATGGTTGAGTGTCCCATGCTGATACCATCAATACTGCGTGTGAGTGATCCATCTTGATCTTCCTGGCCACTCTGCTGATAATGCTGAATGGTGGGAATATTATTCCAAATTAACAAAAATGCATCTACTCTCCAGGCTTCTGGCTCTGGATGCCAAGATACATATTTAGGTAACTTTTTGTTGTTGCGTGATGCGAATAAGTCAATTTCTGGTTTGCCCCATTTATCACAAATATGGTCGAAAATACATTTCATGACCATTCTAGATGGTCGTGAAAATGTTGACTTTTCTTGTCAGCCAAAGTATTTTGACTGCCTGGAATATGTGCTACTGTTAGCCATATCTCGTGTTTCTCTGCCCAGTCCCAAATTAGTTTGGCTAAATAGTTACATGGTTTGGAACAAGTCCCTCCCATATTACGTATGTAAGCCATAGCTGTTGTGTTATCTGTTAATACCCGTACATGATTTTTAGGTAGGTGAACTAGACTACGTAATCCTAGATAAATAGCTCCAAGTTCTAGTACATTTATGTGATCAGAAATTTCATCATCCATTCACCGACCACCTGTTGCCTGTTGGTCTCTGAGCCCCCCATCCTTCTAGTGAAGTGTCTGTTGTGACTGAAGGGTTGGGCTCTCCCATTCTAATGGGGTTGGGCGAATTGTTGATGCGTGACAACCACCACATATCTTTTTGACCATCTGGCAAAATCATCAAGTCGTTCAAAGTTTCCTTTTGTGCGAGCCAAAGCCAAGTTCTTATCTATTTCTAGCAATTTAATATGAGCCTTGCCATACAGAATAGCTGGTGCATATGCTATCATAATACCTATCAGTATTGCGACTTGTTTTATCTTTGGTTTGTTCAATTGTAATAATTGTTTTGATGTTGTTGTAAATTTATAAACCATTTTCTTCCGTTACTGAAATGGTGTCAATAAAGAATCCCAGAATCTGTAACTTCTTTGTTGGTGTTAAAATTGATTTAGTTTCATGTATGTAGAATCCTAATTTCTTAAATGTCTCACATAATTTGTCTACTGCTCTCTGACACTGTTGTTGTGTTTGTACAACAATAAATGAGTCAACAATATAAGGAAACATGATATGTCCTTCCCTAGCAATCTGTGAAAATATAGGTTTAAGTAACCTTGTGAAAATGCGTGGAGCGCGAGCTAGTCCATTAGGCATACACATGAACTCATACCGTTTGTTGTTCCAACAAAACCTGAGATATTTACGATCAGGCTTATAGATTGGTACTGTATAGTATGCATCTCTGAGATCCACACTGGTCTTGTCTTGTGTTACTAAGTCTCTAGCTGGGCTAATGAAAACATTTTGAAATGTTTGTATTCTACTACTTTGTTAAACAAAGTTAGATCTAGAATTAGTCTTACATCTCCATTTGGTTTGGGTCTCGTGAAAATATCAGAAATAAATTCCCCAGCCACATGTAGTGCTGGTTATATGATGCCTCTTTCACCAAATTTAAGGATGTGATTGTCTAACGCCTCGCGTTCTGAACCATGAAATCGGTAAGGGAAAGCTATGCTATTTCGAATAGGTTCCTCAATCAAAGGTGTTCTTACTCTTTTTGCTAAACTAAGGATAGCTAAATTCTCCGTAATGTAATTCCATTCCGGTAGGCAATTATTGAGGTTACCAGCTTTAAATATGCTTACTTGTGTTTGCGTTGCCACTTCTATTTGTTCCCTGGGCGGGGGAACGGCTTCTGGGCATTGAACTCCCTCTTGAAGGGCCTGTTCCCGTCGTTCCAGCCGAAAGACTGCCTTTGGCACCGTCCCCATTCCTGGAAGCTGAAGTTCATTCCGAACCGGCCTCCTCGTTGGCCGGTTTGACGGCTTCGAAAATCCTGCCTAGTCTTTTTGAAGCGGGTAGGATTTGTGTCTCCAAACTTCTTTTTGTCTCCATATGTTTCCCACACTTGGAACCGGTCTCCACTTGTTTGAACAAGTGCTGGAGTTGTCCACCGAACATCTTGGTCTTGTCCCATGGCTTTCCCTTAATGGGCTTGGGGGCAAGGAATAATGTGTATTCCTTCCCGTCATTGTCCAAGACCTTAGATCTGGCTACTTCCTTTCCTGCATCCGTGCAGACCGCCTTAAAGACGTTTTCGAAACGTCTGTATGACAGGAAATTGCTAGTCGCTGTTAGCAGCGCAATTCCCCCATCCATTTCCTCGCACAGTGACGAGAATTTATTCTCCGCCACCATCCTGTTGGCTATCGGTATAATGGCTGAGAGCGCTGAGAGTACCCCTTTGTATACAGTGTGAAGACCCACCTCAAACTTCTTCCAGTCCTCACTCAGTCTCACCTCTGAGTCCATCTCTTTGAAGCCAACTTCATAATAACTTCAGCCGGCTTGAAGGTGTTGAAGTGCCCCTGAATGGTTTTCATCATCATCATCGTAGTGGTATGGATTATTTCCTTTGAAGAACCTTGCACTTCTTCATCACCTTACCACTCAACTGTGCGTATTTCCCCAGGCGTTTAGTTTCAGAGTCAGAGCTTGTAGATGACGAGTCTGATGAAGAGTCTGAAGAAGATGATTTGTTCTTCCTCTTCTTGGACTTCTTGCTCTTCTTCATGTGCGGCTTCTTCTTACATGCCCTCGTGTACTAATCCCCGTCTGATGAGTGTGCCTTCTTTTTGTGCTTGCGTAGCCACAACAACCTCCTCCTCCTCCTCATCATCAGACTAGGCCTGATCTTCTGAAAGATCCTCCCAGTCAGATTCCTCTGAATCCTGCACTGGTTTCTTCCCTTTCCTGGTGGTCGGCACTCTGGAGGGAAAAATCTCCATCTTCTTTTGTACTAAGCATGCAACTCTTTCATCTAGGTCAGCTGGGCCGGGCTCGGAACGTTCCCCCGCAACCTTTGCACCTGTGCCGGCGGTGAAGATTCTTCATCTTCACTGAGCGCTCAAGGTGCCTCTGCCTTATACCCCAGTCACACTACAGCTTGCGACCACCTTAGACCAAAGAACCCACACTCACCAGTGACGTCCTTGCTACCAAAATAATGGTTGCCGATGTCTGGGAGTCAGTGGTGAGTGTGGGTTCTTTGGTCGAAGGTGGTCGCAAGCTGCAGTGTGACTGGGTATCACTCCGCTTCATAGCCATAGCTCAGTGTGCAAAACACCAAAAAACAATGGTTAGGCATTATTCGGGCTGAATATCAGACAGATAATTAGAGTATAATTATACTAGGTGTGTATCATGGCGTTAAAACCGTATTTAAACCGTTTTTAACACAGGAGTGTGGTTAATAGATATTTGTAGGAAATGGTATGGACAACCAACCAAACCAAACAAAGGGTAGGGACCACTGTAGCAGTCACCTCCCACACTCTCTGTCCTATAAAGTTAGGCTACTCTCAAATCAGACAAGACACAACAAAAGTATGGCTTGATCACTTTAATGCGAGATCTTGGCTAGCATAATGCCTAGCCAGTTATAAATTTGAAAGCCCGCCACGAAATGGCTGAGTGTAGGTTCGCGAGGCACCAACACGTGATGGCGCTGCAGTAGCGCAGCCCAGGATCGATCAAGTCGGGCAGCAATAGGTCGATATACATATTAATCGCAATTAAATAGCAACCATATTACTGCACAATAATAATCCGAATAACAATAATGGGAAAGCCGCTCCGTTTTTTATATAATGATAATAAATTATCCTGTCTCTAAAGTTAGGCTACTCTCAAATCAGACAAAACACAACAAAAGTATAGGTTGATCACTTTAATGCGAGATCTTGGCTAGTATAATCCCAAAAGGAGCCGAGCCCCCCAACCCATACTAGTACTGAGTCGAGGACAACGTTGCAGCAAAACGCATATCATTGATAATACGAGAAGACAATGGAGTCTTAATGTAATCATATACCGTATCCGATACCCAGTCACCTCTTGTGCTGACATATGCAAGAAGGTAGATCCTCCCCTTCGGAGTGAGTGAGAACTCAAATTTGTCTATTCAATACCTGCTTTTGAGGCAAATAATTTCAAGATGCACTGGTATGCCTCATAAGTCATAGGAGCGATCTTATTTGGGCCTACGGGTACCTGGAACGCAGCATCGTTCCCTGGGGCTGGTAATTGGTTGAAATGCAATTCTGGCCAATATACAGCGCATAACATGCGATCTGGACATCTTGAAATAGGAATCTGAAGCAAACGCTCCTTAAATTGAATTGTTTTAGAGAGTTATTATTAACCCCCAATCATGCAAATTAAAGTCACATCTTAATAATGAGGAATCCGATTCAGTTACCTGACATTTACGGAGGAGGCCCCTAAAAGAGCATAGAATTGCTGCACGCCAAGCTACATGGCCTGGATTGGAAGTCAAGTTCGAAAAAATTGCCCTTAGTATGTGCGGCAGTATAGGAATACCTCTCTGAGGGGTGTCACCCATTACCCTCCTTATGCCCTTAAGTGTCGATGACAAGGTAAAATTTGCATAATTAATAGGAGGCTCATCATGTAAGTGCAAAAAATAATTTAGGCCGCTTAGGTAATTTTGAATAGAGGAAAATTTCAGAGATCTGGCTAACCAGGTCGAGTACAAAGCTACCTGCTCATCAGAGCAAGGAAAAGGCAATCGATCAGGGTGGAATAACTCGATAAAGTCCAGATATTTATTAACTTGAGATGTACGAGTGAGCGTCAAATCTTTTGAATAATTCTGTAACTGGATTGCTTTCTGTTCGTCCCTCAATTTCGACCACCCTGCAATAAAGTCAAAGGTGCCGAGAACATATCGCTACAACAAATGGAATTATCCACAATCAAATTAGCCAATTTCGTATGACTTTTAGGTACATTTAGCCTGCTAAGTGCATGACAAAATTTATTTAGGCTACTTTTAATGTATATCGATTGAAAGTTGTAGTTATGTTTTATGGAGGACCAGAATAACCGACTAATAAAGTACATAATTTGGCTGCTTTTGAGCGCCCAGTATTAATCGCTGTACTTATGATTGCATTATCAGTTATGAATAATAAGTTCTTATCCTTCCAGTCTTTCTCCCACTTTTGTACTGCTGCATATATAGCCCAAAGCTCCTGCACATTAATATGCGCATTGCGCATCTTCCTATCTGTAGGGACAGTGTGGTGACCGCATAAACCGACAGATTTGTGTCGTCCGATGCTTTAAATGAGCCAGCTAACAAGTCGTCGGTGTATACTGCTCCATATCCCCATTTGGATGCATCACTGTAAACTGCTTCAGTAGGAGCAAACTGCTCCAATATCTGTGCTTTGCCATTGAAAGTCTTGGCAAAAGCTAACCACCAGTTAAGGTCTACCCTAATAGGCCTACCTTTAGTTAACCGAATCTTATGATAAGATTTTTTTAAGCATCCTCATAGATCATAAATTCTTCGCGAGAACGTTCTACTGCCTTTAATTACTTTAGAACAGTGTGCCAAGAGGCCTCCTACTCGTTCTAGTTCTTTCTTTGTACCTTTTGTTCTACCTCTTAGTTTATACAGTATTGAAATAGTTTTTTCCAACTGATCTTCCGGTAATGTTAATTCTAATTTAACACTGTCGATAAATATACCCAGGAATCTCACTTTAGTTTCTGCAGCTGTAACTTTCTTAAAATTAATAAAGAATCCAATTCTATGCAAAATTGACATAACTGTCAATTGGTATGTCATAGCTTCAATTTTGGACCTACCAATTGGCGCATAATTTCCAATTGTGTTTAATTTGGGCGGGAAAGCCAGTGCTGACCCCTGGGTTCTACTCCGCACACCGAGAGGGACGCCTCTTTCCCGCCACTCGGGAATTCGGTTCGTTCCCTCCAACCTGTAACGGTTGCTTGAAAGCCAGCCGCCCCCGGAATATCATGGAAACGCTCGGATTTTGGTGATATGTGCACGCAGACATTATGGGTTCTGTTCACTAACTGTCGCCGTTTTCCATCGGCAGTTTGTGGGTCTGTTTTATGTTTGATTATCACCGTAAGCATTGTTTACCGACGAACGGCGCCGACGAACGGTGATTGATTATCATACTTTTACACCAGAAACGGACATTTGGACACTGGAAAACATGATCAGAGGACAGTAGGAACATCTGGGAGTATATGTGGGAGAACAACTTTGGATAATAAGGGATAGGTTCTCCATAAATAAGACATACCTGACCAAGCTCCCTATTATCACTCATGGTTTCGGCGGCGGCGGACGGCGGCGATTTGTTTACTTTACATTCGTCGATTCGACACTAATATTATCGCCGCCAATGCGGTTCGGCATGTGTCTAGAATCCAAATAGTTACTCCCAACAGTACTGTCTCGGTGACATTATGGGTAGGCTGAAGGTTTCATCTCGGGTCCAAATCGTGAGTCTGACTTAAATACTTTCATTTGAAAATGACCGCGTGACCGCGACCTGCGGACACGCTATCGGCTGAGAATGACTACGGAAACTATCATCTCAAACAGCACAAGCCCTCACACAGATTAACAGGAGAACAAACAAATGCCACTGTCATACAGACAATATTAATATGAGGGCCACTCAAAACTGATTACTAACCAATGGGGGTGATAACTAAACTGTGTAAGACTGATGGTGGTTGACACAGTATTATCACATAGGAACAATTAAAACTAAGATTTACTATAGTAAACTAAACTACTATACTAAAAAGTAAAGATACAAATTCTCAGCCCAGATCAACACTCAACACCCACTAAGATAAACAAATAAATATGTCAATACAACAGTCACCAATATTTACACACATGGGGGTTGGCGGGTCCTTGGGTGTAGGGGGGGGGTTGCGTGCACGGGAGAGCGATTGCGAGGACCCAGGTCTGGTGGTTGATGGGCCACCTACTTTTACTGCACTTCCTCTGACAGAACTGAAGGGCCAACCAGGCTTCAAGATTGGCCATCTAAACATACAAAGTCTCCCCAACAAGATTGACCAACTAAGGATAGACCTGCCTGAGTCAGGATTTGATGTCTTCACAATATCGGAAACATGGCTCAACAGTCACATGGAAGACAGACTAGCCAGCGTACCAGGCTACCAATTCATGAGAGCCGACAGAAAAACAAAACGGCCAGATAGTCAAACCAAACAAGGAGGTGGACTGGGAATTTATTCAAAAAATGAGCTACATACTGATACATCGAAATATGAGGACCTTAACCTCTCCAACTGCAACATCGAACTACAATGGGCAATTGTAATAAGACCTCACACCAAGAGTATACTCATCGGCAACATATATAGGCCGCCAGATGGCAATCTAAACGAAGGAATTGACCTTATAAACGAATCCATGAGACAAATAACCGACATGGACAAATATGAGATACTCATACTAGGAGACTTTAATGTGGATTACAATGAAAAGAAACAGACTCTGTGGGGAACAATGAAACAATTTGCAGCAGATCATGAGCTCCAGCAAATGATACACAAACCAACCAGGATAACCAGAACCTCTGACAAAACAATAGACCTAGCATTCACCAATATTAAGCACTGCACAAATGCAAGAGATCTGCCACCTACTGGGGACGCTCATACCGAAACTGTGACCAGAGAGAATTGGAAAACTCACTGCAGGAATTCAACCAAAGAGAGCTCCTAGTGGAACAAGACCCAAACAAATGCTGGGAAATGCTTAACACAACAATAACAAAAGCGGCTGACATGCATTGTCCCCTAGTAGAGCTCACTATTAGAACTAACACAGCTGGGTACCTTAATGAAGAACTAACAGAACTACAACAAGACAGAGACTACTTTAGACACAAATTTGAAATATCAAAAGACCCTGGTGATGAGTTCATAGCCAAATGCATGACCAGGAAAACAAGAAATGAAGTCAGAAAGGCCAAAGCAAGATTCCTCCAAGACCAACTATACAAACATCGAAACAATGCCAAAAAATGCTGGCATGTACTCAAACAGATTGAACCAGAAAGCCAGACCAAAATTAGTAGCCTTTCCAATGAAGAATCTGGCAACGTAATACCGGATAACCTACTTCCTGAAGAAATCAATAATTATTTCATCGAGATAGGAGAAAGGGTAGCCAGTAAATTTAACCAAGGAACAGCCCAACAAAAATGTTACCAAGCCAAACTAAATAACCACAACTATGATCTCCAAGAAACATCATGTGATGAAATCCTAGACAGAACAAATCAAATATCATCCTATAAATCATCTGGTATAAAAGACATCAGTACTGCCTTGATAAAGATGGCAATAACAACACTAATTAGGGAATTCACACATATGTACAACTTAATAATTAAAACAGGCGTCTTCCCCGATGCATGGAAAGTAGCTACAGTCACCCCAATCCCCAAGACCAATAACCCAAGATACTGCAGTGAACTGCGACCAATTTCAATCCTCCCACTTCCAGGAAAAATTATTGAACAGATTATACATGACCAAGTTAAAGTATTCCTTGAATCATCCAACTATCTGACCTACCAGCAAAACGGATTTAGGAAAAACAAATCCACAACAGGGGCTCTGGCATCTCTACTGGATGAACTTTTGGACAACATGGATAAAGGTGAACTAACAATCACTGTCTTCCTTGACTTCAAGAAGGCATTTGATACAATTGACCACGAGATCCTGATGCAGAAAGTAGTAAGAGCTGGATTAGGCAACAAAGCACATCAGTTCTTCACAAATTACCTCAAGAACAGGATGCAGTGCACAAAACTAAACAACAATGAGTCCACCACCCGTAGGGTCAAGACCGGTGTGCCACAGGGCTCCACCCTAGGACCCCTGCTATTCCTAATCTTTATTAATGACCTACCACTAGTATCTGATAGAGCAACATTTACATTATTTGCTGATGATGCAGCACTCGCAGTACACAATAGAGATATTATGGCAGCGGCAGCCCAGACAGACATGGTGTTAGATAAGGTGAATACATGGTGCTATGAAAATAAACTAACAGTAAATAGTGCCAAGACAGAGTATGTGATCTATGGGATGAAAATGAGAAAATCAAGTGCCCCTCAAATCCAACTACATATGGGTGGAACCTTACTTCGTGAAGTGGACTCCTACAAATACCTGGGCACAACTCTTGACTCCACTCTAAATGGGAATCGACAAATGGTGAGACTGAATCAAACGCTGGCACTAAAACTGACAACTTTTAGGAAATTAAGGAAATTCATAAGTGAAAACACTGCACTACTCCTGTACAAGACTACAATATTGCCTGTTATAGATTACAATGACATCATATATGAGCTATTAAGAAAACAACAAAAGATCAAACTGCAAAGAATTCAGAACCGAGCACTGAGAACAGTTTACCAAGGCAAGACACTCAGTGTGGCTGAACTGCACAAGAAAGCAAAATTGGATACTCTCTCAGAACGAAGGGACCTACACCTGATGGCACTAATGCACAAACGCGCAAAAGACGAAAAATTCATTGACCACACAAATAGAATAACAAGAAGAGGAGCCTCCACTCTGCTCAATGTACCACACCCTTCAACAAATAAATATATCGGAGCACCAATCTACAAAGGTAGTGTCATGTGGAATGACCTCCCTATCAGAGTCAGAGAAACGCAAACAATACTTGCTTCAAAAATGCATATAGAGCCCACCTGGTTATTCAGGCCCTTAAATGACTACTGCAGTAATTACTAGCAAAGCCCTGAGCTGCTGCCACCCCGGATCCTCGCTTGCTCTCCGGTGGGTTTTTCCCCCGTACCACCCACCCCAATGGGCCCCCCTCCCATGCCACCACCCTTAACCATCATGAACAAACCATCAACACACCGAACATCCTACACAACTATCAATCTGTTTAAACACATCGAACATTATATAAGACAGACAAAATGTCTTGTCAACTCTGAACTTAACTTGTTTTATAAGAGAAAAATGTAACCCACAACGATTATTTGAGTTGCCCCGAGTATACACCTTCTACTCGGTGCTGCTCCTCATTTGTGCATGAACTACAGTGACTGTTGATGTACATTATACAGCAGGAGCCACTCCCTTAATTCTACAGGATCGGTGCTGTAACTAATACAGCACTGATCAAACTTATTCTAATAGTAAGATGGCCGGAAGACCAGTGCCCCGGCGCTGACAAATGTCATGTTCAGATGAATAAATACTTTACCAAAAAAAATCAAAAAAAAAAATCCACAAAACAACAAGGGAAATCGCACCATTCAGTGATTCAAAACATTACAGTGACAGTGATTGCGCAGGTAACCCAAACAAATCAAGACAGTGCTGAACTATGTGTGGCATGTGTCCGATCAAGTAGCACCCCAAAGAATGGTCAACTAACTACTAGGAAACTGATATTAAAATAAACACACTTGCAGTTGGCTCAGTAAATTGGTTTATGGTGAGGAATGGACTTGTCTATGACAACAAATGGATTGTTAAAACATGAGTGTTTAAATTAAAATAAAATAAACACCTTTGTAAACTTTACCAGAAGCAAGCGCGTCAAGTAACCATTAATGACGAGTAACCATTGACAAGTTTTGAATCAGAGTCCGGAAATTGATATGTGTACAATTTATGAAGAATTTGCTGCAAGTGGGTAGACAGTCTGTGACACGGTGTGGTGACGTGTGACAGTGACATTGTGTGACCGACGACTGGCAGTTTGGAATGGATGTTGGGTGACCACTCAGTTGGAAAACAATAGTACGGTTGATTGACTTGGCCTAAATCCTGCCAGCCTGAGCCAAATAGCACACTCATATATAAATTTAATTTGTGTGTCACCACTCATCCATGATGTCACAAAAAACTGCTAGTGAGAAATCCAGGAAGCGTGGTAAGGCCACAGTGGGATCAGCTTCTGCATTCCCCAATACTGCCTCAACCCTACCAGTAACTGGCTCACCCATCAGATCACCACACAAAACAAATGAAGCAATAGCTGACTCAGCACTTACCCAGATCTTGGCGAGGTTTGATAAAATGGAGGCAAGGGTGGATGATAGCATTAGAGAGGTGAAATCGATGGCCGGAGAGACAGCTGCCGAAGTAGCAAGGTTGTCGGTTCTGTTAGCAACTAGCAACCAGGAAAGGGAAAAGGACAGGCGGTCTCTCCGCATCATCAACCATGATCTTAAATTAACGCGACAGTCTAACAAACTATTGTCTGAGCGGGTGAATGAGTTGGAGAATAATGCAAAGATATGCAACATTAGACTGGATGGAAAAGAAGAAGATGAGACAGAAGACCTGAAAGCATACATGACGGATCTGATCAGATTTCTTAGCCCCACAGGTGTTGGAATGCCAGACATAGGAGCAGCATATAGGATCGGTAGGAAATTACCAAATCGCCCATATGCAAATCAAGCTACCTCACATAGGAATGCTCACACGGCCACCAGACCCAGACCAATCATGATCATATTCAAGACTGTACTTGCTAGAAACGCCTTCTACTTTGCTTGGGCCAAGCTAAACAAGTCAGATCGATATGCTATCATCTACCTTAATGATGATGTGACCCAGGCCACACGCAAGTGCCGTGAGGAATTCCGGTCAGTGGCAGTACTTGCTAGGGGTAGTGGTGCGGAGGTTAGGGTGCACAGCGACGGCATTGTGATAGATGGTCACAAATTTAAGCATGCTGCCACCCTCCCAGAAAAGTTCTCACTATCCCAGGCTAAAACAGTTGAAATACATGAGGAACGTTACTTCCACTCAGAACACTCATTCCTATCCAACTTCCACCCTTTGCCGATCAGTGATGATAAGGTGGTTTATCCAACAGCTGAACACTGCCTCCAGGCAGCAAAATGCCACTTGGCAAATGACAAGGAAAAACTGGGTCGGGTGCTGGCTGCCCAAACACCAATGGAAGCAAAGCGCATCGCAGAACAGATATCAGGGTCGGCTGAATGGCGACACAGCAGAGAAGCCATCCTGACAAGGGTCATTGATCAAAAGTTTGATCAAAATCCTGACTTGGCGGACATGCTTGTGGCTACTGGTCACATTAAACTAAATGAAGCGACCAACAACACATATTTCGGAATTGGAGCCACCCTTCATATCAGAGCCCTAAGAGATAGATCCTATTCTGGGCTCAATAAACTGGGACATGCATTGGCAGCTAAGCGAGACAATATCAGGACTGGCAGGAGCCATAATAAATAAAGCAAAACTGAGCGATGGAACAAGCAGATAATTCTGTAAACAGCATCACACAACCGACTGAGAAAGGCTAGGAGTGAAGTAAGGAAAGCCAAAGCAAGGTATTATCAAGTCCAGATAGACAAATATAAACAGAATGCCAGAAAATGTTGGTATGAAATAAACCAAATCGAACCTAAAAAAGAGACAAGAATCAGTGGCCTTGCAAGTGAAGAGACTGGTATTATAATCCCAGATGAATTACTGGCAGAGGAAATCAATAACTATTTCATAGATATAGGTGAGAAACTAGCCAATAAATTCAAACAGAAGGATGATCAACACAAAACCTTCCATGCCAAACTAAATAAAGAAAAGTATGACCTTCTGGAAACCACCCAGGATGAAATCCTTGATAGAACTAACAAAATATCTATCTACAAATCATCAGGAATGAAGGACATCAGTACCACTTTGATGAAAAGTGCGATCACAACACTGAGTGCAGAATTTACACATTTATATAACCTAATAATCAGTACAGGCATCTTCCCTGATGACTGGAAAGTGGCCACAGTGACACCCATACCTAAAGTCAACATCCCGCAAACCTGTAGTGAACTACGCCCAATATCGATCCTCCCACTGCCTGGCAAGATCATAGAACAAATAATACATGACCAAATTAAGACATCCCTTGAGTCCTCTAACTATTTGACCTACCAGCAAAATGGCTTCAGGAAAAATAGGTCCACCACCGGGGCACTGGCGTCTCTACTGGATGAACTTTTGTCAAACATAGACAAGGGTGATCTTACTATCGCAGTCTTCCTTGATTTCAAGAAGGCATTTGATACGATCGACCACAAAATCCTCATGCATAAAATAGAACGAGCTGGGCTAGGCAATAGAGCACATAGCTTCCTCACAAATTACCTCAGCAATAGGAAACAATACACAAAAGTAAGTGACACCAGCTCAACCACTCGAGAAATAAAAACAGGAGTTCCACAGGGCTCCACTCTGGGACCCCTACTGTTTCTAATATTTATAAATGACCTACCTCTAGTTTCCAACAAAGCATCTTACACATTATTTGCCGATGATGCAGCACTAACAATACATAACAATGACCTTGCCATAGCCGAAATGCTGTCCAACACCGGTCGGTGCCTTTGCCATTTTAGCAGTGCTGCTCCTTGTTGTTCGAACTGTCGCTTCTGTTACTTGCCATTTATTAGCGCACACTTCAGAATCTGCCATGTTGTGGCTTGCTCCACAAAAATCTATTGGCATAGTCTAAGAAGAATCTCAAACGTTTTGAACCTGAATGTTGGGCACCGCTACATACTCCGACAACAGCCGCCGATCACTCGCGCTGGAAAGCGGCTGGGGTTCGCCTCAGTTCAGTAGGCACAGATTTGGCGGACTAAAATTAGTACAAACACAAGCTTGTGGTGCGCGTCGTAGAGAGAGAAAGAGCCGGGAGGTTGGCAGTAGAAAGAGTCCTCAAAACTAAATGGACTGGCTCCCTTGTTGTGGTGGCCGCGGTACTCTGTGGGTGAGGAGGAAGGTGGCGCGCCCGGGACTGCTTTTGTTGGCCGTGCGTACTCCACTGCAGTCTGGCTGCGTCATGTTTTGAAATTGAGCTCATGTGACGCCCGCGCCGACCGACTGGCATATGACCAGGCGTAGGATGGCGCCAAACTATCCTGGACCCGATCAGGCCCGCAGTAAATGGCAGATCGGTCCAGAATTGCACAAATAAATAGCATGGCGAATAATATAATAAATAGCACAAGCCTACTCTGCCCATTTTATACTCATATAATTAATTATATATCACATATATATATATGAGTCAGCCTCACGAAAACGGGCCAATTGGTGGTCAAGTGAGGATGTTGGCATCGCAATTCTTAAAAGTGTAGTGCATTTCTTTGTTTCATATTCAATTATCATAGAAAGAAATCAGGTTGTTTTATTTTCTCGACCTTTACATTCAGGATAAATTTAAAGACTTTCTAACACCTCTGTCAATGCTAAATTATAATTATCCTGATCGACGCCGACATCAAATGATCGACGCTGACAACTTTAATAGATGTCGGCATCGCAATTCTTAAAGTCTTGTACATTTCTTTGTTTTATATTATATTATCCTAGAAACAAATCAGGTTGTTGTACTTTCTCGACCTTTACATTCAGGATAAAATTAAAGGCTTTCCAACACCTATGTCAATGCCAAATTATAATTATACCGATCGACGCAGACATCCAAGCTCGACGCCGACAAATTCCACCAATTGGCCTCTTTTCGTGATCCTGACCCATATATATGGGTTGTTTCATGGTAAATGGGGCCAAAGTGTGACATGAGGGTAACAAATGAATATTGTGTATTTTCCTAATTCTTTCGCTGAGTAGCCAACTCTTGTCCATATATATACTGGTAATGTGAAGGAAAAGATAGTTGGGGTTACCATTTTGTCAGAAAAAGAAGAACTAATTGAATATCCACCCCCAAGTGTGGACTGATTAATCAACAAGTGTGGCTTTATTAATCAAAACAATTATTTAAGAAAATGTATTGCATGAAATATATATATATATATGGGTTATTATCCAAAACTGGGCAACACATATTTGGTCTCCACGTTACGATGTTGATAATTAAGTTTTATTAATAGCAAGTCAAATAATTATTGTAGCCTCTGTCTATTAGATATGTTAGTAGTTCTACATGTATTGAATATATCCCACAAAAGATATCAAAATTATAATTGTACGATTTTGCGCTATATATATATGGGGGCCGCCATTTGTTATCGAAAAGAACAGCTCTGATTGGCTGAAACCACTGAATCTTTCAACCTTTCCATATCAGCCATGTTCATGTGACCTTGTGGATGGAGCTACCAACACACGTCCGAATAGTATGTATAGAAACCCACTTCCGTTCCCCGGTGAATAGAAATTTGTAAAGAAATATTTTGATATTTGCATGGAAAGGCCCAGTCGAATACGTCCATTGCATTTAGTTAGGTACCCTCCTATCCGCACGTAGCGCCACTATCGCCGAATCAGTCTAACACGTACCACTTTTTGCGACCTCATCTAAGGCAGAGTCCATTGAAAAAAAGGTACCTCACCCGTTGCACATGCTCCATCTCATCGTTGTTGCATTCGATTTTGAAACACCATTGAATTCAGCAATGATAGAGACTATTTTCACTGTTGTGCGATGTTTGAAAGGCATTTTAATAGGCTCTTTAAGTCTCCCGGAGTGAAATTCAAAGGAAAGGAGCCAACGAATGTTATTTTAACCTCCAGAAAATGAATCCTTAGCATTTTTTCTTCCTAGAAATGGTCATACACCAAGCATATCATGGCTCGCGAATGTATAACATGGCAGTTTTCCCGAATTTTGCTCTGGACAAAAATCTCTTTAAAGTCTTCTGGGGTGTAATTCAAAGGAAAGGAGCCAATAAAGGCAATTTTAACCTCCATTAAGTGAATCCTTAGCATTTTTCCTTCCTAGAAATGGTCTCACAATAAGTCTAACATGGCCCGCAAATGTATAATAAGGCCTGGTATTGAGAGTGTTTGCTCCAGCTGAAACCTTGATTACTGGCCGGGACCCTCCTTAAATTTCCAATCATGTCCAACCTTAATAAGGCACTTCTAGCTAATCCAAAAGATCTGAAAGTCAACGCGTTTTAAATGCATATAACTCACTCAAATTTTGGAATATTAACAAAATTCAAAAAGCATATTGCTTTTAATTCATTGGAGCGTCCAGTGAAATTACAATTTGACTGTTTGGACCCCTTTGGACATTTTAAGAGGGTACCTAATTTAATAGTATTAAATACATTGCTCACTTTGCCCTGCCTTTGTGTTGGAAGCAGATTCCTTCTGGAAACCATTATGTGCGCCAATTAGCTGCAGTTGTATGAAGAGAGCAAAGTCTGTTCGAGGTGGCGTCTCCAGCAACGATTTAAAACCCTTCGAAGATGCGTTCCATCTACGAGGGAGAGGTTATATTTGCATTTGATGAAGAAAATGATTACCAACAGATGAGGAAGAATTAAAATCTATAAGTCTATTATGGAGTTTGACAATACACCTACTTCATAACATCGTCAATGCAGTGATCTATGTTCAATTTGTTGCTGAATTAAAGTAGTTTTATAGATCAAAGAGCCTCATAGATTTTTTAAAGTCACTGTATTTAGTTAATTAAGCGACATTTGTTAATTTGCTGTTTTACCGACATAGGTTTAAAGTGGCATTTATTTTAGAGCCAATAATGGTAACAGCGAACATAAATGAGTATATAGTCTTAATGTAGGCTAACAGATGCTCAACCTCTCGAATCTAGCTTGAGTTTGGGGAGTGTGGGAGGCTAAAAAAAAAATGGACACCATATGATATGTGTTGTCTGGTTCAGCTGCTAGGGTATAATGATCTGACGAAATGTTATGGCGTAATTAGGTCAGATAGGCATCCATGTTAAGCATGGCAGCTGCAGGAGCAGCTAAAGTGTGTAATCAGTCCATTAGTCATCACCATAATCGGCCAATATGAATATAGATAATAAAGTATAGTGACCCTTCAGGTGGGGTAGGAGTTCAGTACAAAGCCATGGCCAGTTCAGCCGGGCAAATAGATATTATTGAATAATAATGTGCCAGCCCCACGCGCTAAATTACCCATGTTGTGGCCAACATGAACAATGATGGAATTAATAAATAAATAAATAAAAGGTTCACCAGATTAGAAACCATTTAGGTTCATACTATCTTTTACTATCACCCTCTACCTATTTGGGATTTTTTAAAGGGCGAGGTAGGGGGAGATGGTTTCGAATTCTGTAGGAAAGTTATTTAACCAAATTCTTTTTTTTTTTAAATAGGTTTCTTACCTAGTACAGACGGTGCTGATTTAATTTTCAGACCTTTCATATGGATCCACCCACTCTATTGTTGGCTATGAGTGGGGTTAATAGATGATTTCACCTGTCTTCTAATACATGTTGAACATAAAATAGATGAACTAACCGTGGGCTGAATACGAAGTACATAGGGATCTTCTCGTAGGGCGCTAATACTCCCTGGTTTGGGAATATCGTCACCAGAGAAGTTAGGGTGTTTATCTCGCCGTCCATTTCATTGGGCGGTTTCCTCTCCGCAGCCAAGATCTCAGATGTGTTCAACGTTAGGTCCACCCCCTGCAGAGTTAAGTTTTAATATTATATACATGTACTGAAGCCAACGATATTGATATAGTGAAAGATATACATTAGCATTTGTCTCCAATGACCCGAATGATCGGCGAACTTCCCAACTGTCCAATTTACAAACTGCTTTTTCTTCATTTAACTCTCCCTCCCATGACAGGACATCTACGATGTTAGACAACATTAGTTCGGATTCTGAGATTTCTTTTGGAGAGAGGTACTACTGTTTGTCTATACATATATAAATAGTAAGAATATCTGTTTTACCAAAAGCTATAGTCATGACTATGAACAGAAAATGAAGACGAATCATATACTGGTCAACCGTTACCGTCCTGATTAGTGTTAAAGTTTTTTTCCTTTGGGTTTTATTTTATTCAGTTGATTTACAATCCCATGAACCTGGCACTTTTCACCAGTGCATATTCACTCCAACACCCATTACTTTGTCTGCACGTATCCCAACACGAATAGATCATATGCATCCAATCAATGCACCGACCTACATACACCCTCATAGGCATATCAATTATAATCTAGAGAAGACGACTAATATTATGAGAAATACATTGAAACTTACGACTTCTTGTCCCGCTGCGTCCTCGTCAAGAACGGCGACGAATGACACCGACTCGGGTGCATTGTTGAAGAGAATGGCTGACTCAATGACATCAGTGCCATAGTATGTTGTGCCAAATTTTATACCGTTAATTGACAAGCCTGTGTCTACGCCGAGTAGCGACAAAGTACCATCCACTACATTGCCTATTATCTGAAGGATTGATGGGCTCTGACCTTCCAACTTGACTCTGAGAAGCGAAATAATAGAAAACATGTACTTCACTTCATGTTCATATAAAATATGCTTAATGGGAGTACTGAATAGAATATTCATATGGGACCAAAATGAAATGATTATATTAAATTAACCCACCGCTGATAACGATATGGTTTTCAAATAAAGCATCCCAATATGGCATCAAAGTAAACTACCCAGAAATTAAATCTCAATCAAATGGAAACTAATATATTCGTGTATTTATACATTACGGGCTAACATGAGAATAAAAAGGGATGTGAGCTTACTTTGCCACTTCATCTATCTTGGCAGGCTTCATGGTGACGTATTCAACCTTAATGGTTTGTACTGATTTGGGTTGCACGGTGCCACTGGAGGGAATGATGGCAATTGGCCCATCTCCTGAATACTTTATTTTGAAATCGCCTGCTTTAGAACCACAATTAACGAGCTGGATCTTCCGCGAAATTACTTTGCTGCTTGAAAGAACACTTCCGAAGTCGACCGGGCCATATAAGATCAGTTCCGGTTGGGCTGGGGCTCTAAATAGAGAATAGATATTTGATATTGGCATACACATGGGGCTGATTAAACAGGGCATATATTCCAATATGTCATGTTAATTATTCAATAGACATAAAGTCTAGTCGATTTTAATGATTCATTCGCTGAACGTTCATATGTTTAGTTAAGAACTAAGTTAAATCATCAGTAAATTCAATTCAATAACTTGTATTCGGGATTACAAAAGAAAATAGAACTAAACGGCTTGAACCTGTAAGTACATGTATATAGAATATTTCTCCAGCTACGACACGACAGTGATGCGTATAATGTGTCACTATTCACAATACATTAATACAACTAATAAAACTAGGGGGTGTTTCCTGGTCAGTACTTTACATAAGGGTACATCCTGAAACAAAAGTATATTACTTGCACCACACTTCTTTCTGTGCTACCGGATTCAGAATTATTATTACACTCTAACTGACATGTACATAATGAAGTACAACCAGACGAGGTGGCCGAATAAATTGAGCGCTCGCCTTCCGCTTTGGTAGGTAGTGGGTTTCGAACCCCCGGGTTCTAATCCTAACCGAGTCAAACCAATGACTTAAAAATTAATACTTTTCGCTAGTTAGCCTGGCATTCGGCATTACTAGGAGTAGGATAGGCAAGAAGCAGTGGAACGAGGAAGACCAATTGTCAGCGATTGGAATTTCCCTTGCTTAATCAACTAATGTACCAAAGAACTATACAAAAACGTTCAATGCATTACCCTAGACATATATTCTCCTATGCTGTTTAGCTATGTCATAACCACCCCGAAGATGTTAAATGATGGTATAATTCAACCGGTTTTGCTTTATTGCCGTAATACGAGCAAACCTGAATTTCAGGATATTTCAATTGTCCCTTGGATATAATAGTAATTATGATTAATAACAATTTAAAAACGCGACGACATAGTTACCCTCGGATCGGTATTTGGATGACAGCATCGTCTACATGAAGCAGGATTCGGTCGGTGAACACCTTATTTTCTGGAGATTCATATTCGATAACAGCGGCGACTTCAAGTCCGGGAGCAACAGGTTTTTCTGGATTTTTCACTTTAAGCTTAAATACCTGAAACATTCAATAACTTCTGTTGTGTACAGTTGAGCTGACAAGACAGAAAATAAGAATTGACTGGAAGTAACGTATGATATGACTTTGTGATATGATATATCCTACATATAGAAACCACATTCTAATACTATCAGGGGAGATTATTACTAGAGTCTATGACAATGATGTAACAACGGGTTTGTTCAAACTCAGAATAGACAGGAACACCAGAGGCTTCGAGAGGCCCAGACTTGACATTAGGAAACATTCATTTTTCTTGTGACTGACAGAACCATCAAACAGTCTTCCAGGCCAAGTGGTTGAAGCACCAACAGTAGAAGCATTTGAGAGAAGGCTGGATAAACATTGGAGAGGACATAAACAATTATATGACTTCATAGCTCCGTCGACCTCGATAATTCAGGACATGCCACAAGATTTTATTAATCTAAGGTAGGAGGAAACACAGGTCAAGGTAATGTGGCACAATGGTGAGGGTCAAATGAGGTATCAAGTTTGAGTCTCTGCGGGATCCGGGCACTCAACCCCATCATGTCAAAGTCTTAAAGTAGGGTCGGGTAGGGCGAGAAAAGGCGGGTGGTGTTGTCAGGCCGGCGTATGGTGGTGAAGTGCCATCTGTGGAGGCGGCAGTGATGTCACAGGGGGGCGGCCAGGGTACAACCGGCGGCTACCAGCGCGTGGGCTCGGGGGGTGCCACCTGGAGTCACTTTCGGGCTGCCTATATTTAAAAGGGGGAACTAAAAGTATAGGTCGGAGTGTATAATGGTGGGATCCCAGGTGTCCCGTCTCTGTCCCGAATTACCCATGTTGCCTATGCAACATGTTCATTTGTGCAAAAAGTATTTCTTTACGATAACGAGCTGGCATTAGAGTAGGTATAGGTCTACCGACTCATTTTTTTTTTAAACAGGCCAAAAGGCAGGAAATAAGAGTTCTTTGAGAACTGGCCACAGCCTGAAATCTTATGGGCAGGGTAAATAAATCCTTTTTTTTTTTAA
>CM059189.1:12497845-12683459 GCA_030323885.1 Branchipolynoe longqiensis
GTCGGCCATTTTTCAAAGTTGTTCTGATTGCATTGAAACCATGCTAAATCGATAGAGCTCATTGTGAGGATTAAGAATATATATACTTTTGTTGCTCTGCGGTACATATTTATCGCGCTATGGCAATTTATGTGAGCCAAAACTGGGTATTTATTTGACCAGCCAATTTGCCAGGCAAGCCAACCTCATGGGCTGTCTGAATTGGCATATTTGATGGGTTGTACTGTCTAAATACATGATTTAGTATCTAATTTAACTACATTAATCCATTGCCTGATATGCCATCTAGCATATATATGAATATAAGACTAAAAAATCAAGTTTGAAATTAATTAGAGCATTTGGCAAATGGGAAAATCCTTAATTTGGCTTGTTGGACATAGTCATTTTCAGAGCAGTCCAAATGAGCACAAAAATGAAAAAGGGTTGAAATATGTAAAAAAAAAAAATTAATTCAAATTTTGTTTCTAATGATTGGCACTTAATCTATGGATCTATAGGAACAATAATATAGCAATTTTGGCTTGATATAAAATTATTTTGATGTATTTAGGGCAGGTCAAACATGACCACCTTCATTTGCATGATTTCCCCAAACATAATTTTATTTCATTGGAAAAAATGAATTGACAGATCATTATTTTGTTGGAAAAAAATGATTTGACATTATGTGAGATTAATAACATTGGTCCTGTAATTAGCGAATAATTTTACGATATTCATCACACATATTTCTATTTTCCTGCTATGAATTTATTACCTAATATCCCTCAGATAGGTTACCCATTATCGAATCATGCCGGTCCCATTTGTTGTGAAGGTGTAGGGGTGTGGGGAGGATTCGGGTGTGTGTGGTGGGGGTGTATGGGGATTTAGGGGTGTGTTGTGGGGGCGGGGGGGTATGGTGGGAGGGGGTGTAGGTGGGGGTGTGGATGGAGTATGTTGTGTTGTGGTATTGGGGGTGTTGTGGTGGGGGTGTATGTTGGTAGTGGGACTTGCGTATTTTGGGGGTGTAAGGGTGTGTGGTGAGTGGTTATGGTGTGGTTTGGGGTGTATGGAGAGTAGGTGGTTGGGGCGTATGTTTGTGTGATGGAGGTGTAGGGCTGTGGTGAGGATTTTTCTGGGGGGATTTAGGGGTGGGCGGTGGGGGTGTAGGGGTGAGTGGGTATGGTGTGGTTGGGGTGTAGGTGTGAGTGGTGTGTGTGTGGTGGGGGCATATGGTTGTGTGGTGGGTGTGTTGTGGAGGTATAGGGGTGTGGTGATGATTTTGGTGTATGTGGTGGGGGTGTATGGGGATTTAGGTGTGGTGGGGTGGGTGCGGTGGGGTGTTGGGTGTGGTGGGAGCTTAGGAATGTGGTGGGGGTTGACCATGTGTGTGGTGGGGTGGAGGTGGTTTGTGGTGGAGGTGTAGGGGGGTCTTGCAGAGCAGCACCTCACAATCTTTAGCATCCCTAAACCCCCATCACACACCCCCACCACATCCCTAAACCCCACCGCACACCTACACCCCCACCACATCCCTAAACCCCCAGCACAGACCTACACCCCCAGCACACACATGTACCTACACCCCCCACCGCACACCTACACCCCAACCACATCCCTAAATCCCCACCCCACAGCTACATCCCCACCACACCCCTAAACCCTCATCACACACCTACACACCCACCACACACCTACACCCCCACCACACCCCTAAACCCTCATCACACACCTACACACCCACACCCCCACCACACACATCCCTAAACCACCCCCACACACACACCTACACCCCTCTATCCAACCATGATGGCCGATTTGGACTGGGAACTGGTGCTGCCACCTAGTGTATAGCAAGAGAAGTGTCTTGTGGTCCCCATTGATGGTGATCGGGGGCGGGGGGGGGGGGGGGGGGGGGGGGGGGGGGGGGGGGGGGGGGGGGGGGGGGGGGGGGGGGGGGGGGGGGCCCCGGGGGGGGGCCCACCCGGGATCGGGAAAAAATAGGGACTAAGACTTGATATTCTATGATTATAAAAGTTGCATAATCCGATGGTTTTAAATTATTGCCATATTTTAAATTATATATCTTAGGTTAATGATCATTGTCTATTTTGTTTTAGTTTAAATTACCTTTTATTTTAAAAGGTTAACGTTTGAAATATTTGAAGAGAACATGCCAAATTTATTTTGGTGGCACACCGACATGTTGGACATCATGTTTCAGCAGTGAAATGTTCTATTAATTTTGCTTAGCACTCCTTCTGTACTGGAATAAATGTGCACAGGTATCTATTTTTGATCAAATATAAGAAAACATTGTGGTTTTGAAAATGTATGTTTACATTGTGATTTTGAAAACTTATCGAATCATGCAACTTTAAGCTTCCATTACTGCACTACTATTAGTACTACTACTAGGAATAATAATAACTGAAAGGAAAAACAGAAAATTTGTAATAGGAAATGGTTAGAGGTATCTACTGCATATATTGAACTTGTTCTGTCAACAATTTCTTACACACTATCCTTCAGATGCCCATTACATTAAATAGAGGAGGATGGGAGAAAACTCATTAGTAGGATTAGAAATACTTATTTTATGGTCCAAACTTGGACCCATTGAACTAAAGTGGATTCTTAAAGTGCCACTAATAAATAATAAATATAGCAATAAAGATATAAGTTGTCAGTAGGAAAATAAATGACCGAAAATGTGATTAAAGGAAATATTGAAAGGGAAAAAGTATGAAAAACGACTATTAAAAGTATAAAAACTGCTTTGTTCATTTACATATCACATTAAAATAATTAATGGTATCTCTATCATGGCCTATGCGATGAAATTGTTTGTTTCAGATTATATTTGCAAACATTGAATATTATGGGATGTTAAACAAACCCACCGTACACATAAAATGCCATTAGTCAATTCAATCCAAAGAAATTGTCAGAGGAATGAAAGAAAGTTTTCTCAGGTATCAATTAACAATGAAAGTATTATAGTTAGGTGAAGTTTGCAGGATTGATCGGATAATCCAAAACACAATTTCGCTTGCAACTTGTCTAATAGTAATAGAGAAATAACAAGTTATAACAAGATAAATAAACAATGTAAAAATATATAACTAAATGATATTCGTATTCCGTGGGCAATCCAGTAAAATTCATTTAGTCATAGTTTTGTTCCTGTTTGAATCGTAGTCATATTCTGTGTCCATGGGCGTTGCCAGTCAAAGTTCCAAAGATACTCATATAAACACATTCATCCAGCCATTTAGCTCCACTCCTTAGCAATCACACAGTCTCAAATCTCCATTTACATAATCATCCAACAGTTTAAATCGCCATTCTCCCTCACTTTCATCATCTTCTTCCTCAAAAACAACCACAAAGTCTGGGTTCTCAGATTTAGCATTTACCACATCTACCACAGTTGCTGTCCACCAACTTTCCATACCAGACTCCTCATCCCTAAACCGTTGCTCCACCTTTTTACCAACCAAATCATTTACACACAGTGGTATCACTCTCAATGCTCCACTCTGCAGGATTTCTTTCAAATACACCTCACAAACTTCCTCACTATCCCATTTAACTAAATGCAAATATTTATTCCCACACTGCTTACTAACACTCAACACAGTTCCTTTCTTCCAGACCACTCTCATTGTCAAGTATTCTACTCGCTTCCCTACTAAATCATCCACATCATGCGACACAGTTGTAATCTATAGGTCTTGAAAACAAAGACTCCCCATGTCCTCAAATGTTGGTTTGGGCAGGACTGTTTCAGTTTTTCAGGAGAGTTGACTATGTAATGTGGGGTGATTCATTTTGTTGAATTAGCTTTAGGACACTTAATAATATGCCTCTCCATGACTGATACAGCTCAACACACCCAAGATGGATGAGAAACCAGGCACGTGCAAAATGAATATACTCAGGGTAACGAACGGAAAACTGGAACAGCTGATGATGTACAATGTTGCTTTCTGATACAGAGACCAAACTGGCTTACAAATATAAGGCCACTCCATCCAAGCACCAGGGGAAAGCAACTAATATAAAACAGCTAATATCTACATAGCCCCACCGAATCATGCACATTTCCCATGTTCCTTGCATCAAGCCATATTTTTATTTTCTTAGAAGTTTGTAAAAAAAAAAAATTATAGAATAAAATTACATGAGTGATTCTCTGTGCTGGAATAAAATATTGTATCTATGCATTTGTCAAGGCTTCTTTATTTTGGGGTGAACTGAACAATTTGGGGTGAACTGAACAGTTATTTTAAACCGTACCCAACTCCTTCATAGCAAACAACGTTCAAAGAGGGTTAGTGTGCTGAGAGCAAGTGCCCCTATTTTTCCAGTGGCCAGTCAAAATCAGCACCCAATCCTTTGTTTGGAGTACCTGCTATTAAATTATAATTCATTTATTTTTAAGGGAAGATATGAAAAAATATCCCATCAGGACAAATAATAAAAGCTGTTCTGTACAAAGATAGCTTATGAAAATGATTGCAATTGTAACCATAATTCAGTAAATAAAAGGACTGCTCTGTATAGAATTTTATTAAGCCATGAATCAATCAATACACAATAAGTTAAAGTAGCATAGTCTGGTGGTTTTGAGTCTGTCATTTTCTGAGGTACTAGGTTGATTGGTATAGTCTACCATAATTTAGTTTGAAGTAACTGCTTAAAAAAACTTTCTTATGAGATATTTGAAGTGTAAAAATGGCAAATTAATTTTGGAGTGCTTGTCAAAACAGATACCATAGGCTTCAGCACTAACAGGTTCTATTAAATTGACTTATTATTCTCTCCTGTGTTGAAACAAAGAGCATCAGTGTCTAATTTGGATCTGTAGGTTCAAAACTAGGTAAGTCTTTTGTTTTTGAAAATATGATGTGTTCATCAGTCTGCAGCTTTAAGGTCAATTTTTGGCCAAATAAAAATCAATTGATGATCTTCCTTTTTAAATAGGAACGGGTCAGACTGGCGGTTATCATTGTCATTAAAAATTGTAATTGATGTAGACGTAATATGTAGCCAGACACGATGGCTCAATGATTTGTGCATCCACCTCCCCTTCTGGTAGGCCGTGGGATTCGAACTCCTGGGTTAGAAATCTGGCCAAGTCAAACCAATGAATTAAAAATTGATTGCTGCTAGCCCGACACATTTTTAATCACTTAACAAAAATGTCAGGCAGAGGTGGGGATGATCACCAATTTAAACAAATTATTTGGCCATATATATTGATTGCAAAGAATTTAACCATACCATGGATGAATAAAGAAAATTAAATATCAAAGACTATCAGGGTGTGATGTTGCCCTGGCTTCTTAATAAAGAAACATAAATGTGATCAGTAGTAACTGTAAATTCATTCAGTTCTATAATTAAGAAATCATAAATGCAGAAAATATCAATTTGATCAACATCAACTAAAGCACTCTGCCATTGTAAAATGTGATATAATATCTGTTAATTTTAATCAATTTTGCTGAAGTTATGTGCTAGCTTCTGTTACTTATAGGGTGCCCAGTGCATTAATTAGTTAGTTTTCTCTCCACAACTATTATTTCCCTTGCCACGAGCACCAAGTGGTGGGTTGGTGGTAGAAATAATCTATTACAAGCACCTACATGAACTTCTAGAATAAACAAATATTTAAGGAAGTAAAATACAAATGAGAACAATAACCAATATCTATAGATCTTTCAATATGACAATTAGAATAACCAGAATTCCAGACATACAAATATATATATATTAGTTTACACAACCATGTTTTCATGTGTGCCTAATAGGCCTGTCACACTACGACATAACGAGCTAACGTGAGCCGACGTAGGTGAATTTTGGTCATTATGTTGAGGTACGGCGAGTTACGTCATGCTTACGTAAGGCAGACATCGAGTTACGTTGAGTTAAAGCAGCGCATGTCAAGGTTTAGGACATGCCCAAAACTTTTTACGTAGCTCGACGTGAGGCAGTTGCGTGGGATGATGTTATACTCATGTTACGCCGACGTTAGGCGTGTGATAGAGGTGCGTCGGCTACGTTGGATCAATGTTGTCTTACGCTAGAGTGACGCACAGGCGGCAGGAACGTGCGGTCCGCGCTAAGACAACATGGGGTTAACGTAGGTCAAACGTGTCTGTGACGCGTGCCTAACGTTGCTCATATGTTTCGCAAACGTGTCCTGACGTAGTTCACAAACGTCTAGCTTGCGCGTAACATCTGTGAGTTTCGCTAGGCTCACGTGGACACAATTAATTATTCTTTTGTCCTCACTCGTTGAACCACCTTATAACTACGCTATACCGATGTTACGCTCACGTCAACTACATGGCATTGACGTCCAACTTGGTCCCGTATTTACATATTACGCCGAGAATTTTAACACGTCAAATTTATTTTCACGTTGCCCCCTATGCTGGTGTGTTACGTCATAGTGTGACAGGGCCATTAGTTGAAATACATTGGTAGAAATAGAATCAAAACAAATTCATTTTAATAATAAACCATGTCAATTTAACTTATTCCATAACAACAACAAAACTGCCTAGAATATGAAGAAATAAACACATCTTGTTGAAAATAGCAACAGTTGATTCTGATATGTATGAGAATCTGTTGTAATATCCTCAATAAAACTTCATATTCACAATTACCATGTGGGTATGAACTAGATATTTTCAAGTTAGAAGGACCTAGAATTTGATGGATATTCTTAGACTTAGATTCTTTTTTTTACATCAAAGGTCAAGGAGAGTACATCTATACTCACAGCAGACTGCCAATGCAAAAGGAATGAAATGCAGCTATTGGCAGATTTGCTAGCATTTATTATGTAACTAAGGTGATTGGAACATACCTCACTCTCCATGCACATTTTCAGTAAGCTAATCCTGACAAGCATTGCAGGGTTATGCTTGGAGTTTTCAAACATAGTTGGTAAAATGGTGTCTATTCTTAAAAGGACACTGAAATACTTGACACCATGGTATATTCAGTGTGAATCATTGGGTAATTTATTGGTCGAAAAAAATACTATTCCCTCTGCTAGGAAATTTAATAAAGATTCCATATCAGAAAGAAGTAAAATGCTTTTAGAATATGTATGGTTGCTATGGTAACTTCCGCATGGAACTTAAATTTTTTTTTATGAAATCCTTAGAAATCATCCATGCTGATTCAGATTTGTAATCTACAGGTTATTCTGCACTAGGTGGATGTGTTTTCAATTTTCTAAGAGTAATTCCCAACAATTCCTAGATATGTAAATAGCACATGTTTGACAAACCACTGGGCTCCATTTTCAGACTTCACTGCTGCCTAGTTCATTATGACAATTCCACCACATAGCAGCAAATAGGAGGAGAGCTTAGCTGATTGGAATGATGTAAAGAGCTCATTTCATAGGTTTGATATCCAAAGTTTCAAGTTATTCTATTAACAATTCACGAATTTATTGGGGTGTAAAGTGAGTGATTTGTATGATATCGATCGTAGTGTATGCTTAAAAATGACGTCGAATCGCGACACGCGGCGAACGACGTCCCTACTACTACTACTAGTACTACTACTAGTACTAGTAGTACTAGTACTACGGCAGTTGCCTGTAGACCTGTGTGTATGTTAATAACTCTATCACTGTGAGTGTGACTTATGACATCTCACTGTGAGTGTGTGAAACTCAGCAATGTTATGGTCACAGTAATTAAAATAAATTAATTGAATTGAAATGTTATCTCCACATGTAAAAATGTATGTTAAATGACCTATCAGACAATATGCTCAAGTTGACAAGTAATTTAATCCTAATATCATATGAGTAAGTAGATAAAAGATTCACCCCGTACTTCCAGTACAGGGGTGAAAACCAACCCATTAGAAAAGCTGCCGAAGAATTTCAACATGCTACCCAGATAGCACACAGCCGTCGGGCCAACGGTGGATACCGCCGTCGGGCCGATGTTTTGTCCAACCTCCCGCCGTCCGACGGTGGATACCGCCATCGAGCCGACGGCGGGAGGTTGGACAAAACAACGTCGGCCCGACGGCGGTATCCACCGACGGTGGATACCGCCGTTGAGGCGACGGCGAAAAACGCCCGAGCGCCATCTTGTTTTTTTCCGATAAGACACTGTCACTATAGTGTCAATATGTACAGGAGCAAAAATATTAGTTTTATTCAAAATTAATAGAAATCGAGAACCCTAACCTTATAAATTTAATATAATCCTTTTGGTAACGATATTGTCTATATATCATTATTTGTGTACCAAGCGATTTGTTTCTACGTGGTGTGGCTGTAGAGATATTTTCCTTTTTCTGGGTTAGGGTTAGGGTTAGTGCTTAATTAAATACAAAAAAGTGAAATATCTCTACAACCACACCACGTAGAAACAAATCGCTTGGTACACATATAGACAACATCGTTACCAAAAAGATTATATTAAATTTATAAGGTTAGGGTTCTTGATATCTATTAATTTTGAATAAAACTAATATTTTGCAACTGTACGTATTGACACTATAGTGACAGTGTCTTCTCGGAAAAAACCAAGATGGCGGTTCTTCGTCAACATTCGTACAGGGTAATTCAAATCGTATTAACACAAATAATTCCATTAATACATCGTAATAAATTACAAAACTTTTACAAAATAATCTAAGCATATTAATGAACAAACCTGTTAAATAATTCGTTAAAATTCCTCCGATTTGTGGAGTTATTTGTTGAAAAAGAACGCTGCTCACCGATCGCACGTGTTCCGCTGGCGACTCGAGCCGGAAACCATATGTAACGAACTGCGCATGCACGGATCAACACCGTCGGCCCGACGGTGGGCTGACGGTGGCTCGAATGTGGAAAATGAATGCAAACCAACGGCGGCCCACCACCGTCAGCCCGACGGTGGGCCGACGGTGGCTCAAAAGTGGAAAGGGATTGATACCCAACGTCGGAACACCATGGTGGCCCGACGGTGGCTCGAATGTGGAAAATGAATGCAAACCAACGGCGGCCCACCACCGTCGGCCCGATGGTGGCTCAAAAGTGGAAAGGGATTGATACCCAACGTCGGAACACCACCGTCGGCCCGACGGTGGCTCGAATGTGGAAAATGAATGCAAACCAACGGCGGCCCACCGCCGTCGGCCCGACGGTGGGCCGACGGTGGAAAGTCGGTGGTGACGGTGCGACCAATAGCCAACGTCGGGCCGACGGCTGTGTGCTATCTGGGTAGGTTCTCTGTGGCGGAGTGGTTAGAGTGTCTGACTTTTTTCTAGGTCAGACTCCTAATATGAGGGTCAGCGGTTCGATTCCCCGTGCCCCCAGCTCTGCCAATTTGGATTTCCACCGCTGTGTATAACTTACAGCGTCATCAAAGGCCGGTTGCTCTCATACCATGTCTATGGGGTGTGGGAGGTTAAAAATCCCTTGGGTCGGTAAAAGTGTAGGCTCGGGCTTTCTATCGACCAGCAGTGGAATGAGGAAGACCAGTCGTCTATGACTGAAATTTCCCCTGCTTAAACAACTAATGGACCAACAAAAAAATTAACTGAGCTGGTAAATTCTTAATTTAAGAAGCACAATATATTCTTTATGTATGTCTTCATATTTACCCGCTACTTTTGAGTTGGAAAATATAATAAAACATATACTTTAATGCAATTTAAAAGTGAAATCGATGGCGTTCTCTGGCTGTCATCTTGTCTTTTTGCATTCTCCCATTTCACCAACTCTGTGTTGATATAAGTAACCATTTGACACTGGTGCCAGGCATTCGATTTCATGTTCCATACTAAGGCTATTTTCGCCCGTATTTAGACTACGTTGTCGTTCACCCATGTACTGTAAGTATGGGGTGAATCTTTTATCTAATGAGTAAGCAATGCTTAGGACCGATCCCCCGCGCCGTATTCGATTAACACGACTCGGGTCACCCGAGTTGCTAGAATTTAAAATCGAACACCGCGAGTTCAGTAGAAAAATACACATGTCATGTGCAAAACGACCCGACCCCAGTAACCCACGTGTTGGCTGGGGTGGATTAAGGAGAGTAGCATGGAGGAACACATACACTGGTCCCGGTGACGTATTCTGACCATACATGGAAGATTTGTCCCAGATAGCACACAGCCGTCGGGCCGACGTTGGCCCTACGGTGGCCGCGCCGTCGGGCCAACGCCTTTTTTAACGGTTGGGCGAACCTGCTGTATTTACACCCGCCGATCGATCGACGTTCGCTCCCGTTCGTTCTGTCTTTTGTTAGGATTTCCTCATTATTATCATAGTATTGCATCATTTGCAGCATTCCTGTTGATCTTAGTGCTTAGAATTAGCAATGTGGGTCTTAGCACTTAGGGCTACGCATTTTTTTAATTTATTTAACGGTCGGGCCTACCTGCTGTATTTTCGCCCGTCGATCGATCAACGTCCGCTCCGGTATGTTGTCTTTCATTCGGATTTCCTCCTTATTATCCTAGTAATGCATCATTTGCATCATTTCTCTTGGTCTAAAGCTGTGTTCACACCTGGGCGTTAAGTCGCCTCATATAGTGCGCCTTATCTAAGTCGGCTCACATTGGCAGTGTGGATGCGACGCTGAAGCGAATTAGGGCTAGTTCGCTTCAAGTAAACCACGTTGCGAGGTAGTCCAGATGAACCGAACTAGCTTAAGTCGGCCCACCTTGCTTGTGTGGACGGTAGCGGTTTACTTGAAGCCGATTAAGCACGTCACACTATATAATATAATTTGGTCTATGAACCGGCTAGAGGTGCACAGATATTTTATTCATCATTTATTTTTAGGGTTTCACTGCCCAGCAGAAGTTTTGACTGTTCCAAAACAATTTGATTCAGTCGAAACAGATCTAGGTCGAACCCTCACTCTCTCGTGCCGACGTCGACTAACTGAAACTGGCGCTGGTTAGTATGGACTTGCTCATGCGCAGATATCGATTTCTGCCTTAAACTGCTCCGTGTGTGGACACGACACTAGTTCGCCTCATCTAGTTCGCCTTATCTAGTTCGGCATAAAGTTGTGTGCGTGAACACGGCTTTAGTGCTTAGTGTGAAAGTACAACGTCTGAACACTTTGACTTCTGGATACTGAATGGTTTATTCACGGCCTAGGGCTCACTGAACCCGCCGGCTAAACTTTCCATGACATCTTCTCATTAGCATAATCCTTTGTCTCAACCTCTGCATCTCGTTAACATATATTAGCCACATACCTATACGTCTATTACGCATATATCACATCCCCCCCTCAAAGTATTTCTGAAACATGAAAGGTTTCAAAATAACCATCAACATAGCATATAACAGTCAAACAAATGCACAATAACATATATGCGTACTTAACTGAAACACAAGTCCTTGCAAAAGTCCAAACGCCGTATGGCACTGAAGTCCTTCAATGTCCAGCTGTAATGCCTCACGTTATAAATTGTCCATTACTCATTCAATATCAAAACACACAGCTGAAAATATAACTTAATCCTACATGTTGTGCACATGCTATACGTGTAAACACCCAATCTACACTGAGCTACTACAGGTCTAACCTGCTCGCCGGCCTAATCAGCCGACCTGACCTACTTAAATTAGCCGCACCGTTTACATTTGGCAATGACGCTGACCTACTTTGCGTCTGCTCGACCGGCTTGGGCCGCCCCCCCCCACCCCCCCATAGGCGCCCTGATAATCTGCACTCAGTTTCTATATAACATATTACCTGACTCGTTCAAAATTTGATATTCTCTCCCCGAAATACCAGTCCGACCCCAAAATAACCCCTTTTTCCATTCCCCGGCATGATTTTTGTATTTCATTGTATCTCTGACTTTCATAGGTTTGTGCGGCTTTCCACACTTCTTGTCATGAAACGCTTTCTGACTTTGCTGCCGTTTTGCTGTCTGTACTTTCTTTGGATTTTGCGTTAAAGGCACCAAAATTTCTTCCGCCATCGGCAACCTGGCCCTCAGCCTTCTGCTCATGAGCAGCTGAGCCGGAGATGCATTCAGGACAGGCAATGGAGTGTTACGATAATTCAGCAAAGCTAACTGAAAATCCGAACCAGTCTTCTCGCACTTCTTTAACATGTCCTTGACTGTTTGCACAAACCGTTCTACCTGCCCATTACTGCGGGGATACTGTGGACTGGAGTATACAGCCCTAAACCCATAGTGCTGCGTAAACTCCCTATACTCATGGCTCTTAAACTGCTGACCATTGTCCGAAATGACTTGACTAGGAATTCCATGCCTTGCAAAATTATCCTTCAACGCCTCAATAACTGTGACAGACGACGTATCACCCAACAGCGTCACCTCTGGATATTTTGTGTAATAATCTACAGTTATCAGGTAATTGTTATGGTTTAACTCAAACAAGTCTGCACCGACTTTTTCATACGGTTGACAGGTGATAGGGTGATTTATCAACGGCTCGTTATGCAAACTTTTCCGGTTGTTCTGGCAAGTGTCACACCGATTAACCTTATCCTCAATTTGCTAGTTCATATTCGGCCAAAACATACAGTCCCGCGCCAGCTGCTTGGACTGCATCACCCCCAAGTGTGTCTCATGTAACGCCTCAATCATTTCACTGCGGAGAGTCGGAGGAACCACCACCCGATTGCCTTTCATAACCAGATTATTTCCTATCGTTAACTCGTGTTTGTGTAGGATGTACTGTCTCAGACACGGCAGTGTCTGTATGCGGGTAGTGTCCCACCCACCTTCAATGTGTGAGATCAGCATGGACATGGATACATCCTTTTCATACTCACTAACAATCTTACTCAACAAACTTGACGCTTGAATGTCCACTGCGGCAACGCAGAATGTGTCATCGAACAGGTTACCATGACCTACTTTGGCACTATGCGCCCTGGACAACGTGTCTGCAAAAAACATCAAAGAACCCTTCACATGACATAGCTGAATATCATAATTTTGAAACCGCATTCGCATTCTCTGCATCTTAGCCGAACGTTTATGAATTGGTTTCTGCATTATCGCCACTAACGGCTTATGGTCTGTTTGAATCTGAACTTCCTTGCCAAAGATATAGTCATGAAACTTCTGGCATCCGAAACATATGGCGAGCATTTCTTTTTCAATAGTGGCATAGCCACACTGCGCTGAGTTAAGCGCACAAGATGCGAGTGCGATTGGCTTGTCATCTTGCATCAACACAGCACCCAACCCTGACTGGCAAGCATCTACTTGGATAACAATGGGTTTCTTGACATTGTAGTATGACAACACAGGCGCAGTTCTTAACTTTTCCTTCAACTTATCAAACGCGCCCTGCTGTTCGACTTGCCAGTGCCACGTGACATCATTAGCGAGGAGCGTGCGTAGTGGTTTGGCAAACTCGGACATGTTGGGTATGAACTTGTGCATATATCCAACCATGCCCAGGAACCTTTGGTCATCCTGTTTATCACGCGGCTCTGGCATGTCAACTATTGCTTGTATTCTATCTGGATCAGGCTTCACACCCTGCTGGGTAAGTTGATGACCCACATATTTCACTGTAGTCTTACATAGCAAAGATTTTGTTTCGTTTAATTTAAGATTAACCAACCTAGCTCAGTCCAACTCAGCTCTGAGCCACTCGTTATGTTCCTCAACCGTTGACCCATATACCAAAATGTCGTCCGTGACTATCGCCTATGACACGGTGCATTTCCTGAATAAAAATGTCACCGGCTGTTTTGATGCCAAAAGGCAAGCGGGTGTACCTGTACCGGCCCCACGGAGTATTAAACGTGCACAGATGTGAACTTTCTTCGTCTAATTCTATCTGCCAATAACCTGTCATTGCATCCAAAACTGAACAATATTGTGCATCTGCCGTTTTGGCAATAATTTTGTCAATCGTTTTGGTCGGGAAAGGCCCTCTCTATATCGCCTTATTCAACTTAGTCGGATCCAGACAAATCCTTATCTTGTTTAGTTTTTTTACGATAGTTATGGAGTTAACCCACTCGGTAGGTTCATCTTGTTCAACTATGACACCTAACTCTACCATGCGATCAAGCTCACTACGTACCTTACCTTGAATGGCAAACGGAATCCGTCTAGGCGGATCAACAACAGGTTGTACAGATTTATCGACATGAATGACAGCATTTGCTTTGATCAACCCCAGACCCTGAAACACATCTTTGTATTCGCTTACCAGCTTCTCCGCTTGGGCACTGGGACTGTTCGTCAGCTTGGAAATGTTTGTCGGCACAGCACAGTGCACCTCATCCACACTCGCCAGCAGGTTCAATGTTACACAAGCCTGCTTGCCCAAAATAGGCTGACAGTCCTGTACCACTTGGAACTTGAGCACTCTGTCCCTGACGTCCAGCAGCGCTTCCCCGTCGGGAGTGATCCGATGACCCGAGAACGTCACCAACGAACACCTGGTGTTCGTCATCCGCCCCGGAGCAACCCTGTCGAAGACGTACCTCGGCAGCACGTTCGCCTCCGACCCGGTGTCAAGCTTGAACTTGACAGGACAACCGTTCACCCGAGCGATCGCGTACCACAGCTCGGCGTCTTGCTCGGCACCGCGGTCCATGGCACCGACAAACAGATCCGTTGCCAGCACATTGACCTCCGCCGGATCCGGGTCTTGCTCAGCATTGTGAGGGTCGGGCTCTTCAACGGTAATCTCGTTGACTCTGCCCAGTCTGCTCCTGCAGACCTTACCGAAGTGCCCGATCTTCTTGCAGGCTATGCAAGCCTTGCCTTTCGCTGGGCAGACTCCCCAGCGGTGTTCCTATCCACAGTTCTGGCAGCGGATCTTGAACTGTCCAGCACTGGCGCTGCCGGCATTCCAAGATGGCGATTTCCAAGATGGTGATTTCCAAGATGGCGATTTCCAAGATGGCGTCGTCGATGACCGAACTGCCGGTGCACCGGTATGCGCAGTAGCATAGTTTCTTATAAAATCAAACTCCTTACTTTCCACGTCTGATTTGGTGTCCTCCAACAGATCTGAACAAATACTGACACATTTTTTCAAAGTTAACTCAGTAGTTTGCAGCAGTTTGTTACGCAAATTCACATTTCTCACACCAGCCACTAACCGATCGCGCAACAGCGACTCCACCACCATACCATACTCACAATCCTTCACCCTATCTCTTAATGCTGTGATGTATGTAGCCATATTTTCTGTAGCCTGATTATGCGTATTAAACTTATATCTTGTGATGATAAGACTGCATTTGCCTACAGAATATGTCCGAAACGCCTCCGTGAATGGCCCGATCTTGTCTTGATCAGCGAGCGCGATATCCATATTGGGGAAAACCTTTTGCGCTTCCTCGCCAGCGACGTGAAGAAAGATGCATCATTGCACTCGTTCTGTCTTCATTATGACACCTGCAGCTGTGGCGTATATGTCATATGCTCTGATCCATGTTTTCCAGTTCGATCTCGCGTTGTTGCTGAGGACAAGCTGACCAGTCGGCCGCAAACCCGGCAACGTATTAGCGGGCGGCATTCTTCCTCATCTGACACCATGTGAAAGTACAACCTCTGAACACTTTGACTTCTGGATACTGAATGGTTTATTCACGGCCTAGGGCTCGCTGAACCCACCGGCTAAACTTTCCATGACGTCATCTCATTAGCATAATCATTTGTCTCAACCTCTGCATCTCGTTAACATATATTAGCCACATACCTATACATCTATTACGCATATATCACCCTTAGGGCTACACCTTTGTGCACTTTCCTGGTAATTAGCACTGTGTTTTCATCAGTAATCCACACTATTTTTATGGAGCCTCCTACACTGCGTGTATCATCATTCCTATACCTGGTCGCAAAAAGGCAAACAGCGGTGGGCCACCACCGTTGGCCCGATGACGGTGGCCCAACGGTGACAAATATGTGGGAAAAAAAGGCAAAGAGCGGCGATCCACCACCGTCGGCCCGACGGTGGCAAATAAGTGGAAAATGAATGGCAATCAGCGGCGGGCCACCACCGTCGGCCCGATGGGGGCAAATATATGGGGAAAAAACGGCAAAAAGCAGCAGACCACCACCGTCGGCCCGATGGTGGCCCGACGGTGGCGAATATGTGGCGACCGTGCGACCAATAGCCAACGTCGGCCCAACGGCTGTGTGCTATCTGGGGTAGGGAGGGACCAGTGGAGTTGTTCATCGATTCAGTGTGCGCTACTCTGCAGCGGGGGAAAGGTGTTAAGCCCATGGGCAATTATTAACCAATCACAGTCGTGCACCCTGTGTGCTGCGTAGCAAAGCTTGATGAGCGATTTCCGTTTCTGTTTGTTGGATTTTACACTCACAATCTTGAGCAGACATCAGGCACACCTCAACACAGTCCTGCTTTGGGTCCCCTCACATATAGGACTGTATGGTAATGACCAGACCGACTGTGCCGCTCTAGCCGGTGCCAACCGAGCAGACGTGGAGACAGCCATCCTTCCATCCATCACCAAACTGACCGCCGGCGCTTCTCGAGCCACCACCAAACTCTGGGAACGAGCCACACAGAAGGAACAAGTACGGAACCCTTATTCAATAAGCTGGCTCTGGTACAGCCTGGTCAGAACTAACATCCCCCATCCAGTCAGCCTTCCTGCTTCTACCTAAGTCGCCGTCAACTGCTTCAGGACTGGCTACCGCCGTTGGATTGATGTCCCCAACCTCCAGCGCTGTCCCTGCGGCACTAAGATCTTCAACGTGGCCCACATACTCGCCTCATGTGGCGCCGTCGACAGATCTGCCATCAGTGTCTTCATAGAGGACGCTGACCGCCAACTCAGTGACAATAGGCCCGCTCTGGCTATCCTCCAGGATTTCCAAGTCATCCTGGAACGCACTTGCTCGCTTCAACCGCCAGAATGCAGACATCATCAAGACTGTCGGTTGCCCAGACCATGACATCGAGGACTAGCAGGCCCCACCTCATCACCATAGCTGACTCGACACCACTACCAACTAACCACTAATTTTCACTGGCAACAAACAGGTAACCCCACCCACTGCCTAACTAATCCCATCCTCTTCACTTCTTCCTCTGGCCTTGGGCGGACTTACTGTGCATACCGGTGAATCTGGAGGGACTGAAGTTTGGATCCTGGTTGTGTCAAACCAATGACTTATAAAATAGGTACCTGTTGCTGCTCGGCACTTGGCGTTATGAGATCAGGACAGGGACTGGTTGCACAGTGTCAGGATAATGTGACTGTGTGGGACATCAGGTCATGGTGCCGGCGGCCTGATTTCCCAGTGGGGCAGCACTATAAAGTCACCATGAGTAGGCGCTGTCACAAGTCGGTGCACGTCCTGGTATGGCCTGGGGTCTTACTGGGGCGTAAAACTACACCAACCACCCAGCCTCCCCCGGCCCTCTCAGAGGACTGTGGTTGGGCTCTAGGCTGCCTTTTTCCTTCCTCCCTCCCCCCTCCTGTACCCCCCCCCCCCCCCAATTCCTCTGATCACTCCCCATCGGAAGCCAACTCCCGACCTCATGGGACTGCTTTCAGCGGTGCCCATTCAATGCTGCAGATTTGCAGCCATCAGCGCACCAATGCGACCGAAAACTCCCCAAAACAACAACAACTATACACTCGCGGTGTTCGATTTGAAATTCTAGCAGCTCGGGTGACCAGAGTCGCAGTCGTATTATTAACCAATCGCTGTCGTCCGCCCTGTTTGCTGGAGTTTGGTTATTTCATTGTCCACCTCTTATGAGTCGAGTATTGTTGATGTATACACGTATTAGTCATTAGCCTCCCCGCTGGGTGGGTCGGTACTAAATCATCTATTTAATTGTCATGATCCATCAAAGTTTGTGAGGTTGGTTTGGGTAGTCAAATAATTGCACAACTTTGGCTCATAATTTGATGATAAAAAGCCTAAAAGAGGGATAGACTATGCCATAGTCACGATGGTGTGATAAATATAACACAGAGTAACAAAGATATTCTTTCTTAATCCTCTATCGATTTAACACAGTTTCAATGCGATGAGAACAACTTTGAAAAACGACCAACGTCGCTATAGTTAGTATACGATTCAATTGGCTCATAATTCCGAATTGTGGTTGATCCGGCGGGAAGCCCGACCTCTCCCCTCCTCCTTCCCGCCATTTCTCTGACCTGCATTCGGGCCCCATCCTCACTCAATGGATTTAGTCTCAGACTCAACGGCACCGTCTCCACCCACGTCACCCACGTTAAACAGCGGAAACGCACTGAAAAAGTCACCCAAGTTAAACAGAATAATGCAGCGCTCACGTAGGACTGCAGCTCCAAGGGGCCGCCCCACTAAGCGTGCCCCAAAGAAGCGAACCACCACGCCTCCGGCCGACCTGAGCATGTCAACCAACTCGCAAGATGGCGGCCCCTCCCCGACACAGGCCGTCCCACAGCCACAGCCACCGTCCCCGACCCGCCAGTCTAAGCGAGTTCGCAGGCCTACGCTGAAGGCGAGGCAGGCAGACGGGCTGGAAAAAATGCAGCTCACCATCAACGCCATGGAGGAGCGGTGGATCACCATGCAAAAGGAGGCGGCGGAGCACAGACGGGAGGCCGCCGAGCACCGGAGCCAGCTCGCGGCTCAATCCAAAGTGCTCGCGGAAGCCACCGCCGCACTCGCCGCCGCCACTGCTGGCGTGCGCCGCCTGGAGACCCCGGCTACCGTGGCGGCACGCCGGCGCTCACCCTCGGTCACCCCCCGCACGCCCCGGCCGGAGACTCGCCCACACGCCGGCCGGGCGCGATCACACTCGCCGGCATCGCCGTCGATGGCCTACGACGGCCGAGCCAGGACCCGCACTGCGTCCTACCCTGCCATCGGAGTCGACCACAGCCCGCTCAGCCCCTGGTCCTCGCCGTCACCCACGCCTCCGCGACACCGCCCCCGGCGCCGCGACGCCCCACACGCAGCCGGGCGACACACCGCACGCCGCCGACAACACGACACCGACGACTACGGCCGGGGGGCACGATCGACGGCGGAGGAGGCGGTGCGCCTCATCGTGGCGGCGGCCGACGGCAAAAACCACACCCGGAAAAAAAGGTATTCCGTCAAAATACTTATTTCCATATGACTTGGTTGAACGGGGGGATGAAGGGAGGGCCATAAAAAAGGGCGAGGCAACCCGGGAGGAGTATGCGCTGGGCCTGAAGCGCCTTGAGAGCCAGACCGGCTTCCCCGAGCACGGCCTCGACGCCCTCTCCGCCCACCAGGAGATGGTCGCACAGGATAACTGCACACTGGCGTGGCCCGTGGTGAGGCGGTATTCGGAGGAGGTGTTCACGCGAATCGCGGACGGCAGGCTTCCCCGGGGATGGAGGGACACGGCCGCGATAAACGCGGTCAGGATTGAGGTGATCGCGATGGCGGGCCACGCCGCGCCCGCGGCCGGCCCCGCGACGGAAGCAAAGCAAGCCGGGAAGCCACAGAAACCCGGCTCCGACAGACGTGACCAATACGATCGGGCGGTGATGGGAGCCCCTTGTCAAGCGTGGAATAAAGACCCGTCATCATGCACGAAGGCCGCGAAGGGCGCCTCGCACGGGTCGGGCTCCCAGAAGCTCGCTCACGTCTGCGGCTATTGCGCCAATGTGCGCAGGCTAGTGACTGGACACCCCGAGACGAGCTGTTACTCTAAGAAGGCCTGGGAGCGCCCCGCGAAGACCTCGCACCGGGATTTTTAGTCGGCCGGCGGGCGCACATGTCCCCGCCTCGACCGCCGACTCGACGCCGACGCACACTCCGCCCCCGGACTACCGCCCCGGTGGACCGCCACTCAGCCGAGGTAAACAATAACAATGTTCTGGCTTCGGGTGGCTTCGGCCCGCTCGCCCCGCCGCCTGGCGGGGATTCCCCTCGTGACGTCACGAGTACCGCCACACACAACAACACGGGATTGGCGGGGGAGGGGTTCCCCCGTGACGTCACGCCGGCGGCGCGACCGTGCCGCCACCTGGAGGATTCCCCGCACACCACCGGCAGCCCCGAGCACGACCAGCCGCCGCGGGGAACCCCCCCTGTCGGTGACGTCACGCCGGCCCGCTGGCGCCACCGTGAGGAAATGCCTCGCACTAACCACGTAAACAACGGTTCGGCGACTGCCGGCCACGCCACCGCGAGCCCGCCCCGTCCCGGAACCCCCCGCCACGCCACCCACCTGCCGTCACCCAGCGGCTTCGCGGAGTTCCAACCCGGAAGCTGCTCCACCCCGGCGGCCCCCGACCCCGCCGAGGCTTGCGACATCTGTGACGTGACCTGTGGCGCCCCCGTCGCCGGCGCGGGCACGAGCGAGCCCGTCGAGGAGGTGATAAACATTGCAATCCAGCACTCCCTCCCGGCGGCCCCCGACTGCGGCCCCTACCCCGTCGAGTACAGGGCCACCCTCGAATCATTCTGGCCTGTGCTATCGGGCGAGGGCTGGGCCGCCTACACCGCCTACGCGGCGGCCTACGCCGCCGCCCGCGCCTCGGGACTTCCGAACTATTTGGCCGCCCGAGTCCCGGTCCCCTCGGACTTAAACATCCCCAATTGGCGCCGGATGCTCCGGGGCTACGACGACCACCTTCTCGCCGACCACCTCGAGTTCGGGTTCCCGGCGAACTACACCGCCCCTGGCCCGCCGACGCCGACCTACAACAACCACCGCGAGGACCCCGGCTTCGCCGCTCACGTCACCGACTACGCAGCGGAGGAGCTCCGGCGAGGCGCCCTCCTCGGGTCGTTCGCGGTTCCCCCCTTCACTCCTTGGGCGCAGTGCAGCCCTATAATGACGCGGCCCAAGTCCACCCCTGGGAAGCGCCGGGTGATCGTCGATTTATCCTTCCCTCCCGGACGAAGCGTAAACTCCGGCATCCCGAGGCGGGAGTACCTCGGGCGCCCACACGCCTACAGGTTGCCGTCGGCGGCCGACCTCGGCCGCCGCATCATCGAGGAGGGCCGGGGCGCCTTCTGTTGGTCGGCCGACGTCTCCCGCGCCTACCGCCGACCCGCTCTCCACCCCCCTCTTCGGCATAACGGTCGACGGGCGCGCCTACCTGGACATAGCCCTGCCCTTTGGCTGCAGGACCTCCGGCGCGGCCTGCGTCAAGGTCACCGCCACAGTCGCATGGATCGTGGGCCTACGCGGCTTCTTCGCGGCGGTTTACGTCGACGACTTCGTCGGCTGCGAGGCCACCTACCTCGGCGCGATGCGGGCGTTCAACGCCCTCAGGGAGGTCTGCGCCTCCCTGGGCCTCGAGCTCGCCCCCGACAAGTGTTGCCCCCCGACTGTCCGACTCACGTGGCTGGGCATCGACTTCGACTCGGAGGCCATGGTGCTCCGCATCCCCGATCAGAAGATGAGGGACGTCATCGAGGTCTGCGAGCGCTGGCTCGTTTGACCCACCCTCACCAGGAAGGCCCTCCAGAGACTCGTGGGCCGCCTCGCGCATATCAGCACCTGCGTAGTCGCGGCTCGGAAATTCATGGGCCGCATCCTCTGGGGCCTCTGCGCCGCCCCCGCCGCCGGCGCCGCGGAGATCGACCCAGAGCTCAAGAAAGACGTCCGCTGGTTCCGGGACTTCGCGGCGGCGGGGAACGGCGTCCATCTCCTCCCGCCCCCCGTCCGCCCCACTTGGACCATTGAGTGCGACTCCTGCCTCACCGGCGGAGGCGCATTCTCGGCGGATGCCTGCTTCTCCGAGGCCTACGACCAAGAGATGATCGCGGCCTACCCCTCCATCCACCAACTCGAGGCCGTGAACCTCGTCATGGCGGTCCGCGCCCTCGGCCCCGGCGCCCCGGGGGGATACCGGATCGTCGTCAATACGGACAATGCCGCCTCCGCGAGCGCCCTCGAATCGGGCCGCGCCGTCGACCCGACCCTCGGAGCGTGCGCCCGCGAGCTCTGGCTACTCGCGGCGCTCGGCTCCTTCGACCTCGCCATATACCACAAGCCCGGGGTCGAGCTGGTCCTCGCGGACGCTCTCAGCCGCGCGCACTACTCCCGGGAGGCCCTCGACCTGGTAGAGAGGGAATGCCGTGGGAGGGGGATCTGTAGGGTCCGGGTTCGTCACTCCCCCGACCTGTTCACGCATAACCTTTGAATCTTTGCAGAGTACGGCGCGTGCGCCCACGATCACCTGATGGCGCTCCGCCGGGCGGCCCTCGCCCCCGGGACCTGGCGCAACCGGGATCGGCACGCCAGGCGGTATCTGCAGTTCGCCGTCGAGCGGGGAGTCGACCATCTGGCTCCCGCCCCCTACGACGTCGGGCAGTTCATCGCCCACCTGCACCGCCTCTTGCCCTCGCCGGCCTCCGTTGCCAACGCCCTCTCGGGGGCGCGGGCTTGGGTCCGGGAGGCGGGGGGCGACGTCGCCCCCTTTGACGCCCCCCTTCCCTCACAGGTGAAGCGGGGCGCCCAGCGGCTCTTCGCGGCTCCGACCCGACGCGCCCCCGCCATCACCCCCGAGATGCTTCCCATCCTCTACAGACATATGCGCGCCCAGGGGCACCTCGGGGTTGCTCCTTGGGCGGCCATCATCATCGCATATTTCAGCTTCTTGAGGCAATCGAACATCCTCTCCCCCTCCCACGCCCCGTGGGGGGGGGCCTCACACACTGCGCAGGGATGACGTCCAGCCGGTTCCCGGGGGCCTCCGCCTCCGGGTCACCTCATCCAAGACCATCCGGTCCCCGGCGCAGGCCGTCTCGATCTTCGTGCCTGCCCTCGCCGGATCCCCGCTCTGTCCGGTCCGCGCATGGCGGCGCGCGGTCGACCTGCTGCCTGCGTCCGGGGCCGCCCCGGCTTTCCTCGTCCGCGCCGGCGCCCCCCTCACGCCTCGGGACGTCACCCCCCTCCTCCGCGCCGCCCTGGGCGCGGCCCTCGTGCCCCGAGCCGAGGAGTTCACCCTGCACGGCCTCCGCCGAGGCGCCGCCCAGGCGTGCGCGTCGAGGGGCGTGGACCTCTCCGCCATTATGGCCCAGGGCACCTGGGAGTCCGACGCGGTGCACACGTACGTCCCCCGCCAGGTGACGTCGGCCGCCCCGAGAGCCTTGGCCTTGTGTTTTGGGTCGGCTCCCGGGCCTACCTCCTCCCAGGCCCATCCGGGCCCCTCTGCGGACATGGACGAGGTCGACTGACCTGCCCAACAACATTTGCTGTCCTTATTTGTATTACCCTTGAGTCACACTGTTTGTCTACCTGTTTGCTGAATAAACCCCTTTTCTTTACTCCCACATCCGCCTCGGGCTTCCTCTGTCCGGATCGGCTCATAATTCCGAATTGTGGTTGATCCGGCGGGAAGCCCGAGGCGCCCCCTACCAGACCTTCCCCCTCCTCCTTCCCGCCATTTTCTCTGACCTGCATTCGGGCCCCATCCTCACTCAATGGATTTACCACGCCCACCCACCCTCTTTTGCAGCCACTGCGTGGGGGTCGGCTCCCGGGCCTACCTCCTCCCAGGCCCATCCGGGCCCCTCTGCGGACGTGGACGAGGTCGACTGACCTGCCCAACAACATTTGCGGTCCTTATTTGTATTACCCTTGAGTCACACTGTTTGTCTACCTGTTTGCTGAATAAACCCCTTTTCTTTACTCCCACATCCGCCTCGGGCTTCCTCTGTCCGGATCACTTGAATCCAGTTTAATATGACTTGTTATCCTGTACTAAATTTAAATTGTAGCATATGGAATTGTAGCATATGAAAAGAACGCTCAAATGAACGAGGTTAAAATTAAGGAAGTCACTAGGCAGCCGACAATGTTGGCTGTGGATTCTGAGAGTCTGCGCAGCCGACAATGTCGGGGCTCCCTAGACTTTTAACATTCTAGACCTTGCGCAGCCGACACTACTTACTTTTTGTTTTGTTAGGTTAATGTATTGTTTATTTACTACAAATATGAGTTATCAGTTTTGCTTCGCAATGATTCAAAGACGAATATAGTTTCATATTAATTTATATTCCCAGTAATATAGTTTTATTACCAACACTTGCATTGTCTAGTTATATACACACTTGTTTTATTCTGTGTCTGTCATTCACAGTAGTGATATTGCAGACCTTCTATCAGCATATTTAATTCTGTTTACTTATATTATGAAATCATAATGGACAATATTTTCATAATATCCATTCGCTAAATATCAGATTTATTACATTGATATAATAGGCCTACCAATTTAATATACCGATACCAATTTAATATTCCGATATTACCTAAGATGTGTTACTAAAATGCCATCCCTTGCATATTTATAACTAAAACTACTAATCACCATCAGGGCTTAAGCTTAAGGATTTTGTTCTAGGCGAAAACCGGATGCCTAGGTTGACATATTCAGGTGTCCGGTCAAAAATCATATAAAAAGGCATACACAATTGTAGCAAAAGGAATGATATAATACCGGCAGGCAGGGGTGGCCCAGGCTGAGGTCGCCCGCCTCGGTTTGTTATATATGTGACCCGTCGCCACGATGACTTCCCGTATAACCCTGGCCTCTGATTCCATGGCCCGTTTCTTTATTGATGGTTCATGTGGGGTCTCAAAAAGGGTCGAACATTCGAGTACACAAAAGAACTAGGTTTTTTTACTACCACTGACTTCCAATCTATCCTAGTGCATGAATCTTACATCAGGTGACTTCCGGCAACAAATTATGATATAGTTTTACTTTGGGCATAGCACATTGTGCATCTGCAGAAGAGAAAATGTGGCGGTGTCTTCAGCAGAGGTAGCAGTAACATTCAAGACAGGAGCCATTTCCTACTGGTCAGCACTATAAAGTCATCATAAGTGCGCACTGTTACAAGTTTCTGTCAGTTCTGATATGACCCTAGATTTTGCTAGGACAGAAAAAGACGAAGGACAGAAAACATGGGGAAAACCTGTCAAATTACTTTGCAAAAGAAAGAAAAATTGGCTCCTCAATCTACTTGATTCATGTACATCTGGTGTCCTGAAACATTCAAGACACTGAATGGTATTGCAAGGGTAAATGGCATAATGTATGATTAATCAAGTTACTGTAACCCTGTCAATTTGGGTCTTCTATTTCTGTACACAAGAGATGTCAAGCTTTTATTTCCTAAAAGAACATGACAAAATTCACACTCTGAATGTTTATCCTCTATGTCACAATTTGACCAGGTTTCAGGAGAATGACCGATGAATCCAATCAGTTCAACCAAATAATTAAAACATTGAATAGCTTTAAAGTATATACGCGATGTTTAGCATGTTACTTTTGTTTAGCATTCTGATGATACTATGCTAGGTAATTATTGATAGTTTCTGTGAGTATCTGCCGTTCATTCTCAATGTTATATAGCATGTCTGTGATATTGTATTCATTAGAATATATATCGTGTATTTAATTAGGTACAGAAGGCTGTCTCTGAAATATCACCCAGAGAAGAACCCGTCTGATCAAGTCGCCGCAGAAAAGTTCAAACAAGTAGCAGAGGCCTACGATGTACTTTCAGATCGTAAGTTCCCAATCTGATTAAGAATCACCAAATCATGATAAGAACCAACTATATACAGTAAAACCTCTCTAACCGACCACCTCCACAGATCGACCACTCCCCTATATCGATCTCTTTATTAGAGTCCCAACCATTCCATTGTAACCATATAACTCCCTAAACCGACCACCTCCCTAAATGGATCACTTAAAGTCGGTCCCAAGGCCGGTCGATTTATAGAGGTTTTAGTGTACCATAATTAAATAATTAAGAAATATTTAAATAAATAACAAGAACTGTTCAATTATATTACTCTGTGTTTAGATCTCAATATTAGCTGGACATGCCATTCGCTAATACTAATATGTGGAATTTATACTTAGATCTACCCATATAACACTAAAACTTCTCTAAATCGACCGACTTTTGGGAACGACATTAAGTGGTCCATTTCGGGAGATTATCGCTTTAGGGAGTTAGAATATGGTTACAATGGTATTGTTGGGACCCAAATAAGGCGATCGATATAGGCGAGTGGTCGATCTGTGGAGGTGGTCGGTTAGAGAGGTTTTACTGTATATACTAATATATATACTTATGTTTATATATAGACAGAGGGTAAGAGAAAGAGAGATGTAATTCTGCACAGTACTGTACTGAATTGCCCATTTTCTTGTTTCCATACTGTACATTAATCAACAATTATATCGTTTATAGCCCGTAAGCGGTCCGTCTATGACCAGTTTGGTGAAGAAGGGCTCAAGAATGGCGTTCCTGCCGGCAACACACTTGGTGCCGCCTGGACACATGGTTACACATTCCACGGAAACCCCGACAAAGTGTTCAAGGATTTCTTTGGAGGCGACAATCCCTTCATTGGTATGTATTAGATATCTTTACCGACACTGAGAAATAAGTTTGTATACATGTATGTATGTTTTACCTCGGGCTGTAGCCACCAGGCTATCACATCCCAGGGAGTATGTATGTATGTGTGTGTGTGTATATATATATATATATATATATATATATATATATAATATATATATATATATATATATTTTACCTCGGTATACAGCCTCAGGCTAGCCTCAGGCTAGGGAGAAGGAAGCACGTGAGGTACCAGCAATTAGCATATACAACTCACGACTGGATTACGTGTCATTGGGTTGCTCCGGCAAAATTAGTCTACATACAAGCAAATACGCAGTAAGTATAATAAAAACTGTGGTTAGCTTAATTCTGATGCATTAGAGCATCATTATGGAAAGTTTAGACTTTCTTTGGTCCACTTTGGACGAGTTATTTGGTTATAAAAAACCAAGGATAGAATTCCTTCTCGAAGGAACGAAGCCGATCATTAGCGGTTCTGTCAACACCCGTGTCACCGTGTGATTATGGGTAGAGATGTGGGCTCTGCCTCATCTCCTGTGGAAATTCTCTCGTACTCTAATAGAGAGTAATGTTGGAGATGCTCCTGGGTTTCTTTTATAGACTCCCCACAAACTTTTTCAGGCGTTTCTCCGAGTTTCGTAGCGTTTTCTCCAACTTGTTGACGTAGTAGTCACAGGTGGGAGAAGTGTGTGGAACAGAGGGATGGGCGGGACGATACACTGGTCCCGACCCCGCGTAAGGTTTGGGCTTGACCCACAATCCACGCACAAATTTAGCTTATTACGCCTGTGTTATAACGGTATAAACACGTTCTCTAACACCACTAGATGTCCAAATGAGTTTGAAACAACCATATTGTGACACATATATATACCAGGACTGACCAAAAATCTTTGTTTCAGTTCCCGATGGCCACGAAGCGGAGTAAGCGCGGTGCAGCAGCAGCCGAGGGGCGTGTTCCGAGTGGATTGGACGAGGAGTACGACTCCTCACACGTGTTGTCGGCAGTGCCTTCGACACAGCCCGGGGCGCATATTCTCTCCGAGGCGGATGACGAAATAGTGCCTGACGGCGCCGCGGCTCAAAATTGGGAGACTCGGTTTGCGGCGATGGAGAGTCATATTATGTCTCTCAAACCACCGGTGTCTCGTAAACGGCGAATGCCGAGTGTCCAAGAGGAATCATCATTTGAGGATTTCTCGGAGACAGACTCAGCGATGGAGCTTAAGGCTCCTCCTCCTCCTTCTCCTAAATGGAGGAAAAAGAAGAAACATATCATTTCTTCTGGTGATGATTTCACCAAAGAACGGGGGAAGACTGGACTTCGCAAAAAGCGGAAGACCAAGTCCAAGAAGAAGAAGAGGAAAGATTCTTCTTCCAATTCTTCCGCAGATTCCACTTCTACGGAATCAGATTCAGACACACAATATGAAGGTGTCTATCCTGCCATTGGTGGCAAAGTGGCTAAGAAAGTGGAGAAGCCAAAGGCTAAGCGTGTTAAAACCACTACGCTTATGCGCGAGACCATTAATGGCCATTTCCGCACGTTTAAACCGGCAGAAATTATTTCCAAGTTAGGAGATGAATTAACAGGCATTAAAGGTGTTCCCAACTCCATCATTAAGGAGATGGATCGAGATGTCAATATGACGGATGACCATAAGAGATTTGAGGGTGTGTTGCACACAGTGCATAAGGCGGTGCTTGGTACCCTAACAGCTATTGCTCCTGTGGCAAATAGAATGCAAAGAGAAAATAAGTTCTCGTCTTTGGCTAAAATGATGGACAAAGGAATTGCATTGCTAGCGGCGGCAGGTAATTACCTGTCGTACCGAAGATATGAGAATGTCTTCAAATCGGTTTGTACAGATGCTGGCAAAGAAGTGGCTCGCTCAAAGAAGATTACGGATAATGATGGGAAAGAGTTTACGCTCTTTCTCGCTCCAGAGCCGATTAAAGGGAAACCTTTAGATAACACGAAAATGTTTGGCGGTCAACTACAATACCTCTATAAAGAGGTAGAAACTGCAGCCAAGAGTGGCAAAAACATGGATGGCAAGAAGAAACAGGAAACCCCTCGTTTCAAAAGGTCACAAGGGGATTTTCGTCCACGACGGTTCACCAGGGGAACCAGACCGGGCTCAAACTTCGGTCAAGCTTTTTGGGGCCGGGGCGCTCGCTCAGGCTGGACCGACAACACTGCACGGCCACTAGGCCGAGGCGTCAACTCGCCGAGACCCTTCCCCAGGGGCGGGTCCAAGTAGAGGTCAAAACACAGACGTTACAAGTCCTTGCAGCCTCTAAAACCACACAAACTGTAAGCAACTTTGTGGCTGGTAATATTAATAATCATATTTCTGAGTGGCACAAAATTACTAGTGACCAAGAAATTTTACAAATAGTTAGGGGTGTTCACATTCCCTTCACACAAATTCCGGTTCAAGGCAGGATACCTTTTCCTTATAACATTGAACCGGTTGAACGAGAGGCACTAACTAAACAGGTACAAAAATTCTTTGAGAAAGGAATTATACAAAAAGTGACATACTGTTCAGGAGAGTTTATTTCAACCATCTTCTCGAGACCAAAGCCTAATGGTGAGGTTCGAATGATCCTGGATTTAACAATCCTTAATAAAATGGTTGAATATCGACATTTTAAAATGTTCTCGCTAGATACGGCACGAGATCTGATTACGCCAGATGCGTGGATGGCTAGTGTTGATTTACAAGATGCATATTATATGCTTCCCATAAGGGAAAAATACCGGAAATTTCTTCGGTTTCTTTGGGATAACCAACTCTATGAGTTTACCTGCATGCCGAATGGTTTAGCTTGTGCCCCTCGTTTATTCACTAAACTGCTTAAACCTGTTTTCTCAGTAATGGCGCGGAAGGGTCACATGATGTTTCCATACATAGATCATTCCTTTATTATAGCATCAACACAAATTGATTGTGTGAATGCAGTTTTGGATTTATGTGCATTACTCACTAAACTGGGGTTTTATGTACATCCACAAAAGTCAGTGCTTAAACCAACAAAACAACTCAAATGTTTAGGGTTTATTCTGGATACACAGCCTCTTACAGTGTCGATAACAGAACAAAAACTAATTAAGTTTATGAATACAGCGACCCAGCTTATTAAGTTACCAAAACCTAAAATTAGACAGGTCGCAGTCCTTATTGGGATAATGATATCGTATGCACCCGCTATTCTATACGGGAAGGCCCATATTAAATCTCTAGAAATAGATAAAAAATTTAGCGTTAACACGAACTAAAGGGAATTTTGAGCGAAAGATGTTTATTTCGCAAGAAGGGCTACAGGATATTGGATGGTGGATGCAACACATAGCAAGTTCACCAAATCCAATCCGCATGGCGGAATCTAATACAGTAATAACTACTGATGCTTCGTTAGAAGGTTGGGGAGCTCATCGAGATGGGGTCACAACAGGAGGTAGATGGCTTGATGATGAAAAATCAGACCATATTAATGCACTAGAATTGCGTGCTATTTATCTGGGCTTACGTAGTTTAGTAAAGATAAATAAATCACAGGTTAGAATACTAACTGATAATACTACTGCCATGGCATATATTCGTAACATGGGTGGAACCAAATCAAAGTCTTGCAATCAGTTATCTAAACTGATTTGGAAATGGGCACAGGCTCAACAAGTCTGGCCTTGGACTGTAGCGCATATTCCAGGGTCACAAAATACACTTGCAGACCATAAAAGTAGAAATTTCCATGACCATTTAGAATGGTCTCTCTCTACACCTTTGATTAACTTCATTTGTGAAAAATGGGGTACACCTAAAGTTGACTTGTTTGCATCACGAAATAAGAACAAATTACCTTGTTATGTTTCTTGGCATCCTGAACCGGATGCTTGGAAAGTAGATGCATTTGCTATTACCTGGGAAAATAATTATTTTTATATTTTCCCACCGTTTAGCATTATCAGCCGAGTTGTGAGGAAAATCGGCTTGGAAGGGACACATGCTATACTGGTGGTGCCCGATTGGGACACGCAACCTTGGCTGCCAGCAGTTTCACAAAACTGGCAAAAGAACATATACGATTCCCAAGAAAACTCGGGAATCTGACGCACCACGGACCGCTAGTGGTTCACGGCGACGTGTCAACGACGCCCCTATTGGCATTCCTTTTCTAAGGAAACAGCTCCAGCAATTTGGATTGGACAAAATTACTGAGAATAGGATAGTATCTGATGCCTGGAGGCCAGGTACGGTCAAAATGTACACAACCTATTTAAGGAAATGGGGTGTACATTGTTTGTTAATGAAAGTCAAGCCAACAAACCCAACAATTTCACAAGTAGCTTGTTTTCTTCGTTCTCTAGAGGATGAAGGACTATCCTTTGGGTCGATCAATGCGGCAAGATGTGCGTTATCAATCATATTACCTAGAATTGATGGTGAAACAGTTGGAAAACATTATGTCCTTTGTTATCTACTTCGGTCAATTTATCAAAGGAATCCGCCAAAACCAAAGTATAGTCGGTTTTGGGATGTTTCTATAGTATTTAAGTTGTTTCAGGCTTGGCCTCACAACTCGTGGTTAGATATAAAACAATTAGGTTTTAAGGTCGCGGTCTTGTTATTATTAGTAACGGGACACAGAGGACAGACGATTGTTGCTTTATCCTTAACTGGATTAGAAATAGACAAGAAACAAGCTACGTTTGATTTAGCACAATTGCTCAAATCGAACACGTTAGGTGACCCTTTATCTACGTTTCACTTAGACTGCTTTCCGAATGATCGGAAATTATGTGTTGTGTCAGCCATACGGGCTTATATATCTAAGACAAAGGATTTACGTGCATCACAACAACTATTAGTGAGCTTTATAAAGCCACATAAGGCAATTTCACGAGACACCCTTGCCAGATGGACAATTACGGTGTTGAAATTGGCGGGAGTGGATACGGGCAAATACTCTTCCCACTCAACTAGAGGTGCCATGGTCTCCAAGGCACGGTTGCTAGGTATTTCTGTGAAAAGAATACTAGCGCACGCAGGCTGGAAGACGGCTAAGTCGTTTGCAAAACATTACAACAAACGACTAGAAAAGCCTACCAGCATTGCAAAGCGCCTGCTCGCCAACTAACAAGAATAGGTGAGAACAAAAACGTTGAATATTATATAAGAATGGATGATATTAAGGATAAAAATGAATTATGTAAAGGTCTCCCTAGCCTGAGGCTAGCCTGAGGCTGTATACGAGGTAAAATAGTATAGTTATACGAATCTTACCTGGGTATAGATGATGGATAACTGTTGTTTTCCCGCGGTATAAGCCTCGGGTAGATGTGGGCTAGGGCCCACCCACCACGCCCTACCACATCTATCCCGGTGGTGTACCATTACGGGAAAATCATAGTATCCATTGTATTGAAAGATCATTGTTTATCCTGAATAAGTAGGTTAAAATTGCTGGTACCTCACGTGCTTCCTTCTCCAGGAGGACGTTTGTTGAGTAGCTCCGGCAAGTTTTCTACATAACTACAAAACCGTCTCCTGTTTTGGGAGATCGGGAGATCCGAAATCCATGAGTTTGTGGGTTCGAATCCTGGTCGAGTCAAACCAATGACTTAAAAATTGATACTTGTCACTTCCTAGCCTGACGCCCAACATTATTAGGATAAGCCAAGGACTGGTTGGCTCAGTGTCAGGATAATATCAGGTTATGGTGCCGGCGGCCTGGTTTCCCAGTGGGGCAGCACTATAAAAGTTGCCATGAGTGCGCAGTCACAAGTCGGTACCCGTCCTGTCCTGATATGACCTTAGATGTTGATAGGACGTAAAACAACAAACAAACTGTTGTGGGTAGTTACACTCACGTTTGTTTAATGGTCGTTATATTTTTGTTTACTTCGGACCGTTTGAAAAATTGGTACAATATAATGATAAGTTTAGCTATTTATTGTACGATCCTTGAATTTTGCAGTTAATTTGCTTTTTTTTAAAGTAATCTTAACTGAAAAAAAAACCATACTATTTATGGGTTCAACAAATGAACACAATGTAGGTATTTTCCTTGTGATGAGAATACTTTCGTGATGTCTTATGTTTGCCCCCTTTTGTCTACAGAGTTCTATGACCGCATTGATGGCGACATGCATATGGGATTCGGTGGTTTGATTGGCCGAGGAGCGAAGAAGCAAGACCCTCCCATCGAACGGGAACTAGCTCTCTCATTGGAGGAAGTCTACCATGGCTGTATTAAAAAAATGCAGATCGCGCGCAGAGTATGCTAGCCTACATTCTAACAATGCAGATGCATGCCTTATATATTATCCTAAATTGCTATAACAAAAGAATTATCTAAATATGTGTAGATCCTACTTTTAAATATAGCAAGAACTATTTAAGCTGTTGCTTAGTGATGGAGAATGCAACAGAAAGCAGTATCAATATGGCAAATATTAGCAAGTGTTTTAATGTAGAACAAGCTATATATGACTAATATGCCAATCGAATTTGTTACGTTGGTGAACTCTGTTTTCAGTAACGTAACCCTCAATGTCCACGTTTTACTAGGTGATGAACGAGGATGGACACACGTCAAGTACCCGGGAAAAGATCCTGTCAGTGTGCGTAAAGAGAGGATGGAAGCCTGGCACGCGCATAACCTTCCCCAACGAAGGAGACCAGGGCCCCAATAATATCCCCGGTAAGGAAACTAAGCGCCTGGCGTGGTTTTCAGATTAAGCTCCTTCATGTTTTTATGATTAATATCAATCGACATAGCCAAATGAATTAAGCTCCCATTTTTGCAGACCTGATGGGGTCAAAGCAGTGACTTAAAAATGTATACTTGTCGTTACTTATTTAGCCTGGCGCTCGACATTACTAGGCAAAGGCAATATAGCCAGTAGAATAATTGTCCGCGATTAAAATGCCCCTTGCTTAAAGCTGCAGAGTCCGATGGAAATACAAGTGAAACGTCTCTAACCGACCACCTCCACAGATCGACCCCTCCCCTATATCGATCGCTTTATTTGGGTCCCAACAATACTACTGTAACCATATTCTAACTCCCTGAATCGACCACCTCCCTAAATCGACCACTTAAAGTCGGTCCTAAGGTGGGTCGATTTAGAGAGGTTTTACTCTATTAAATTTTCGAAACCAAAGCGCTTATGTAGATTTGATCTTTGATACTAGTTCACATTCTAAGCACTTGTTCCATAAAAGAAGATACTAAACCAATTTAACAGAACATGTTATGACTTAAAGCTGCATAGTCCGATGAAGCATCGAAGTTTCAAAATCAAAACAATTATCTAAATTTGATTCTACATATCTAACTGAGATACTGATACACTTATTAAGTATTTGTTACCACATAGAAGGGAATGCTGAGTCGATTTAATAGAACCTGTTAGTGTTACTGCAGGAGCCTATGGTATCAGAGTGTTGGCGTGCTTGCCAAAATTATTTTCACATGTTTGAATTTCAAATATCTCAAAAGGTAGCCATTTCAATTAAAAGTTAATTCAAACTAAATTAAGGTAGATTATAATGATCAATTTAATATACTTATCTCAGAAAAATGTCAGAAACTTAAGACCATCGGAATATGCAACTTTAAGCATATCAAACTAAAATAAAGTACATTATAATGATGTATGTATCTCGAATAAAAGGCAGATTGAGATTCAATCAGCCATACACAGACTGATTTCTAAATAGCATGTGTATAAAGAAGATATCTGGAGTTATGTGTGGAGTAATGATTTCGATAACAGCTGTGGCATATATAGTATATATACTTATATAATATATACTTATAGTATACACTATTTTTCTTTGTGGGTTTGAACCCACGACCTCCTTCCTGCACAGCAAGTCAGTCAGTGCTCTTACCGATTCTGTCATCGCATCCGGGAGGCAAGTTAGAACCTGCCAAAGAGTTCTAAGCGGATGGCCAACTGATCAATACTCAGACCGGACCTGGATATCTGCAGCCACTGGCCCACCTATAGTGTCAGATACAGATTACCTGATCCGGGCAGAGGAAGACCGAGACGGAGGTGGGAGAAAAGGAGGTTTATTACAGTATAATCGATAATGACACAAGGTAACAGTCTCGTGGGTGATAGTGTCCAGGGATCAATCCACCTGGTCCACGTCTGCGGAGGGAGAAGGAGCACTCTGGGAGGAGGTAGGCTCGGGAGCCGACCCCCTGGAGTGTTAAAAAGAGGGTGGGCGGGCGTGGTAAAGCCATGCAGGAGGAGTCTGGAGCCCGAATGCGGGTCAAACAGGGGGAGGGGGAGGAGGAGGAGGGAGCATGCGATGCTTGGGGACGTGACCGTCTCGGGCTTCCTGCCGGATCAACCACAATTCGGAAATGATGGGCCGATCTGGATAGAGGAAGACCGAGACGGAGGTGGGAGTATAATCGATAATGACACAAGGTAACAGTCTTGTGGGTGATAGTGTCCAGGGATCAATCCACCTGGTCCACGTCTGCGGAGGGAGAAGGAGCACTCTGGGAGGAGGTAGGCCCAGGAGCCGACCCAAAACATAAGGCCAAGGCTCTCCGAGTGTCAGAGGCTGCGATCTTCGGGACGTACGCATGTACTGCCTCGGACTCCCAGGTTCCTTGTGCCATTATCGCGGCGAGGTCCACCCCCCTCGAAGTGCAGGCCTGCGCCGCCCCCCTGCGAAGGCCGTGTAGGGTGTAGGCGTCGGCTCCGGAGATGCCGGCCTCGCGAAGGACCGCGTGGAGGAGGGGGTGACGTCGCCTGGGGTGAGAGGGACGCCCGCCCGCGCGAGGAAAGCCGTCGCATTCCCCGGACGCGGGCATAAGGTCGATGGCGCACCACCAGGCGCAGATGGGGCCTGCGCCAGGGAGCGGATGGTCTTCGACAAACAGATGCGCAGGTGAAGCCCCCCCCGGGGCGGGCCGGGCGTCGTCCCTGCGCAGCGTATGCGCCCCCCCCCCCCACGGTGTGTGCGAGGGGGACAGCAGGTTGGACTGCCGCAGGAAGCTGAAGTATCCCATCACGGTCGCCGCCCAGGGGGCGACCCCGAGGACGAGGTTCACGGCCTCGAGCTCATGGATGGTGGGGAAAGCAGCGGGGAACTCGTCATCATACTGCTCGGCGAAGCATGCCATCCTTGAGAAGGCCCTCCCGCCCGTGAGGCACGAGTCGCACTCAATGACCCACTGAGGGCGGACGCGGGGGGGGGGGGGAAGGAGGCAGACGCCGTTGCCGCCTGCCGCAAAATTGCGGAACCAACGGATGTCCTTCTTGAGGTTGGGGTTGACGTCCGCGGCGCCTGCCGTGGTGGCGGCTCTGAGGCTGCGGTGGATTCGCGCCATGAACCTCCTGCCAGGTGGTATACAGGTGCTTATGTGTGCGAGGCGGCCGACGAGCCGCTGCAGTGCCCTTCTGGTGAGGGCGGGCCGGTCAAGCCAGCGCTCGCACTCGTCGATCACCGTGCGGAGTTTCTGGTCCCGGATGCTTAGCACCATGGCCTCGGTGTCGCACTCGATGCCGAGCCAGACAAGGCGCACAGTGGGCGGGCAGCACTTGTCTGGCGCCAGGGCCAGCCCAGAGCTCCCGAAGGCCGTCGAAGGCATGCATCGCCGCAAGGAACGAGGCCTCGGAGCCGACGAAGTCATCCACAAACACGGTGCTGTAGTATCCGTGCTGCGCGAGGGCCCAGACGACCGCAGCGGTGACACGGACACAGGCGGCGCCCGAGGTCCTGCAGCCGAAGGGCAGGCCGATATCAAGATAGAGCCGCCCATCGATCGTAATGCCGAAGAGCGGGGCAGTGAGGGGGTCGGCCCAGAGCTGCCGGTAGGCCCGGGAGACGTCAGCCGACCAGCAGAATGAGCCCCTGTAGATGTGCGGCCGACCGAGGTACTCCTTCCTTGGGATGCCCGCGTTGATGCTGCGGCCCGGTGGGTAGGAAAGGTCCACGATGATGCGGCGCTTGCCCGGGGTGGACTTTGGGCGCGTCATAATCGGGCTGCACTGGGCCCAAGGCGGGAACGGCGGGACCGGGGAGGGGCCGAGGAGGGCGCCGCGGCGCAGCTCCTCCTCCGCGTACTTGGTGACGTGGTGGGCATGGTCGGGGTCCTCGCGGTGGTTCTTTTATGTGGGTGTCGGGGGCCCGGTTGCGCTGTAGTTTGCCTGGAACCTGAACTCCAGGTGGTCGAGGAGCAGGGGGTCGTCGTACCCGTGTAGCACCAGACGCCATTCCGGGATGTCCAGATCGGAAGGGACCGGGACTCGGGTGGCCAAATAGTTGGGGAGGGCCGAGGTCCGGGCGGCCGTGTACACCGCGGCATAGTCGGGGTACGCGGCCCAACCCTCGCCTGAGAGGACCGGCCAGAAGCTGTCGAGGGTGGCGCTGTACTCGGCCGGGGTGGGGCCGCAGGTCGGCGCCACTGGGAGGGATCGCTGGAGGAGCGGGTCGAGTACCTCCTCCACCGGCTCGTCAGTGCCGGCCCCGTCAGCGGGGGCCCGGGCGGTCACGTCAAACAGCGCACAAGGTGGTATGGGGTCCGGTGTCGATGTGTTGCTAGGGGCCCCGACCTGCTCCGCGAAGCTGGCGTAAGATGGCGTGCGCGCGGTAGCCGCCGGGCCCCCGTGATGCGTGGTGTTTACCTCCGTAGTACCTGGGGATTAGTCCAGCGCGGGGTGCGCGGCATGAGGTCATCAGGGGAACCAGGGGCAGTGTCAATGTTAACCTTACCGGTGGTGCTGGGGTTTTCCTCCAGGCGGCGCCAGTGCGGGGCGTCCCGCATGACGTCAGAAGTGGGGAACTCCTCCGCTTGTTCCGACGGGCGCGGTGGTTTCCAGCCCGGCGGTTGGATGCTTGCGGCGTGACGTCACGGGGGGGAACTCGCGGCGGCGCCGGGGGTACCCGGCCTGAAGCCACCCGGGGCCGGGGGGATGTCAACAATTGCGGGGGTTGAGTGGCGTGGGCAGCTGGCTGCTCTGCAGGCTGTCGGTGGGCGTTCCATGGGTCGGTGCGAGTTCCTCCCGGGTCGGTCCCTCGATTTTTTTGAAAAATAGCTCACCTCCGTGTGGGTCGTGATGATTTTTCGCACATTGTCGCAGTAGCCACACAGGTGCGCGAGTTTGAGGGCGCCGGCTCCGTGCGATCCGCCCTTCGCCGCTTTGTCGCACGATCCCGGGTCCTTGTTCCAGGACGGGCAGGGTGCGCGGATCGCCACCCTGTCGTAGTGGGCGCGGGGGTCGGCCCCTGCCTTCTGCTGACGCCCAGGCTGTTGATGATCGGCCGAGGCGGTGGCAGTCGCGGTGGCATGACCTGCCATCGCGATGATCTCGATCCTGACTGCCTTAATTGCGGCCTCGTCCCTCCAGCCGTTCGGGAGCCTGCCATCCGCTATGCGGGTGAACACCTCCTGTGAATAGCGTCGGACGACGGGCCATGCTAACGTACAATTGTCCTGAGCTACCAGTTCCTGGTGGTTGGAGAGCGCTGCTAGGCCGTTCGCCGGGAATGCGCGCTGGTGCTCTAGCCGTTTGAGGCCCAACATCGTACTCCTCCCATGTCGCCTCCCCCTTCTTAACCACCTTTCCCTCGTCCCCCCACTCCACAAGGTCATAAGGAAATAAGTATTTATTGGAAATACCTTTCTTCGTCATGTTGTGGGCGGCGTGCCGTCCGCCGCCGCGACGATGAGGCGTACTGCCTCCTCAGCCGTCGAACGGGCGCCCCTCTCGTAGTCGCCGTCGTCATGTTGTTGGCGGCGTGCCGGCCGGGGGCGTGCGCGGTGTCGGGGGCGTGCGCGGTGTCGGGGGCGTGCGCGGTGTCGGGGGCGTGCGCGGTGTCGGGCCGGCAGACGCGGTACCTCGGGCGACTTGGCGGGTTGCGTGGCGTTGATGGGGCCGCTGAGGGAGGGTTGGGCGGCGCATCTTGGCGGCTACCACCGCCATTGCCGCGGTGGTTTCCGCGAGCACCTTGCTCTGCGCCGCCATTTCCTCTCTCTGCTCCGCCCCCTCCCGACTCTGGTCGGCCGCTTGCCTTTCGAGTGCGCCCCACCGCCTCTCGATGGCGTCGATGGACGCCTGCATTCTTAGGAGACCGTCGGCTTGCTTCGCCTTTGCCGTCGGCTTTCGTGCGCGGGCTGACTGCCGAGCGGGTGGCGAGGGCCGGGCCGGCGGCGTGGGTGGCTGCGGGGACGTGCTGGCATCTTGTGAGTCGGTTGGATCGCTTGTGTCGGCTAGTGGCGTTGCCGTCGCCTTCCTGGTGGCGCGCTTAGTGGGACGGCCTCTAGGTGCTGCGGCCCTGCGGGTTCTTTGCATCTTTAGGCGTGACATGGGAGCCTTTTAAACCTTTTTAAAGCTTTTTGACGTGGGTGATACATGGGCAGACACGGGAGTAGTAGACGTTAAATCCATGCAGGAGGAGTCTGGAGCCCGAATGCGGGTCAAGCGGGGGTAGGGGGAGGAGGAGGAGGGAGCATGCGATGCTTTGGGACGTGACCATCTCAGGCTTCCCGCCGGATCAACCACAATTTGGAAATTATGGGCCGATCCCCAACTTGCTCAAGCAGCACCCTCATACTCTTAGACAAGCAAGCAGTATAGCAAAACAAGAATCCATTTCTCTTATGATAATTATTATAATAATATTTGCATAAACATATATTTATACTACATATAAAATTGTCTTCTCGCAGAAATACATTATACATAATACAAATGTATTGCCTTCTTTTTCAGCGGACATTGTGTTCATTCTGAAAGATAAACCCCACCCCAGGTTCCGGCGAGAGGGAATAGACCTCATATTCACCGCAAAAGTGCACCTTAGTCGTGCCCTTACCGGATGCGTCATTGAGGTGCAGACGCTCGATGAGAGGCTTCTCCACGTCCCCATTAACGACGTTATCAAGTAAGTCTGGCCGCTGAGCAAAGAGCATCCAGTCTCTGTACGGCTTGAGTTATGATAGTAATCAGGCCACGAGGGCCAGTTGCTACTGGATGTCGCTGCGATCGTTCTCGTCACTTTTGGATCAGCTATCGTGGCCTTTATCTTACCGTAATATTCCTTATTCTGCCGCATGTTAATAACATAATATTATATATCTGTGCTGCGGCATTGAGACCATGTGCACGCTATCTTATGACTTATTGTAGGCATATCTGATGTTGGTCTTAATTTAATGTCTAGTATTCTCATTCAAAATCACAATCGAAGTTGCATGTTATTATTGAACCACGTCAGATCGGTTCGAAATCCCCGTTGAACCGTTAATCAGGAGTTTACGTATCGTCAATGAGAAATTGCATGTGCACTTTAACGCTAGCCTCGCATTAGGGGCAAACCTCGTGTGGCGAATAATCCTGAGTCCACTTCGTATCATTATGTATCATTTTACCTAATTCTCCTCTTGTCACTTACGGTCATATACTTGTATAAAGAAATTGTAATTGTTCATAACTTAAAGACCAGCTTCTCGACAATATTCAGGAGAATAAGTCATATTACGACAAAAAATAAAACAAAACTATATTTTCTTAATATAGTACAATACATGTATCTCCAATGCATGAAAGCGCCCACAAATGTGGGTGAATGGTCATTATTCTGGTAATTGTCATTTCCTAGTAACAGTAAAACATACTCTGACGATTTCATGTATAAATACGATTCTATCGATCTTTTTATTTTGTAAATTCTTTTTATACAAATAACTCAATGTTCTGTTTGACGGATAATGGAAACCAAGTGTGAAGTGAATTATTCATGGTAATGACTACTCCTTGCTTTAGGCCTGGTTACACCAAGCGAGTGCCGAAGGAGGGAATGCCGACCGTCGGATCTCCGGACATCAAGGGCGAACTCGTCATCGAGTTTGACACGTCATTCCCCAAATCATTGACACCCGAAAAGAAAGAACTCATCAAAGTAGCCCTCGTACCACAGACAAATTAGCACAAGGAACCTATTTAAATTGACAATAATACCACTGTATACCCACATATATATATTATATACTGACAATTATCAATTCCATCTTAATTTTACCAATGTTATTTAAGTACCGAATACATATTTTGAGCTACTCAAGCCAACATTGTTTCTGGGATCTTAAAGATAGTCAAATAGTGAGTGCTGTGATCAATTTACATGCCTTTATTGTATGTCTTATGAATACACATGCTTTTTTATTATGTACATTCTTATGTTTTTCATGAAAATATTTGGAAATAGAATTACTTATATATCTAGTTATATTAAGGACTACAAGTTGACTATCGTGTAACCTATAGCACAGATTGATGCCGAGCAACATTATGAGGTGCACAAAATTCAAATTCAAATGTCACCTGTTAAGGACTCAATAGATTGAAGAAACAAATTATGTACAAATTGAGAATAAGCTGAATAAACTATTTGCAACAAAAATAGAAAGTATATCCACATATTACTTGACAACCAGTCAACATTCTTTGAATTTAGGTTACTTTGAATGATAACAATAACACACGTTTATATATATATATTTTACCTCGGTACTACGCCTCTGGCTACTCGTAGCCCAGGGAGAAGGAAGCACATGTGGGTCCAGCAATTAGCATAATTAGCTCACAGGAGGACGTGTTGTGAGCAGCTCCGGCAGTTTTTCTACATTTACTACAAAATCAAACAGGTTAGTATCTTTCAAACTCGATACGTTGGTTTAGTTCATGTTAGCATTCACGTGCAAAGTTTTTTTTTACTTTTCGTTAAGATATTACTGTTTTACAGCTTAGTTTCGATCATAATTTGCATTATCAAAAGAAAATGCTTCCATTGTTCGGTTATTAATTAATCCGCCCATTGTCGAACAGAGAGATGTTTGGCAGGAGCCAGCTACATCGTTGGGGATTCCTTCCCCGTTGGGGTTTCATTCATTCAATAAGATTCCCCAGGTTCTGATTCTCGTTAAGGCGTACCTCTGAGTCCTATAGTATTTTCTTCAACTCGTTGGCGAAAAAAGCCAACGGTGGGAGAAGTTTATAGGTACTTAGAATGTGGGAGGGCACCGCTACACTGGTCCCTACCCCTCGTTAGGATCGGTTGGTTACCCATACCGTCATCCTGCGACTGTCGGTTAGCCATACGCCTGCGTTAAACAGTGATACCCCTAGTTTAATTATACTCCAATTATCAGTGTGCTATTTCACATAAGACAATGCCTAATCATTCTTCTTTTTTACTCAGTCTTGGAGCCATGGCTACGAAACGGAGTAAGGCAGAGGCAACTCACACACTCAGTGCGGATGAAGACGCCACACCGACTGAGCGGGAACAAAGTCAACCTCTCCAGAACAAAGGGATCTTGAAGAATCAGGGGAGTACGAAACCGGCCCCGGGCCCGCTGATAGGGACCTAGACAAACAGGTTGCCAAGCTAGTGCAACAAAAAATGGAGGACATTTTACCATCTAGAGCGGGTACCTCAAAGAAAAGGCCTAGAAGCAAGGTACCGCAAGACTCTGATGAGACGGAATGGGAGGACTACTCTGAAGATCAGGCCTGAGCTGAGGACGACTCAGACGAGGAGGTGTTCATGTCTACACGGAAGCGCAAACAGAAGAAGAAGAATTCGTCAGAAGGAGACGTGTACACAAAAGCCCGTAAAAAGAAGCCCCTCGTGAAGAAAACAAAGAAAAAGTCTAAGACGAGAAGGAAACACAAAAACTCCTCTTCGGACTCGTCGTCAGACTCATCAATGACGAGTTCAGACTCCAACACTAAACACTCCGGCAAATACGTTACATCGTGTGGGAAAGAAACGAAAAAGTGTAAAGTGCTTAGACTTAAGAAAATACATATAATGAGGTGGGAGAGAAATTCACAGGAATTAAAGGAATTCCGGAATCCGCCATCAAAGAGATGGACCCTGAAGTCAAACTCGGTGAGGAGAGGAAAAAGTTTGAGACGGCTCTCTACACTGTCCACAAAGGGGGTACTCTCGGCTCTTACAGCCAATTCGCCCATCGCCAACAGGATGATGGCACAAAACAAGTTCTCGTCACTCTGTGATGATATAAACGGAGGAATTGCGTACTAACACCAACCAGCAACTTCCTCTCCTATAGACGGTTCGAAAACGTCCTAAAAGCGGTCTGCACAGACAGTGGGAAAGAGGTGGTGCGATCCAAAAAGATCACAGACAATGATGAAAAGGAATACACCCTATTCCTAGCACCAAAGCCTATTAAGGCCAATCCGCTGGATAAGAGCAAGATGTTCGGCAGACAACTGCAATACTTGTTCAAACAAGTAGAGACCAGCCAGCTCCAAGTGCAGAAAACACATGGAAACCGACAAAAAGAAATTGGCTGATGGCAACTCCAACCGCTTCAAGAAGCTGAGGCAGGATTTTCGCAACCAGGATACAACTTCTGCTTCCAAGGCAGAGGAAGGGGCCAGAGGCAGTCATTCGGCTGGAACAACGGGAACAGGCCCTTCAAGGGGGAGTTCAACACTCAGAAGCCGTTACCCCGCCCAGGGAACAAATAGAAGTGGCGACTCAAACAATAGCAACCGAAACAGTAAGCAATACCTTTCAAGCCGGTAACCTCAATAACTGTCTTTCGGAATGGAATAAAGTTACAGATAACTTAAATATCCTTAGACTAGCAGAAGGTGTAAGGATTCCATTAATAGAAGAACCTATTCAAAATAGAATACCATTTCCATACCGGTTTCACGGTTCAGAACATGAAGCATTAAGCAATCAATCCTAACATTTTGCGAAAAGGGCATTATAGAACCAGCACTACACGTTGCTGGGGAATTTATCTCAAATATCTTAAGACCGTAACCAAATGGGGATGTTAGACTAATTTTAGACCTAACCTTATTTAACAAATTTGTAGAATACAAACATTTAAAATATTTTCGTTAGACATTGGTTAACCAGCGTCGACCTTATAGATGCATACTACACAGTGCCCATCTATAAACATGATAGAAAGTATTTAAGATCCTGTTGGAACAGGGAACTTTATGAGTTCATGTGTATGCCGAATGGACTGGCCTGCGGTCCATGCATTTTCACAAGGTTACTTAAACCATTTCGCTAATGGCTAGAAAAGGACATATCATGTTCCCATTCAATGACGATTCATTTATTGTCGCACAAACACAACAACAATGCCAAGCAGCAGTAGATAAATTATGTAAAACGTTTACAAATTTAGGTCTCTAAATACATGAAACTAAATCGGTACTAACGCCAACAAACAAACTCAAATTTCTGGGTTTCTTTATTGATACCATAAAAATGACAATTTTGTTAACAGAACAAAAAGTAGATAAATTTACAACAACAGCAAACCAATTATTACAATTGAACAGACCAAAAATGCGACAAGTCGCAATAATGATAGCTTATGCACCAGCTATCTTATATGGCCAGGCCCATATCAAATCCTTAGAGATAGCTAAAAACCTGGCACTGGCTCACACAAAAGGACATTTCGAGCGGCCCATGACAATTTCGCGAGAAGGCCAAAACGATATAATTTGGTGGCTTTCACAAATAAACAACTCACCCAATCCGATTAGGATGGGAGAGCCTAACACCACGGTCAAAACAGACGCTTCCTTGGAAGGCTGGGGGGAGGGGGCCCATAGAGACCAAAAGACAACAGGTCGCCGATGGATGGAAGATGAAATCTCCGACCACATTAATGTACTAGAGCTTAGAGCCATTTACCTCGGACTCCACAGTCTGGTACACATTCCTAAAAATAATCTAATAGTTCTAACCGATAACACAACAGCTATGGCTTACATTTGTAATACGGGAGGGACTCGCTCCAAGCCATATAACAACCTGTCAAAACTTATTTGGGATTGAGCAGAGAAACACGAAATATGGCTAACAGTAGCACATATTCCAGGCAGCCAAATCACTTTGGCTGACAGGAAAAGCCGACACTTCCATGACCATTTAGAATGGTCATTGAACCACAACATTATTTGTCACAAATGGGGTGAGCCAGACATTGATCTCTTTGCATCACCCAACAACAAAAAGCTACCAAAATAAGTGTCTTGGCATCCAGAGCCAGAAGCCTGGAGAGTAGATGCATTTTTGTTAATTTGGAATAAAAAATTATATTACGTATTTCCATCATTCAGCATTATCAGCAGATTGGCCAGGAAGATCAAGATGGATCACACCCACGCAGTACTGATAGTACCAGCATGGGAAACACAACCATGGTTAGCGGCAATATCATCAGCAGCCAAAGAACAACCGTCAACATCAAGGACCACTAACAGTCCACGGAGACGTGTCGACAACACCCCTTTTGGCATTCCTTTTCTAAGAAAACATTTGGAACAATTTGGATTAGACAAAATAACAAAAGAAAGACTAATATCACATGCCTGGAGAAAAGGAACAGTTAAATTATACATAAGGTATTTAAAGAGCTGGAGCCTTCATTGCCTTCTCAAAGGAGTCAAACCGTTAAAACCTACAATAGCTCAAGTGTTCCGATTTCTAAGAATATTAGAAGATGAAGGACTAGGATTTGGTGCTATTAACGCAGCGAGATGTGCCTTATCCATTATTCTACCAAAAATAGATGGACAAAAGGTTGGGAAACATCAGTTAGTACACTGGTTCATAAGATCGGTGTACGAAAGAAACCCACCCAAACCTAAATATAATAGGTTTTGGGATGTATCAATAGTATTCAAACTATTCAAGTCATGGCCTAGCAACAAACATTTGTCAATGAAAGACCTAGGATTTAAATTAGCAGTCTTATTATTGCTAATTACAGGACACAGAGGCCAAACCATTGTGGCACTTTCACTAGATGGACTAGAAATAGATAAGGAAGAAGCTACATTTGATTTACAGACATTACTTAAATCAAATCATACAGGGGACCCACTGTCCACAGTACACATTACTAGTTTTCCGGAGGATAAACGGATATGTGTATTTTTGGCCATTAGGGCTTACATATCCAAGTCATGCGGAATCAGAAATTCCAGACGACTAATCAGCTTTATACGACCACTGAGGCTACTTTCGGCCTGCGCAGGCTTGGCCTCTCCCTGGGTACTTAGCGGACCCGGTATAGGCTGCTGAGACTCGTACCGTACTCCAACAAATGCTCTCCATGCATACCTTTGCAGGTTTTCAGTTTATGCAACTGTATACGTGGGGGAAGAGTGTTGAAATTGGTTCCTCCTGGTTGTGATCTAGACACTGACAAGGCTTTTAGACAACCATATAGACAAATGTTAGAATTTGCAATCTAAAATGCTAAATATAAAGTTCAAATGTTTATTTCTCATCATGTAGATTAATAGACTTCAAAAGTTGAATTGAGAGCTTTCTGTGGCTGCCATCTTGGTGGTTGCCATGGATTCCCCTGTGTGTGGGGAACCCCTCTAGGTGATGAGGGAATGCCACCTATGATGCCATTCATACATCAGACCTCAATACTCTCCTCCCACATGTTCAGTTGCATGAACTGAAAAAACTATGCAACGGTATGTTTGGAGAGCTTTTGATGCTGGATTCGTTTCTGGGTGAGGTATACCAGGCGACTCTAACTTCCGGTATTCGGAAGATGAAGTAAGAAAAATCTTCGAATGAACGACCACACTTCTTCTCTGCAGGTTGATAGCTTTGGCCCCAAGTGGAGCAACCTCTGAAGGGATGGAAATGGCCAGGCCCCCTGAACTTGTAGGGCGTACCTCCTCTTGCTACATCAAACATCATACGGTGCTTCCCTCTAAAAAGGCATACCACATACCAGACAGCATACAATTTTCAGATGCCCTCACCGACTTCATGAGTTCCTTATTCTCTTCTCATAGATTGTCTCCTAATAGGAACTCCCATGGGTCTGGTAAATCACCAGAAAAGTCTCTTGTTCCCTACTGTGCAAGTTTGTTCCTCTCCCCTGAAACTTAACTTCCTGTATTCGGAAGATGAAATAAGAAGTGGCAATAACGGACATGGGGAGGAAGGTGGAGGGGGTCAACCAAACTGGTGATCGTGGTAGCCCTTGAAGGAGTGTCCTCCAGGATGTTCAGCGCAGATAGGACAGGTGCCCGTGCCACCGCGTAGTTTGGAAGGCCAGTCGCATGCACCGGTGTGTAGATGTAGTGTGCGTAGTTATCTTTTCACATTGTTGAGATGACAGTAGGCTAGAATGTGACTAGGAGGGGTGTGTTAAGAGGGTTGCAGGTGTGGGTGGGAATGACCTCTAAAGTTATTATGGCTTTTGTCATGGTCGTGTATTCTACGTGGTTTGATAGACAGCACTTGGAAGACTGTTTGATTCTGGAAGCCATGATGTCAACTCTATATTTCCACAAGGTGGCAGCACATATAAGCCGTGTTCACACCCACAACTTTAGGCCGAACTAGATAGGGCGAACTAGTCGTGAAAGTGTGTCGTGTCCACACATCCAGTACTTGGGGTGGTTTAAGCCGGAAATCGATATCTGCGCATGAGCAAGTCCATACTAACCAGTGCCAGTTTCGGTTAGTCGACGTCGCCACGAGAGAGTGTGGGTTCGACCTAGATATGTATGGACTGAATCGCATTGGTTTGGAACGGTCAAAACTTCTGCTGGACAGTGAAAACCTTAAAATAAATTATGAAAAAAATATCTGTGCACCTCTAGCAGGTTCATAGACCAAATTATATAATATGTGCTTTTGATCGACCGGAAAATAAACAAACTCAGGTGTCGACTGCGCATGCGTGTGACGTGCTTAAGCCGCCTCAAAATAAACCGCTACCGTTCACACAAGGAAGTTGGGCCGACTTGGGCTAGTTCGCTTCATATAAACCACCTCGTGAGGCGGTCTACTTGGGGCGAACTAGTTGAGGCGACTCAGCCCTAATCCGCCTCAGTGTCGGGTTCACACTGCCAATGTGAGCCGACTTAGATGAGGCGCACTAGATGAGGCGACTTAACGCCCAGGTGTGAATGGGTATCACTGAGTTGGCCCATAAGTATATAGGGTATGCACTGACGTCACGCTAAGCGAAGTGCTGCCATTTTGGCGATCAATCAATCAATAGTTCCGTCCTCTAGTCGAGGGTTGGATGCAATGGTTCTCCACTTGTCCCGATGGTGTGCTGTTCGATAGACTGTGAATAATTCAAGCCTGTCCACTGTGAAATATTTGTAAGCCATGATGTTCTTGGTCTCCCTCTCCCTCTGCTGCCATTCACCTTCCCTTCCAACAATGTATGGTATATTGAACTCTGACGAATGATGTGGCCAAAATAAATAAGTTTCTTTGTCTGTATAGTGGCAAACAAGCTTTTCTTATTTTTAATTTTTCTGAGAACTTCTTTGTTGGTGATCTTCTTTGTCCATGATATTTTCATCATCGTGGCGATAGTAACCACAATAATAACACACTGTCACACTGCAAACTCAATGTCTATGAGCAATCTTCATACAGAAAAAGTGAAATATCTATAAAACACCCACCTAGAAACAAATCGGTTGGTACACATATAGAAAACATGTTTACCAATACGATTATATTAAGTTGATGAGCTTAGGGTTCTGGATTTCTATTAATTTTGAATCAAACTACTGGTTTGCACTGTGCGTACCAGCGAACTCAAGCCAGTCAAGGCATTGTCAATGGTCGTGAGCAATATTCACCCAGAAAAAGTGAAATATCTCTAAAACCACACCACCTAAAAACAAATCACTTGCTACACATATAGAAAACATATTCAACGAATAGATTATATTAAATTTATAAGGTTAGGGTTCTGCATTTCTATTAATTTTGAATGAAATAGACGTTTTGGACTGCGCATACCGGCAAACTCAAGGCATTGACAATGGTCGTGAGCAATCTTCATACAGAAAAAGTTAACTATCTCTAAAACCACACGACCTAGAAACAAATCGCTTGGTACACATATAGAAAACGTATTCAACGAATAGATTATATTAAATTTATAGGGTTAGGGTTCCGGATTTCTATTAATTTTGAATGAAATAGACGTTTTCCACTGCGCGTACAGGCAAACTCTATGGGATGTTTACTCGTTGATATCGCCACAATGGCCGCGCATCGGTTTGTGACGTCACGTGAATACCCTATATAGCATATATCATGAAAACTTTGACATCATCACGTGTGGTAGACCTGTCACATCAGGTGGATTTGTTAACATCCAGTTGTTATGGCGATGGTGCATGGGTCTGCCTCTAGAGTTGACCTTGGCTACAGTGACAGTGTCACTGACAGGTGTAGTGAGGCCGAGGAAGGTTGGGATGTGGGTGAAGAAGGGTCCACATCGAGGAAAGGAAGAAAACTGGGTGACCACTGTTCCATATTGAGCATACCCTTGCAGGAATAGTTTCCAATTCTTTAAGTGTGATTTAAACAGAAGTCGATGTAGATAAATTAAAAATATACTTCAAGCAATTTAATCTGTGTAAAAGATACATATATATAGCCGTGTTTACACGGGGAATTGTGAAACGATGTAGACAAAGCGATTCATATGAAGCGTTTTGGAAGCGTGTTTACACGGCGGAGTTGAAAAGTGTGTCGACGCCGGGAATCAGCAGGCGCCTGTAGCCGGCTAGCACTGCTGTTTGTTTTGTTTACACTTGGTGATTGACGCCGATGTTGCTGCTACGGTAATATCGCTTGGATTTAAGGTTAATTTAATTAAATTTCATTATTTGAGGATGTAATTCTGTTAAATATGATCGCATTTAATAGATTTCGGCTAATTGGGCCCTAACACTGCCGGGTACAAGCGATTAGTTACTGTCCTTCTGTTGCTGGCAAGCCCTACTATTTTATACTATCGCCGCCCGGGAACCAGCTGAATCGCTTCAAATAAACCACCTCCCGAGGTGGTATAGATGAGGCGTTTCATATGAAGCGATTCAGCCCTAAAACGCCACAGAACCGCGTCTACACGGCAAATGTGAGTCGATCTAGGCAAGGCGTTTCATATGTGGCGTTTTAAATCTCCCGTGTAAACACAGCTTATGTGTGACTATGTCTGAACAAGAAAATACTAAACAAAAATAATGGAGATATTCGACTGTGACCTTTCCATAATTTGAGCCAATCAGAGCTGTTCGTTTCGATTGCAAATGGTCCCCCCTTATGGGGGCTGCCATTTGCAATAAAAAAGAACAGCTCTGAATGGCTGACACTGAGAGCTGTTCTCAGCCAATCAGAGCTGCTCTTTTCAATAGACTACATCACGGTTCCAGTGGCACGGTGCATTGTGGGATGCATCAGAGCAAAACAAACCAGCGAGAAGCACATGGCACATGCTAAGACACCCGGTGCAGCTAGGAAACGTGCTAGTTTCAGCTCACCTCAGCTCTTGTTTGAAACATAGAATACCATCAAAAAATATATATATAATAAGTTAAGATATTAATAATAAGTTAAGATATTAATCTTTTATCCAGCATTGCATTACATCAATATAATCAGCACATCTTATGCCATGTGCATTTAGATTTAGACAAATCTGAGCACTCAGACTAGTGTTAGAGCTATAGTCAGAGTCAATTTTACTTATTTTATTCATGTTTTTATTTATATCCTATGGTTAATGACATATGTAGAACTAGAAAATGACGTGTTAATTAGATATTAGTTATATATTTCTCTGATACAAGTATATGTTGACACATTTGGCATTTTAATATTTAGAACAAGAATTAATAATGGTGATGTGGATATCACTGATTGTTTTGTGTGGAATTGTATGTTTCTTAGCTCAAAATGTTTAACTATGGCTAGTTTTGTCTTAGCCATATTCATCAGGTCATTATATTGCATGTGTGCATACATGTTTATGCCAAATTGTTATGTATTTCTATTTATTTTGAATAAAATGCCAGTTTTGCCCTATGCGTATCGGCAAACTCAATGGCCGTATGCCTTTGCTTTGCTCCCCCTGTGGCAGTTTCAGCTGTGTCCCTTACTCAGCCGTGTACCTATACTCAAACTCAAGGCATTGTCAATGGTCTTAAGTCACTAACCTTATAAATTTAATATAATGTTTTTGGTAAAGACGTTTTCTATATGTGTACCAAGCGATTTGTTTCTAGGTGGTGTGGTTTTAGAGATATTTCACTTTTCCTGGATTTTCTGTATGAAGATTGCTCACCACCATTGACATTGACGGTACATGCAGTGCAAAACATTAGTTTTAATCAAAATTAATAGAAATCAAGAACCCTAACGTTATCAATTTAATATAATCTTTTTGGTGAAGATGTTTTTGTATATGTGTACCAAGCGATTTGTTAATAGGTGGTGTGCTTTTAGAGATATTTCACTTGTTCTATTGCAAATGGCAGCCCCAATGGAGGCGGACATTTGCAATTTAAAAAAACAGCTCTGATTGGCTGACACTGACTTCTGGTGAAAATGAGAAGAGGAAAGTCCATTTCCGGCAAGTTCAGATAGGCTCAGATGAGTTCAAACGTAGCTGGTTGTCCCTCTCCTTTCAGCGCTGAATAGACTACATCACGGCCTTGGGAGCAAAGCAAAGGCATACGGCCATTGAGTTTGCCTATACGCGCATTGAAAAACATCAGTTCTATTCAAAATTAATAGAAATCCCAAACCCTAACCTTACAATTTAATATAATCTTTTTGTTAAACCTGTTTTCTATATGTGTTCCAAGTGGTTTGTGCCTAGGTGGTGTAGTTTTAGCAATATTTTACTTTTTCTGTATGGAGATTACTCACTGCCATTGACAATGCATTGAGTACTCTGGCTGTGGCTCTAACACTAGTCCGAGTGCCTAGATCTTTTTAAATCTAAATGCACATGGCATAAGATGTGCTGATTATATTGATGTAAATGCAATGCTGGATAAAAGATTAATATCTTAATTTATTATATATATATTTTTAGTTAGTATTCTATGTTTCAAACAAGAGCTGAGATGAGCTGAAACTAGCACATTTCATTGCTGCACCCAGTGTATTAGCATGTGCCATGTGCTTTTGGGGGGGGTTGTTTTGCTCTGACCCATCCCACAATGCACCGCGCTGCTGGAACCGTGATGTAGTCTATATGCTTATGTGTGGGTGTGCTTGGTGATGAGGGGTGATGTTATGAGTTGGGTTGTGTTGTATCTTCACACTTCTAAAGCCGTGTTGACATGGGAAAAGTTTAAAGCGATTTAGACAAGGCGAATAATATGAATCGATTTAGTTTGAAAGTGTTTCGTGTTCACACCGGCAGTGCTTGAGTCAGTTTAAGGTGGAAGTGGATATCTGCGCATGAGCAAGTCCATACTAACCAGCACCAGTTTCGGTTAGTCGACGTCGGCACGAGAGAGTGTGGGTTCGACCTAGATATGCATAGACTGAATCATATTGTTTTGGAACCGTAAAAACTTCTGATGGGCAGTGAAAACCTATAAATAAATGATGAAAAAAACATCTGTGCACCTCTATCTGGTTCATAGACCAAATTATATAATATGCGCTTTTGATCGACCGGAAAGTCAACAAACTAAGGTCTCGACTGCGCATGTGTGTGACGTCCTTAATCCGCCTCAGTGCATCCACACGGGCAAAATAAATCGGTTAACAGAAATCGATTCAGGTACACTACCTCGACAAGTGGTTTACAGAATCCGCATCACAGGAATCGATTCAGCCCTAATCCGACTCAGATGCCCGTTCACACGTGAAATGTAACCCAAACTATACAAGTCGATTTCTACGAATCGATTTACATTGCCCGTGTGAACACGGCTTTAGGGTCTCTTGATGAACACTGTGGTTCTCGTCGATACCGTCCATGTCTGTATTCATTCTGTAGGCCTACTTGTGGTATGCATAGGTATCTGGAGAGTCGTCCCTTCTTCATGGGGAATGGTACAGTTGCATGGTCCAATGAAACATTTTTTTCAAAACCAAAACGCTTACCTACATTTGATTCTATATATCTAACTTAGGTACTGGTGTATTAAGTAATGCTTTGGGACATCATCTACAGAATAATAGTGAGTGTTCCCTTTAGGCACCTACTTTGGGAGAGCTCAAATTACTCCAAAGTTAGGCATTTTTCATCAAAATGACTCCGGAATAATGATAATAGGTTATGATGGTCAACCTAATATATTTATCCCAAAATGTTGCAAAAATTCAAAAGCCATCGGACTAGGGAACTTTCAGTTTGCAAGAGATGGCGCCATATGCTCATACGGCAAGCCAATAAAGGTGGGCCTTCAGGGGGAGCTGGCCAGCATTTCACCTATCTCTTACACTGTTTGTGTCTCTATCTCGCCCACTGGTCACCACAGGACAAGGAGGCACGGCCCTTTGACTCAACTCTCATTTCTCTTTCCTCTATGCTACCCTTTCTTTTTTTTTACTCCTCCCCCTGATCAAGGAAGTTGTTTGCTTGGGTAGGGCCTTTTTCCATTTTCACTGTTTCACTTTCCACCTTCTTGCTGCAGATCCCACCTTTCTCCCTCCCTCCCTTCAGTCAAGAAATGGAAAGTGGCATCTGTGGTGGGAATCATTTTTGCCACGTCTTGAATAACCAGTGTAAAGCCTCGGTCACACCTACCCGGATCAGGGGCCGGACGAGCCCCGACCCATGATCCGGTATGGTCCGTGGTGATCCAGCGTCAGCCCCGGATGTTTTTAAATGTTGATGGATCTGTGCCTTGGCAACATGCAATAATATGGACTATTACGAAGTGTGAACTGTTAATGTGGCCGACCCACATGAATTGTGCAATTATATGTGTGTGACTGGATGAAATATGTATCATTATTGTGATTGTGATATGAAAAGAAGACTAGCTAATAATAAAGATATCTTAAATTAATTTAATTTGTTAATTATTTCTTGTTTGTTATTGTTGATAGAAGAGCTTTACTCTTTGGTCCTTGTATTACATGTGCTATTTTTCAAGAGGGGGATGTTGTTTTCGGAAAAGGGGGGGTACATTTGGTAATTATTTATTATTTGATTTCAGATAATTATTACCTTTATTACAAATGACTATCAACTAAATGGACTAAGTCAGAAATACATATTGTAACAAACACAATATATTTTTGGTTTAATAGTTTTCACATTTTTATTGTCAACAAGTGATAATAAACATTTACACAATCACAACTCTGTTCACAATCACAATTACTCGGGATTTACATCATAACTCAATAAACACAATGTACAGTAAGTTCAGTTCACAATCACAGTCCCTCAGGCTGCACATCAGGATTGTGTGCCATCCCAACCATTAACATTGTAAAGCTGAGATCCGAGAGTCTGACACTGCTCACTGGCATGCTGGATGCGCGTGTGGGACCCGTGGTGTTCCAATTGATGGCGTCCCATACTTCGGAGCTGTGCCATCATCCAGTTGTGGAAGGGCTGGGTCGGGGAGTCGTCCACATGGTTTCCGGGCCTCCTTGGCTCAGCCCCAACTGTCCTAATCCCGTCGGCGGCACAGGGAAAGCAGGGAACGTGGCTGGTAGTCGAGGGTGTGGAGGTGGTGCTTGTGGTTGTGGAAGTTGTACTTGTCTTTGTTCTTTCTGCCGTGCCAGTTGCAGGCTTTCCATCAGGAAACGCATTGCCAAGGCAAAGCTGTCTGTGTAGAACTGTGACAAAAGTGAGGGGTCGATATCTTCTGCAATCGACCCCATCTATGAACCCCACAGTATCGGCAATGACAGTGTCAATGCGTGTAGCATGCCGCTCATCCAGCCCTGCATTATTCCACCCTCTTCCTGCTGTTGTCGCAGGTTCGACAGCAACTGTTCAATGTCTGTTTGGTGTAGGTGGGTTCGTCTTCCCCTTGATTGCCAGTCGAGGAGTTGCTGGTTGAGTTGCTGGTGGTGGTGCCTGGTCAGCTGACATCAGATTGTCGTCATCGTCATCACCGGAAGTAGGCAGTATGGTGAGAGGGGCTGCACCGGAAGTTAAAGCTGTTGCTGTGGGTGTTGTTGCTGTCGAAGCTTGCAGCAAGGGTTACAAACGGGACTGCAGAGTGACACCTGATCTGGACGGCTGCCGCACGATGTCACTCCTCAGGAAGCCGAAATGCTCCTTGATGTAGATCTCCTGATGAGACAACTCCCTCGCTGTGGCACCGGACTTGACATCGCTCAGTTTTCCCACCTCGTACCAGGTGATGAGCGTTTAGGGTCGTCCAACCCCATCTCCTTCGCGTTCTCCCCTCACAGCTCTTTAAGGCGGTGTTCTTGTAGTCGCTTTGTCCTTTGACATAAATGTAGTCATTTAAGTGTAACCACCCTGACATCTCCACATGCTGCTCACTTGTCAGAGCTAGAACGTCCAGCTTCTTGCGCTTCACTGCCGGCTTCCCGTGTGACAACTGGGCTGGTGGAGGCGGCGTCACAGCACAGGGAGGTGGCGACACGTCCCAGGCAGATTCCTTATCAGATGACAACCCCGAAGTTGAGGGTGACGGTGGTGGTCTTCTTCATGTTTTGGTGAACACCTTGTGCGGGGGTGGGCTCCTTCTGCACAACTCTCTTCGACACTACTCTCTTCCCATTTGGTTTGGTCATGATGTGATGCGTCTTTGGTGCTGCTGGATTTGAAAATGACTCCTCCAATGCGGCACTGTCTTTTATACTCCAGGCTATCTGGGAGTAGTCCGGGGGTGGTCCGGGTGTGTACCGGGGGGGGGGGGTTGTCCTGGGATGGTCCGGGGGTTTCCGGCGCAGTCCGGGGCTAATCTATAAATACACCGGTGAGTCCGGGGTTGTCCGGGACTGATCCCTGACTACTCCGTGGATACACCGGGTAGTCCGGCCTCTGGCCCATGGCTAAACCGTGGCTCATCCAGATAGGTGTGACAGCGAGCAAAAAAACTACCAAAATAGTGATTTTTTGCGGGCTGTCCGGGGGTCGTCCGGCTAAAAATCCGGGGATAGTCCGGGTAGGTGTGACTTGGGCTTTACATATTACATTGGCAATGCCCATGTCTGTATATTAATTGGAAATGAACAAAGAGGTAGTGTAACTGTGCAAATAAAAACAGATATGATGTTAAGCACCCATCCAATATAAAACCGACAGAGCATGCACATTCATGAATTCCAGATATAACTAAATGTATTTCAGGCATCATGCCAGTGTCCTGTGTTGTGTATTCAATGGAAATGAACAAACATGTAGTTTAAGTAAAAGCACTCGATTAGCACGAAATTAAGCACCCATCCCATATTGCACCGACAGAGCATGCACAAGTGAATTTAGTAAATATAATCTATAAAAAATAAAAATGCAGACATTTATTGCAGGATTTCAGTTTTAGAAACGATGGGCGTAGCCATTATAAATATATAAACTCACCAGCTTATTCAACAATTTTTAAAACGGCACGCCACGCCACGCCACGGCACACAGAGAAACACATGCATGCCATAAAACTAGGGCTATAAAATAGTAAATCTTTTATTTATTAGAATGTGAAACAATTTATACAAATTGCTACTAGCTTAATGTTTCACTTCACAATTGGCTATTCAATGATTCATCAGTAGTATTCAAATAAATATATTACAAGCGTTGAACATTCAGGCATTCACAACATTTTAAAATGAAAACGCTACTTAATGGCAACATTGTCATTTTCCAACTAAGTGTACACTCCAAGTGAAATCACTATGTATAGTTCCTTTAAATACAAATATATCGCTTATTATACGGTCTGCATACAAAAATAATTCCTGATCAAACTCGCTTACAACTAATCCCACTACTTTCCGAGGATTAAAATCTACGATTTACAAATGTTTTTATTCTAATGCGTCATCTAAGTCACTAAAGTTGTCGAATAACTTAAATATTTGGCAAGTTGACACTTCTGTCCACAGTTTGCGAAATAGTCCCAATCAATTATGAGCAAAGAAAGATTTATACAAATCTTTTTCATTTAATGAAACAAACCAATTCCACATGATTGTTCAGTTTTAACCACATTCAAAACCAAGCCCTCGTCTCTAACTCATATTACCAAGGCTTTTAAAAGGCTGCCACGTCCTTGTGGTGACTTCTACTGAGCCATATTGTATAAATGATTGGATCATATTTTGTATCTCATACCTATCATTGAGCTATTGACAATGTTGCAGTCTTAATGATTGAATGATTGACAAGAACTAATCCTAGATTAATACTGACTTAATATTGCCGGTTATTTTAAATGAGTTGATATGATGAGACAATTTGGAATGAGAACAATAAAATTATTGATGCTCGGTGTTGAGATCCGTACATGGGTTCAAGTGTACTTTGTTCGGTATAATCACGGGGATCCTCTATGACATTCAGGTTGGTTGTAGCTGTGGCTCATACCGGAATCAATTATTTGATGTGGGCGTTTTCCCATCCCAGACAAGTTAAGGCGGTCACCTGAAACCATAAATCAAAGCTCAGCACTCATTTCTGAACAATCCACAGCAGTCGGTAAGACATGGATCAAATTAGGATTAGTTTGTTAGTGGTGATTACGTAACGCCGTGTCGCCACAAAGGTCAAAATCACGGAAATTTTATTTCTACTTTGAATGCCTCAAAAATAAAATGAATTAAGAGGAACTCAATTTTCTACATAAATTTTGATTTCATGGAGGCATGTTTTCATTTTGAAGGTCTACGTAGTAGTTTGAATTGTGTCTAAAGATCCGTGGATATAAATTAAGGATGTTTTAATTGATTAAATTGACAATAAAACATAATACTTTAATACCTTCTAAACCTAAAAACCATATAAACGCAACATCCCCGAAATATTTAAGATAATACTGTCAAAATCTGCTACGGAGAACCCATCAATAAACTTTATCCGCAAGCCCCATTTTTTCATTAAAGAAAACAATTATTGAGAAACTTTCAGATTTAACAGTGTTAGTCAATTTTCACTGAGATCTAAAACGGGTATTTCTTCTCGATTTAGAAAAAAAGATTTGAAAAAAGAACACTTGCGGCTAAGCCGCAAATAAGCAAGAAGAAAATCCATAATCAGACTGAGTCATAACAATGGAGAGATACACTTACAAGTCGGTCTTTCTGAATTGGCACTCGTCGCCAATTCTTGCCAGTTATCCACGTAACTGGAAGCCAACCAGCCCATGTTATATTAATATTAATAACACACTTCATTGCCCAATCAGATGACGGCAATTAAATGCACAAGTAGTCTAAGAAAATACTAAAGTATTCGGGAAATGTGCAAGAACTCGTACAAATAAATAATAAAAAGAGAAAAAAAAAACAAGACAAAAAGAAGCTACGGGTATCGACTTGTGACAATGCAGACTTATACTTTTTATAGCGACATCATCGTGCTGCTACACTGGGATACCATGCCGCTGGAACCATGATCTGATATCTCACGTACTCACATTATCAGACAGTGAGACAACCAGTCTTTCTCATATCCTATCCAGATAGCGAATTATCGCTTGGGCAAGGACAGGGATAACAGTATCTTTGATAGCTATAACTAGTATAAGAAGTGGGGGTGGGTTTGTTTGTTTGTTTGTTGTTTTATGTCCTAGCAACATCAAAGGTCATATCAGAACAGGTACCGACTTGTGACAGTGCACACTCATGGTGACTTTATAGTGCTGCCCCACTAGGAGACCAGGCTGCCAGCACCATGACCTGATAGCCCACTCAGTCACATTATCCTGACACTGAGCCAACCAGTCCTTGCCCTATCCTAATAATGCAGAGCCCATGGCTAGGAAGTGAAGTCATTGGTTTGACTCGAGACCAGGGTTCGAACCCACAAACCCATGAGTTCGGATCCCCAGATCTTCCAAAACAGGAGACGGACACTCCACTCCTTCGGCCATTCCATCTGGTCGGTTGGGGTGGGACTGGGACTGGCAACTTGCTAGACTTTGTAAAAAGAAATCCAGAAAACGTGTGTAATTAAGCATGCTGACCGCAGGCAAACATGGGTAATTTGCACACGAGGCCACTGTTTTAACTTTAGCTTTCCTGCTGAATCTCACTACACAATATACTTAGATCACCTCACCGTCTCCTGCTGCCTCTCACAACCAACTAAGTGCGCTACACCTGCTACTACCACTCTCCAACACAGCACTTTGCACCATGTTTCCTATCAAGAAGAAGTGAGGTAGGCCTCCTCTATCTCAGCCCCAGGCCCGAATGCAGCCCTACAGAGCAACTAGGCAGCCGGACTCCCCACAGTCCAGTGTTTCTACACCTTTCCGCCCTGAGCAGCCGGCGCCGGTAATCTCTACCTCCTCTGACCAGGAGTCAGACCAAGACGTCGTCAGGAGGCTGAGCAGAGAGAACAAGCATTATTCGGACGTCACAGCATGACTCAGTGCACTTGAGAAGGTGGCGGCTATACCCTTCAGGCAGCTTCCTCGTGCTGCCTCTCCGTTACCTTGCCACCCTCCCCGCCTGGTTGCCTCGCCACCCCGCCCTCCCTCCCCATGCCGGCTCTTTCCACTCACCGCCCCTTCTCACGACTATCATGTCCCGCACCCCGCCTGTGTTTCTCTCCCACTGCCCAGCCCCCAGCCCCGACCCACACCTCACCCTGCCCGTGCCTTCCCAGCAGCTGCTGCAGCTTTCGTCGATGCGATGGCAGCTCTTCAGAGGGCCAAAGGTATAACTTTCTTCCCGCACAACTTCATAACTCATGGGGATGCTTGTAGGAAGATTGGGTCACCTGCCGGCGCTGGTGAAAGCTGTGTTCCTCCATTGTAAAAGGAAATTCAGAAAACTTGTGTGTAATTATACATGTTGGCTGCAGGCGAATATGGGTAATTTGCACATGAGGCCACTGTTATAATTTGAGCTTTCCTGCTGAATCTCACTACACCCAGACCGTCATTCCTCCGCTGACAGCTCCTGACTATACTTAGATCATCTCTCCGCCTCCTGCTGCCTCTCACAACCAACCAAGTGTGCTACATCTGCTACTACCACTCTCCAACACAGCACTTTGCGCCATGTTTCCTATCAAGAAGTGGTGAGGTAGGCATCCTCTATCTCAGCCCCAGGTCTGAATGCAGCCAATTGTACGAGTGTGAATTATTGTGTAAAGAACAGCTATTGTACATGGCCGGAAGACCTGTGCCTCGGTGCTGAAAGAACCCAAACAACATTCAGAGGATTAAAACTCTTATCCCTAACTCACAAAAAAGAACACTCCGCTACTCACTCCTGGTAGTTGAGGCTGGTGGTCCAGTCGAGCAGCTCGTCCACCTCCCAGTCCTCCACGGCATCTAACCCGTGCTCCTTTATGGTGGCCACCATGCCCGCCGCAGCGCCCTCTATCAGCACTATCGTCTCCTCATCATCTGCTTTCGCCTTCAGCATCCCATCGTGGTAGCTGTAAATGCACAAATAATAGAGGATTTCCACTACCATCCCGACCATTCACGGCAATGGTAAGAACTAGTATTGTGGGATGCAGTTCACTGTGCAGCAAGCTCTGTAGAAAAGGTTTTTATAAAGGCTTTCCCACATCAGCCTGCCCTTTGATCACATTGGCAAGAACAGTTGTTGAATGTAGCAATTCACTGCGATTTAGTTTGCAGCATTTTCTGTAGAAAGGGTCTCACAGAGGATATCCACCTCGAACCTGCCCTCTGATAGCAGTGACAGAACTAACAATGTTGTGGGTAGCAGCTCGCTATGGATCTTGTAGAAACTATTAAAACAGATTCAATCTATTTAAAGGAAAAATATTTTATGGAAACCACTTAATGCATTTAATAGAGGCCGTCCATCTACTTAGAGGATATCTATGCACGTTATGACTAGACTTATCTGTAAGTTGAAGTATTACAAGAATTCTTACAAATCTACGAATACGAAGTTAAGGATCAGGGGGGGAGAGGAACAATCTCGTACAGTAGGGAACAAGCATCAGTATTCATAGTTGGAGGGGAACTCAAATCTAAAATAAACACTAAAATAATTTCAATTTATTTTAAAATAATTAAGGACACCAGTTAGATCCACCCTTATTCCCTGTGCATCACCAATTCCTTCAGATGTGGCTGGAAGGGCCACTGATCCTTAACTTCGTATTCGTAGATTCGTAAGAGTCCCAGTAATACTTCAACTTACAGGTAAGTCTAGTCCAACCATAATATTCTTACTTCATCTTCTAAATACAGGAAGTTAAGTTCCAGGGGAGAACGTAAGAAGTATAATTTTTGTTATCCCACTAAGTCTCGTTCTATTAATAAGCCGAGTCCTCTTTAAAAAACCCTTTATTTGAACTTGTGTCCTTTACAATTTATGAGTCAGAGTACCATGAGTTTTTTTGTGGTTTAAACAGTTTCAGTATGACAACCTATCAATGACAACCTATCAACGACAACCTATCATAAGCACGATGCCTAACCATGTCAATAGTCATAAATTTAATCATTTCCCGGGAGCTAAATTTTTCTCCAGGTTTGTATTTGTTTTTTTAAGAATTGCTCTCTGGACTCCCCCCCCCCCCCCCGGTCATTTAACGAGTTATGGTAGAATTTGGAAAAACTTGTATTTATCCACAATGCATTCCTCATTATAGCATTCAAATTGGCCCCATTGCCTGTGCTGATGAAACCGATGCTCCTCTTTTACTAAGTGCTTTAAATTTTTCTACATCAATACCAGAAATTTGTTTGTGTGGACCTATATAGGAAAGCAATAATTGAGGATTCTTTCCCCTTATCATTTTTGTGCCAATCAAATAACCTTTGATAGTTCTTACCACAGAAAGTTTTTCCGTTGGATAAGCATGGAATAAGATTGAATCGAAAGGTTGACCCAATTGGTTATGTTTCAGTAAAATTTCAATCTTGAAAATTACTGTCGTCCCTTCAAATCTTATTTTATCCACTGATAAATTAAGAATTTTGTCCCTAACAGTAGAAGAATTGTTAACTTATAGGACAGAAATGTTAAACTTAATTCCGAATTCTTGTTAAGATTCAATAACCAATCTAGAAGTAGAACCAGTTGGACATTCCACAAACTGTCATAGCGAGGTTGTGGACCCCTCTGTTCATGACAACTTTTACAAAACCATTTCACTAAACAAATTTCACTTAATGCCCTTGTTAACGTGGCAGGATAAGACTGGGCACATTTAGTTGCGTTTGTTGCCCCATAGTCTACTCCTTTCTCGTATTTAAGAACAGCCACCAATGGCAGATTAACATGTTAACATAATTGCTATGGCCCATAAGGCCCATCTATTAATGTGTGTGATATAACACTTCCTTGTAGACGGAAGTATGTTTAAAATATTGTAAAGCCTTATTATATATTTTAAATCCTGACAAAAGCCCTTGAGAAAAGGGGTAAACCGTCGACCTTATTCTCCTAAGTCCTTGCGTCCGTCTGAATAAAGCAGGCTGTCTGTTCCATTCAGGTTGAAGTTGTTTTCTGCCTACAGAAACTCCAGCCGTTCCTTTCTGCAGACAGGGTGCCAGGGCTGGGCAGGCAAATCAGGAACCACCACTACTGCACCCTCCCCATCTCGTCTCAGTTTTCTTACAACTCTTGGAAATAGACTAAACGGGGGGAAACAATTTCTTTTGTTAAACTAACGTCCACTTTAGTGGAATCTAGCTCCAAACCCAAGAAGCTTATTTTCTGTACTGGTATTAAAACCGATTTTTCCCTATTAATTGTAAAACCTAGTTTTTCAAACAATTGTAGTGGTCTGCACTGACCTCTCAGGCAAGGAGCCGCATAGACAGGTAGGCGTGGGTAGTGTGTTGATATCAGGGAGCCTAGGTGGTGTAATGGTTAGCACACTGGCCCGGAATGCAAAGAGATGTGGGTTCGAGTCCCGCTCTAGGCGCAATATTTCCCATTTTCATCACCCCACGACACAATCTTACCCGATTTCGAATAGCCGAGTAGCATAGAATCTGTGTCTGTCCAATAACATAACTATCGTCAAGATAAGGAAAACAGATATGTCCCAAACTTCCGATTCTTGCATAAATGTGTTTCAATAACTTTGTAAAAATTCTAGGACTCGGCGAGAGCCATTAGGTAGAACTTCGATATTCTAACAATTTATCTTCCCATTTATACCGTAGGTGTTTCTTTTGTGAGTCCCTTGAAGGTAACAAATAGTATGCATCAGTGAGGTCTGCACTACCCATCCACATATCCTGGTCCAATAAGTCCAATGCAGTTATTAAATTAAACATCGTAAAGTGTTCATATTGCATGTTCTTATTTAATTCAGTCAAATCTATAATCATTCTGAATTTCCCCATTAGGCTTTAGACGAAGGGAAATGTTAAGATACCCACTGCCCCCCCCTTTCTCTTGTACAATTTTTAGCACCTCAGAATTAGCAGTCTATTTACCTCTTCTGCAATAAATAAAGTTTCTTCCCTCCCCAAACGAAGGGGAAACGGTGTATTCATTTGCAAAGGTGTTTTCAGGAAGGGTATAGTTAAGCCTTGTATACAATTTAAAATCCATTTATTTGAAGTTAATTCCTTCCAATTATCAAGGAACTCTTTTATTCCACCTGCTCTGAAATAAATACAATTCCCACCAGTATTAAGTCTTTCTGAGACACCCACCTGCCGCTGGGGTATGTTGGTCCTCAAATGACCGGCCAAACTTTTGCTTTGGAGGTTGCTGTTTTCTGGCCCAAGTTGAGCCACCTCTTGCTCCTCTGAAGGGGCGGAAACAACCCGCTCCCCATAACTTGTAGGGTGTGCCCCCTCTTGCTCCATCAAAGATCATGGCTGTATTCGATTAACACGACCCGGGCGACTCGGGTCACCCGAGTGGCTAGAATTTCAAATTGAACACAGCAGGTGGAGTCGACAAAAAGATGTGCCGTGTGCAAAAAGTCCAGACCCCAGTAACCCACATCTTGGCTGGGGGTGGCTAGGAACGATGACATCACATTTGTGCCAGTACCATCCTGTACGATAACAGCTACCAGTACCAGTCCTATAGAGGTGGTTAAAGCCGTGTTCACACGGGGCAGTTAATTCGAATCATATGAATCGACTTGCTCAGATTTGGCGTGTGAACGCGCGTCTGAGTCGGTTTAGGGCTGATTCGAATCAACTAGTTCGCTTCATCTATACCATAGGTGGTTTATATGAAGCGAATTATATGATTCGACTTATATCGCCCGTGTGAACGCAACCCACTTACTTGAGGCGGATTAAGGACGTGACAGTGGAGACCTACTTTCCGGTAAATTTGCTTTATGAACTTGCTAGAGGTGCACATATATTTTTTTCATCATTTATTTTTAGGGTTTCACTGCCCAGCAGAAGTTTTGACCGTTCCAAACCAATACGATTCAATCCATACATATCTAGGTCGAACCCACACTCTCTCGGCCGACGTCGACGAACCCAAACTGGCGCTGGTTAGCCTGGACTTGCTCATGCACAGATATCCACTTCCGCCTTAAACCGATTCAAAGCACTGCCCGTGTGAACGCGAAACACTTTCAAACTAAATCGAATCATATGATTCGATTTGTCTAATTCGCTTCACATTTTGCCCGTGTGAATACGGCTATAGATGAAGCGAACTAGTTGATTCGAATCAGCCCTAAACCGACTCAGACGCGCGTTCACACGCCAAATCTGAGCCGAACTAGGCAAGTCGATTCATATGATTCAAATTAACTGCCCCATGTGAACATGGCTTAAAAGTTGAACGACCGTTTTGAATAGTTCTTCGTATTAGGCACCCTACCTGATTCCACCAGGTGCGCGCCTGTACGTGATGATGTAGCTTTTATTCACTGAATTTGGATGAATATTACTTCTGAAGTTGTCGTTGGCAAAGCACAATTTTTATGGCTGCCAACTGATAATCTACATTAATCGACTGGAGTGAACGACAATCAGCTTCACCCTCCAGCCATTCTCCATCAAATTCGCCTTCTTCTTCGACGTTCCACGTATGCTGCCAGGGGTCGGCTTCTGCTGATGCCATCTGCGCTCCTAACAACGCCGCGCTGCCCATGCATATTTGACCCGAATGAGTGTCCCTGTTCTTTGTAACTGACGGAATCATCCGTTAATTTGTGTGCCTTTTCAGCTTCATCCAAAATTAACTTTGTTTTATCCCTCATAGCTACCATATCTTCATAAACACGCTTGAAATCAGCCACTTCGAAAAGCATTAGCAGCCGGTATCACAACTTGAACGTCATCAACGTTCTTTCCAGCTCTTGGTGACTTGTCCAATATCAATTTTGACTTTTGTGCTCTTTTAGTTTGTTTGTTTGTTGTTTTACATCTTAGCAACATGTAAGGTCATATCAGGACGGGTACCAACGTGTGACAGTGCACACTCATGCCGACTTTATAGTGCTACCCCACTGGGAAATCAGGCAGCCAGCACCGATATCCCACTCAGTCACATTATCCTGACATTGAGCTAACCAGTTCTTACCCTATCCTATTAATGCTGAGGCCCCAGGCTAGGAAGCGACAAGTATAAATTTTAAAGTCATTGGTTTGACTCGACCGGGAACCGAACTCCCAACCTTCCACACGCGAGACCCGCACTCTACCGATTAGGCCACCATGCCCGGTTTTGGGTTTTCTTAGCCAACCTAGGAATATCAATGTTCTCTCCTTCTGACTCACTTATTGTATGAGTTATTTTAAATGGCAGAGCTTCATTCTGACTTTCTTTTGCCATAATTGCGACCACTCCGTTTACTTGCAGCAAATGTGTTCAATCAGACGATAGCGTGCACAGGGACGCCAACTCTCGCAGTCTGAATCTGTAAGACAAATTAATGTCTAATAAATATTAATAATACATAGGCTAGAAAGCCACATCACATGACAAAAAGACCAATAACAATCACAAAATTGTCATATAAAATCAAAAATTATATTCCCTAATTTACTTACCTAAAGTCCCACTGTCACAACACACGTCTGAACTTGCCTCTTTCGGGTTGCAAACTGATGCTTGTTTCCTACTGTGCCACCTTGTTCCCCTTTCCTCTGGAACTTATAGCTGCATAGTCCGATGGTTTTGAATTTTTACAATTTTCTGAGATAAGTATAGCTGGTTGATCGTTATAATTTATCTCACTTTAAGTTTGAAGTAAATTTGATTTTAAATGACTAGCTTAAGAGATATTTGAAATGCAAACACGCTAAATTAATTTGTGTGCTTGTCAAAACTCTAACCCCCATTGGCTTCAGCACTGACAGGTTCTATCAAATTGACATGTATAGCAATAAATACTTAATTAGTGTACCAGTATCTAAGTTGAATATGTAGCTTCAAATCTAAATAAATGTTGTTGTTTTTTAAATTGTATTTTAATGTGATGCTTTTATCGGACTATTCAACTTTAACTTCCCGTATTCAGAAGATGAAGTAAGAAGTGGAATAAATGGTAAATAATATTACAATTTTAAAGGTAGACAAAACTTGCCAACAACGTGGGGAGCTTCATACCGATATACACACCTTTAGCTAGTAAATTGTGTGGTGTTCTCTGTGGCGGAGTGGTTAGAGTGTCTGACTTTTTTCTAGGTCAGACTCCTAATCTGAAGGTTGGTGGTTCGATTCCCTGTGCCCCCACCTCTGCCAATTTTGATTTCCACCGCTGTGTATAACTTACAGCATCATCAAAGGCCAGTTGCTCTCATACCATGTCTATGTGGTGTGGGAGGTTAACAATCTCTTGGGTCAGTAAAAGGGTAGGCTCGGGCTTTCGATCGACAAACTGTGTAATGGTGAAAACAAGTCTATTCAAACTTATCCATGATAGGCAGTATACATCTTCAAGAAAAAAAAAAAGAAAAAAAAAAAGAAGGGTCCCAGAGGGTGCTTCAGTCCCATCATGGATGCTAACTGCTATCGCCGATGCAATCGCACATGTAATGCAATTATTACCTGCTTAAACACCGGTAATCCAATTTTTAACAGCCTTGACAGTAAACCTGAACAAAACATGCTACACAATATTTAAAAGCAGAAGTACAACCATTCCTGATTACCTAAATAACATAAAGATAAACAATAACACAATAAAGAGTCCCTTCTGTGAAATACCTAGGTATAATTCTAGATGAAAACCTCAACTGGGATGAACATATTGATAACTTAATTAATTCAATCATTAAAACAGCTAACTCATTTAAAATAATCAGACGACAGGTACATGAGGAAAATACAAAATTACTATACTATGCATACGTTTACTCCAAAATTCAGTATGGTATAGAGGTGTATGGGAGAGCCAAGTTATCAGCCCTAAAAAAGGTACAGACGCAACAAAACAGAGCCTTGAAAATACTGTATAGCAGACTATCTCACCCCAACTAAGTCACTTCATAAAGACCTGGACTTACTCATGATAACTGACATTTATAAAAATATACATTGCAAAATTTGTTTACAAGCAAAAGAATGGCCTCCTCCCTGAAATATTTGATAATCTCTTCAAAGAAAACAATCAGGTCCATTCCCATAACACACGACAAATAAATGACATACATCACAAACACACTAGAAACAAATATGGTAAAATAACAACTGATAACCAAGGAACCAATATCTGGAACTCAATACCAGTAGAGATTAGAAACCTTAAAACTTTGAAAAACTTCTGTAAAAAACTAAAGATAAGCTATCTCAATGCATACTAAATCGATTACCAGTAAAGAATATATATAATAGGATTTAGTTGTCATTAACTAGTCGCATAATTTAAAATATCAAATGGCTATGGCAAAGAACATAAGATTTGACCCTATTAACATACATGCAAATTAACTACGGATACTGCATGTAAGTACATGAATCCATGACACAATATACATATAATATTCCTATCATTACTTTGTTTTTTACTAACTGTGAAGAGACGCATCAGTATCTCATCATAATCATTAGTTAAAAATGTAGCTCAAGTCTAATCATTTGTTATTGTCATCACTTGTTCGTTCACATCATGGAGACCAGCTAGATAAGCATTGCTTTTCTGGGATCCTTTCTGCCTGTAAGGAATTTGTATGCATTTATTGTATCACCTCAGTTTATTGTAAACATACCTTGCAGAGAGTTAAAATAAAAGAATTGAATTGAATTGAGTGGCTATTATGACTTATGGGATACCCAGCTGCATAGTGTCATACAAAGTTTGTATAACACTCTTGGTAGCAATGTTGTTTAATAAATACAGTACATACAAACGCACCTTACATACACATTTCCTTCAGACAAATCTGAGGCCACACTGATAGTCAAATTGACTTTAGCTTGTTCAAACAAAATTGTTTCATGAATGGCAGCATTCACCCCACACTATTCAATAATTATTCACGCATTTGAAGTCTCCTGTTACAAAAGGAGGATTATTTATTTAAGAAAATCACCAATACTTATCAATTAATTAGTTTGTTGGAGTTTTACGTCCTGGGAACATCTAAGGTCATATCAGGATGGCGAATTAATTAGTCGATCAAAACCGTAATTCATAAAGGCAGAGGCATAATTCTATATTTTGTGAGGTAGCGGGTTTGAAATTTAGTTTTCTGGAGCTGTGTCTGAAGCTCACCGGCTTGAGTTCCGGCAACAAATTTAGGCATGAATGGTCAGTCTCCTATGTCCTAAAATGCGCCACAGGCAGCAGGGCGATGGCTGTCGGTTCAGGGGAGTAAGTTACAGTTTAGTTGAAGGTGGCGCTACGATCAGGGTCAAGGCTAAGTAAAAAGTAAAGCTTGTTTTATTTAACTACGCCTCTAGAGCACATTGATTTTCATATCATCGGCTATTGTCATTTTGACATTTCTTTGCAGGAAACCCTCTGACACCACATAGCCATAGGCTACTACTCTCCGATAAGCAGCAAGGGGTCTTTTATATGCACTTTCCCAGACAGGACAGCACATACCACACCCTTTAATGAACCAGTTGGAACAGAAAATAACCCAAAATGCAAATGAGTCCACTGAGCAGGATCAATCGGATGACCCACAACATCACAGGTGGACACTCTACTGTGTGAGCTACGTCCCGCTCCCCGGGTCGGGTATATATTTAGCACTTTAGCTTGCCCAGTTGTCACCTCCGCCCCATTCATTGCATATAACGGGCAAAATCCTATCTAGATGGATATAAAAGACATTTGTACATTACTCACATCTTTTGCAGCCAATCGATTTTTCGTTGCTTGCGTTTCTTTTCTACATCTTTCCGACGGAGGAACTGAGAATAGCAAATTAACACGAGACCATTATTTGTGGCATTTACTACAAGACGCCGATAAATGTTTTGAAGTCCTAACTCTATCTGGATTACAACCAGGATATCTGAAATCCTGTCTCTGTGCACAGGTTGAGTCTGTAACGGCTGCATTTAATTGATTTCATGTAATCAATTATTTGGAGGACTAATTAAAATTGCATAATCCGATGGCTTTTACCTTTGCAATACTTGTGAGATAAATACATTACGTTGATGGTTATAATCTTACCGTACTCTAGTTTTGAAGTAACTGTTACTACACATACCTAACATTGGAGATATTTGAAGTGAAAACATACATAATTAATGTTGACGTGCACATCAAAACGTGGGACACCATACTTTTCAGTAGTAACAGGTTCAATTAAATTAACTTAGTATTTTGTTGTGCAGCAACAGATCCTTAATAACTACACCAGTACTTAAGTGGGATTTGTAGGATTAATCTAGATAGTTGCCTTTGTTTTAAAAAAGTGTACGCTTATCATTGAACTATGCAGCTTATAAAGTAATTCAAGAGCTAAACGATCGCAAAAAAAATCATTTTGGACCTGTCTTAAAATGAGTAATTGATTGTTTATCGCTTAATTCACTAATGCGGAGACAGGAGTAGTATACCGTTGTTTTTAATTTCGTTCTGAGGTAGTTACAGTCTCGGTTCGGGTGTTATGATCTGTACCGGATTCGAGCCCTTAACCAAGTACGTTGGATAAGGCTCGTGGTCCAGTGGTGATGTGTCTTCTCGGGACATATGTGTGGACGGAGGCTGAGGACCACGTCCCCAGCTCCATGATTGCCCGGAGGGGGACTCCGGAGGCGGCACATGCCTGGGCCCTCCCTCTCCTGAGACTATGAAGCGTGTAGTGAGCCGCCTGGGGGTTCCCAGAGGCAGTCAGGGCCATCCTGAGAGCCCCAAGCAGGGCCGCTGTGGTGAGGGGCGCCCCGCCCACCACCAGGAAGGCTGGCCCCTGGGGGTGGGGGCGTTGGTATGCGATGTAGGCCGCCCAAGCTTCCAGTGGGCAGCAGGGGGAGCGGGGAGCGGCCGGAAGTGCCACCCCGTATGCCTGCCCGGCCCTCCACCTGGTCTTGGTGGAGCGGACAGTGATGTTGAGGGCAGTTGGGGTGGTCGTGACGTCTTGCATCTGGAGGGCGTGAACCGGGTCGGTGGGTGCGCCAGATTACCCTGTCGGAGGAGGGTGTAATACCCTATCAGTATTGCTGCCTTCAGTACTAGTGTTGCCGGGCCTGCTGAGGAGAGGTATTGTACTACTTGCCGTAGTTCGTCTGGTCGTCCAAGTAGCAGTGGACGAAATGGCCTTTCTTTCTGAGAAGATACACGACTGCATTCGTGGTTCTGACACACGCCATCGAAGATGTGCGGCACCCGAAGGGCGGGGCGATGTCAGTGTAATACTGGCCATCAATGGCTATGCCAAGGAGGGGGGGAGGGGGACAGGGGGCATGTCCTGAGCTGCCTGTATGCCCTGGCGAGCTCTGCGCTCCAGACGTATGCCCCTCTCCCCATGCAAGCCACTTCGTCCGCCGCGTCCATTATGCCGGGCAGGCTATAGGTGCAGGGGCGGCCCTGGTAGTGCCCCTTTTTTATGCCTGAGTTCACACTGCTTCCCCTCGGCCAACTGAGGTCAACGATGATGCGCCTGTCAGAGGTGTTCTTCTTGGCGCGCGTCATGATCAGGCTGACCTGTGTCCAAGGGGCGAAGGGGGGGCTGCTGAATGGCCCGAGAAGAGCGCCGTGGCCTATCTCGGTCACTACGTATGACCTTATCGCGTCAAGTTGGGCAGTGTCCTTCGCGTGGTTAGTCATGGTTGGCATGGGGAGGGTGTTGGCGGTATAGTCCGCCGGCCAGCCGAACTCAAGATGGTCGACTATCTCCTTGTCATGGTAGTCTTCAAGCATTATTCTCCATTGGGGAATGTTCAGGCCGGACGGTACGGGAATCTTGGCCCCCATGTAGTTGGGAAGCGCCGTGCATCGTACCTCGTTGTATATGGCGAGGTATCCGGGATGATGATCCCATTGGGCTTCGAGTGGGCGTGGCCAGATCCTATCCAGTGTGTCACGGAACTGGTGAGGTGGCACCACGGGGAGAGTGGCATATCCTTGGCCGTTGCCGTCATCATGGGGAATTTCGTCAGCCGGTGTTCGTTCGCGCCCAGTTACACGGAGGCGGTGTGATATGTTGTCCTGTCCCCACTAGAGTCGCATCGTGGGCGTTTCCTCACTCTACTGCCCCCGGTGTCGGGGGAACGTGTGTGATCGCAACCTGTACTACTGTCACCATCACCATCTGCCCCGCAGGCCTCTCGATTGCAGATACTGCAGTCCGATACATTTGCACATATACAGTTTGTGATATCATCAGTGGGCGTGTGAGGATAAGGCCCGTACTCAGCCGGTTTGTCGTGGCTGTAAGGGGTCAGGTTTGACACGCTGGTGTCACTGTCAGTGCTGCCATGACTGCCATTGCAGATTGTACAGTCGGAATCGTCGGCGCATATACAGTTAATCACATCACTATTGGTTGTTGTTACAGAGCGGTCATCATGGGCCCATTCGGGGTGGGCGTGGCCACGATCAACATTGATTACAGCAGGGTCGCATATATGCAGGTTGTCACATACCGTGTGGCGTTTGTCTTGGTTTTTCCGACGATCTGGCTCCTCGTCCATGTTGTTGCCTATTTGGATGGAGCCGTTTAGCAAAAACCCTGGTTCGTCGGCTGACTGTTGGTTTCTGTTGGTGTTGATGTTTTCCTTTCCATGAACCGCTTTTTGTTCATGCACGCGCATTCCTGGTGTTTCGGCGGCTTGGCAAAATACTACCATTTTTCATATAAAAAAGTTGGTTAAACCAAAGTCAGTTAATCCAAACAAAATTGTCGGCCCCCAGGCCACTTCCGGTACAGTTAAACCAAACTTTCATGTGGTTTTAAGGTCATCTGAGACTTTTTTTATATGATAAATGGTAGTATTTTGCCAGGTCGCCGAAAAAAGTTTGGATTAACTGATCATTTGATTTAACCGAGGTTGGTTTAATGGGGTTAAACTGTTTATACATAAAAAACAATAATCATAGTGTCCACATAAATTGTACATTCATAATACACACCCGTTTTTGCCAAAGCCAAAGCTCGGTTAAACCAATGATCGGTTAATCCAAACAAATTTCTAGGGTCCCTTCAAGTTAACTCTATCTATCCAAGCAACAGTGTGCTTGGGAGAGCATTTGTCAGTTTGGTTCCAGTCTCAGCAGCCTATTGACTCCATTCACGCCGCAGCCATGTTGAAAACAGGCTGAGGCCAGGTACGCATCTGTACCATGCAGCTCTGCCAGCGTAGTTATCTGTGTAACGCAGTTAAACAACTAGTCTGAGTAATTACAAATTAATAAAAGTTTTAAAAGGGTTAAAACATATTAAATATATATATATATACATATTAAAAAACTTATGCAATTTTGAATTTAAGAAAAAATTGGCGACCACGGTGAACAACTTAAGCCGTGTTCACACGGGCAAAATCTAAAGCGATTCAGCCAAGGCGAATACTAGGAATCGATTTAGCTGCCCGTTCACACGGGCAGTACTTGGGCTGGAAATCGATATCAGCGCATGAGCAAGTCGATACTAAGCAGCGCCACTTTGGGTTCGTCGACGTCGCCATGAGAGAGTGTGGGTTCGACCTAGATATGTATGGACTGAATCGTATTGGTTTGGAATGGTCAAAACTTCTGCTGGGCAGTGAAACCCTAAAAATAAATGATGAAAAAAATATCTGTGCACCTCTAGCAGGTTCATAGACCAAATTATATAATATGCACTTTTGATCGACTGGAAAGTCAATAAACTAAGGTGTCGACTGCGCATGCGTGTCAGGTGCTTAATCCGCCTCAGTGCGTCTACACGGGCAAAATAAATCGATTCACAGAAATCGACTCACGTAATCGACCTCCACAAGTGGTTTACAGTATCGGGATCACAGAAATCGATTCAGCCCTAATTCGACTCACACGCCCGTTCACATGCGAAATGTGCGTCAAACTAGGCAAGTCGATTTCTACGAATCGATTTACATTCCCCGTGTGAACACGGCTTTTGTTGACATTGCCTACTGTTCATCCACAAAATGCAGCTGATCATCACCCAATCTTCATGAATATTGGCCAATAGATAGAAAACGGGTATGCGAAAATGAATATGGTGGTTTAAAAAATATCCTCAATGTTTGTTCCTTTACTTCTGTTGTTGTTCGTACACATCAGCACACAATAGTGTCTCGCGGCGATTTTCACTCTTTCACAGTGCTCGACGGGTACTCAGCCACATGAATAGTGTGAATACTAGTAGTAATACAAAGTACAAATACCAGATAAAAAGTGAAAATCTGTAATTTGAGATAGGTATTGATCAGATAAACCTACCTGATCACATTATAACGACTATTTCATAGAAAATGTGGAAATCAAGTATATTATTATAAATAAAATTGAGCAAAATACTATTCCTCTGATATACAACCTTACCAATCCTATGGATCCGTAAAATAATGTTATGTCATAAAAAAATACTCATATTGGAGGAAGATTAACTAACACTGCAGAGAGGCGATTTCGGTGCAACGTTCTGGACCTGTTAGAAACACCAGGTAGCGGTAGCGAAATTTAAAAATAGGCATATGGTTCAATATATTTATTCTTTCCTGTAGACATTACAATTACAAGACCAAATCCAAAAACAGTTAGGCTATATATATTATTGTTTTTGAGATAATAATTTTTTAATATTAAATATATCAAATGTATTAATTTTGAATTAAAAGTGGAACTTTGACCACATATGGAGCCATGTGATGGGAGTTCTGCTAATCAATTTCCATTGTACACATATAGAGGAATTTAAAATGCCAATAGTTAAATCAATTAGTGAAGTAGATTTTTAATGAGACAATGTCAAAAAGTGCAATTCATAACAAAACAACTTTATGATTTAGCCAAATAGCCATTTTCAAAGCATGGTATTTTCTTCCAGAACTGCAACAAGACTGAATAAATACTAAATAGTTCAAATATTCAAAACACTGTAATAGCCTATTTTTTCCCAGACCTCTATGTTCAGAAAATCAAAAGATATTTGCATCCTAAAATGTGAAAAAGTGTAATTGTTTGCATGTAAACAGCATTTGTATATGAAATATTTCAAATTTGCAATCTTTGAAAGCTCATTGCAGCTAAACAATCTTTTGAATCTTCATCAAATTTGACACAGTATGAGAGTAACCATTCACTGAGACTAATAGATATTATTTTATATCAATATTATGTTAATAAATATGAAAAATATTGAATTTTGATTGAACATATGAAAACAAATTGTCGCAAAGCCAAATACATCAATTTGATAATCTTTAAATGTTCATTGTAGCATAACCAATTGTTGTATCTTCCTATAAATACACCGTTCACACCAGCTGGAAGTAATACACATTATTTTATAATACTCTATCTTGAAATACAAAAAGTACATTTTGAGTGCACATTCTAAAGAAAAGTGTACAAAATCAAAAATATAAATTTGTTCATCAAGCTTTGAACACTCACTGTGGCTCATCCAATAGTTGAATCTTCTTCAAATTGTACACACATAGCAAATGGAACTAATGCATAGTAGCTATAACAATAATGTAACTAAAAACCTCAAAACCTGCATTTTGATTGCAAATACAAATTGAAAGTGACAGAGACCAAAAATATTGATTAAAATAAATCTTTAAATATTCACTGTACGTAAGGCAATGGTTGGATCTTCCCCAAATTTGGCCCGATATTAGATTATATATTATCCGATATATTCTAACAGACATCAATGTCATATACATCTTTCTTCATGGATGTGACCATAGTGAAACTATTGTGGAAAGAAAAGACCCAAAGAGGTTGGTGTCAATATTCTGTCTGCGGCTCCTTACACTAACTAGAACTATAGTAAGATTGGTATCATTGGAAAGGGAATTGACTATCTATCCATACAAAATCTTATTAGGTTTCAATTTTTTTTTAATTCAGTAGATGGCTTTAAACTTTCAAAATAATTTAAATTGCGGAATTTGCCCTTCTTGATTTAGGGCAAACTGTATATTGATAGAAAGCTGAGGTCATTGTGTTCTTTTGGGACTATCCATGACTTTCTACGATGTAGTGCAACGAAGCACGAGCCAATTAAAGGTAGCCTATTTTCGGTGTCGTTTTCATTGACACCAGAGATGAAGGAATATTGACCAAATAATGTCATAATACAAATAGATTTTACATTAATAAAAACTTACTTTATATTCAATCCAACAACAGCATCAGATAGAACACATGTTGATCTTCTATTATTTCATCAAAATCAAATACATACAGAAATAGTTACAACCATGTGAATATTGATGAAAAAAACACCATTCCTCGATTTTTTCATGGTGCTGCTGGTTCCTAGTAACACTGGCGACAAGTAGGATGTCTATTGGGGTTTTACGTCCTAGCGAGATTTAAGGTCATATCAGGATGGGCACCTACTTGTGACAGTGCGTACCCATGGCGACTTTATAGGGCTGCCCCACTGAGACCAGGGGGGCAGCACCATGACACGACATCCCACTGACTCAGATTATCTTGATACTGAGCTAACCAGTCCATGTCCTGTCCTAATATTAGTAATAATGCCAAGCGTCAAGGTAGGTAGCGATAACTATCAATTTTGTACGGCATTGGTTTGACTCGGACGGATTTCGAACCTCCGATCTTCTGCACAAGAAACCACCGCTCTTATTGATTCGGCCCGTGCATCTGGTTAAGTAGGATGAATTAGTTGAGGTTTAGATCCTAGCAACATATGATGTCCTAGCAGGATTGGTGTCGATTTGTGATAGTTGCAAGCATAGTTCTACTCCCTGACAGCCCCACCTCCCACTATTACCATGGTACTGAACCAACCAGTCCTCACTCTATCCTAATATCAAGCACAGGGAAAGTGCCGGTTTTGTCAGTCTTTGGTTTCAGTTATTTGGGACTCGATCCTACGACCTGACACACGGGAAGTGAACACTCTACCTACTCAAACATCCCATGCAATGCAACTAGGCCGAATAAAAGCTTAGATAATCAATTAATCATTCAACCAATTCCTCTATTACTGTGACAGTGGAATAGCAGAGATGGTGACATAGAATTTTCCGTAAATTCATTTCGATTCATGAATGTCTTCCTCCCAATATAGCATACCAGACTGGACAGTCAAAAGGGTTGAGTGCCCGCTTACCGTGTGATACGTGGTAGGGACTCGAACCTGTGAGGTTCAAACCCTAGCCGAGCTAAACCAATGAATTAAAAATTGATATTTTTTCGCTATCTAGCTTGGAATTAATAGGATAGGGCAAGGAACAGCACAATCAGGGAGACCAGTTGTTTGTGGTTGAAATACCTCCTGTTTAATCAACGAATGTAATAATAAAAAATGCTATAGCTGAGAACCTAATAGACTTGCTTACCCATTCGATTATTGCGTATTTTGTTCACAATTTTAAGCCAAAATAGACCAATACGCAAAATTAAAATTTTGTGCGCCAAAAGTTTGTTTTTGAAAGTACACAATTAAATGTCTTTAAAGGTACACAACTTGTGTTCACTGAAGCACCAAAATAGAACATTTGGGGTAAGCAAGTTCTGACAGGTTAGTCGCTAGCATTTCACTAGCTGCTTACTGTGACCTTTGAACTGTGGCTTTGCAAATTTGTTGGCTGTACTATTTATTTCCCGAAACTTGATTTCTGGGGCTACTCACCCTGGTGTGCTGAAAGGGGGTCTTCTTCCTTGAGGACTCCCATGTGATGGGGTCGGAAAGGACGTGTTGTATGAGTCGGTCCGACACAAGCCGCCAACCGTTGTTCTCCCACCGCTTGTACAAACCCTCCATGACTATAGAGCACACATACACGCATATAAATATACCTACATAAATACCTACATATAAATGTGATCCATAATGCATCATGGGGGTAAATACAAAGGACATGTCACCACATTTCAGTTACTCAACCACTGCCACCCTAGTTACCGCGTGTCAATAGACTAGTTCACCATTCCGACTCCGCATGCCGGTGTCGCAGTTTCAGCGCCCGGTCAGTTTCCACCGCCCGTATAGACTCAAACTCAAGGCATTGTCAATGGTCGTGAGCAATCTTCATACAGAAAATACAGCAAAAGTGAAATATCTCTAAAACTACACCACCTATTAACAAATCGCTTGGTACACATATAGAAAACATCTTTACCAAAAAGACTGTATTAAATCTATAAGGTTAGGGTTCTTGATTTGTATTAATTTTGAATAAAACTAATGTTTTGCACTGCGCGTACCGTCAAACTCAAGGCATTGTCAATGGTCGCTAGCAATCTTCATACAGAAAATACAGGAAAAGTGATATATATCTCTAAAACCCCCCCACCTAGAAACAAATCGCTTTGTACACATGTAGAAAACATCTTTACCAAAAACATTATATTGAATTTATAAGGTTAGTGACGATAATGTTAGATTTTGACGCATGCGCATGAAACTGACCGGGCGCTGAAACTGCGACACCGGCGCCGAGCGCAAAGCAAAGGCGTCCGGCCATTGAGTTTGCCGATACGCATAGGGCAAAACTTGGATGTTATTCAAAATTGATAGGAATACATAACAATTTGGCACAAACATGGATGCATGCATGCAATATAATAATATAATGAATATGTTTAAGACACAACTCTCCATAATTAATCATTTTGAGCTAAGAAACCTACAATTTCAGTCACTTTACAGGCTGATGCCTGATGTTTACATCACCATTGATTAGTAATTCTTGTTCTAAATAATAAAATGTCAAATGTGTCAACAAAAACTTGTTTCAAAGAAATATATAACCAATGTCTGATTATCCCTACCCATTTCCTAGCCCGACAAATGTTATTAAGCATAGGATATAAATAAAAACATGAATAAAATAAGTAAAACTGACTCTGGCTGTGGCCCAGATTTGTCTAAATCTAAATGCAAATGGCATAAGATGTGCTGATTAGATTGATGTAAATGCAATGCTAGATAAAAGATTGACATCTTAATTTATTATATATATTTTTTTAGTTGGTATTCTATGTTTCAAACAAGAGCCCTATCCTAGTAATGCCGAGCATCTGGCTAGGAAGCGACAACTATCAATTTTTAAGTCATTGGTTTGACTCGACCAGGATTCGAACCCACGATCAACCAATACGGGAGACGGACGCCCTAACAGGCTAACTCATTCGGCCATCCTGTCTGGTAGTTCTAACTCTAAGTAAAACAAACAATCCTCACACCGTGCACAGGTAGACCATGTATTTCTAACTAACTCTAAAACAAATACTTGCCCGATATACATCATTATTTACTATGAATAATTATTCAGCTGAATGTGAATAAGTAGTTGTATGTACATCAGGGCCCGTATGCATGACGAGTGAGTTATCGCCCCCGGGGGTAAGGACCGAGTTCGGGGTAGCTATCGCCAGGGGTTGGAAATGGGTCACGGGGTATGCATGGGGCCAAATCGGCGAGGAGGTAGTTACCGTAGCAGTTATTTATAGATTTGGGAAATCCCTCTGCGTTTGTAGCCATATATTAGGCTCAAATATATTAAATGCGATCATATTTAACAGAATTAGATACCCAGTAAGTGAAATTTTATCAATTTAACCCTAAATTCGAAGCGTTATTAAGGCTACCGCCGCGTTGGCGGCGATATTAATAGTTATATTTTCGAATCGACGAACGTACCGTAAACAAACCGCCGCCGCCGCCAGTGGGCCTGTCACACTACGACGTTTCTCACCGGCGACCCGTCAGCATTGAAAATAAAATTAAAGCGTGTCTCTGTGTCTGTGTCTCTGTCTCTGTCTGTGTCTCTGTGTCTGTCTCTGTATGTGTCTCTGTCTGTGTCTCTGTATGTTTCTCTGTGTCTGTCTCTGTATGTGTCTCTGTCTGTGTCTCGATCTGTGTCACTGTCTGTGTCTCGATCTGTGTCTCTGTCTGTGTCTCTGTCTCTGTATGTGTCTCTGTCTGTGTCTGTGTCTGTGTCTCTGTCTGTGTCTGTCTCTGTATGTGTCTCTGTATGTGTCTCTGTCTGTGTCTCTGTCTGTGTCTCTGTATGTGTCTCTGTGTCTGTGTCTCTGTCTGTGTCTGTGTCTCTGTCTGTGTCTGTCTGTCTCTGTATGTGTCTCTGTATGTGTCTCTGTCTGTGTCTCTGTCTGTGTCTCCGTCTGTCTGTGTCTGCGTCTGTCTGTGTCTCTGTCTGTCTGTGCCTCTGTCTCTCTCTCTGAGACACAGAGACACACACACACAGACACATAGACACACACAGATACACACACACATACACAGAGACAAACACAGAGACACAAATACACACACACATACACAGAAACACAGAGACACACACACAGACACAGACAGACAGAGACACACATAGAGACACAGAGACACACACATACACATAGACACATACTCACAGAGACACACACATACACAGAGACAGAGACACACACACAGACAAAGAAACACAGAGACACACACAGAGACACATACATAGACACATACACATACACATACACAGACAGAGACACATACACAGACACTCAGAGACACAGAGACACACACAGAGACACATACAGAGACACATACATAGACAGACACAGAGACACAGACACAGACACACAGACAGAGACACAGACAGAGACACATACAGAGACATTCACAGAGACACAGACACAGAGACACACACACAGAGACACATACACAGACACATAGACACAGACAGAGACACATACACAGAGACACAGACAGAGACACAGACAGAGACACAGACACAGAGACACAGACAGAGACACAGACACAGAGACACAGACACAGACACAGAGACACAGACAGAGACACAGACAGAGACACATACAGAGACAGACACAGAGACACAGACAGAGACACAGACAGAGACACAGACACAGAGACACAGACAGAGACACAGAGACAGACAGAGACACATACACAGAGACACAGAGAGAGACACAGACACACAGACAGAGGCAGAGACACAGACAGACACAGAGACACAGACAGAGAGACGCATACAGAGACACATACAGAGACTGACGCAGAGACACAAACAGAGACAGAGACAGAGACAGAGACACAGAGACAGAGACACAGACAGAGACGTTTCGCCAAAAAAGGACACACGTCGCCGCGCGTTGGAGAGAAACCTCGTAGTGTGACAGGGGTATATGGAACGCGACGTCGAGGCGGCGGCGGCGATTTGTTTACGTTACATTCGTCGATTCGAAAATATTAATATCGCCGCCTCTGCGGCGGCAGCGTTAATATTGCTTCGAATTTAGGGTTAATTTAATGAAATTTCACGATTTGCCTATGTAATTCTGTTAAATATGATCGCATTCAATAGATTTGGCCCGAGTCGGTCCCTACCCCAGCCCTTATACCTGCTACTGGGTAGGGGTAGCTTATCCGACTTTTAACCCCCCGGGATATCCTTACCCCTGTCACATGTATAGCAACTTTTCGGCGCTACCCCGGAAATCACCACTACCCCGAGAGGTAGAGCGCTACCCCTGCGTCATGCATACGGTCCCAGGGTTACTTACGACCAGGGTAAGTTTAAAAAACAACAACAAAAGAACACCTCACACGTCCGTCTCGTATGGGTGGTTACATCTATTTGACTAGTAGATAGACATGGCGTATATGTTCAAGTATCCTAGCCGCTAGAGCCCGAATTAATATATATATAAATCAAAGCTTAAAAGATTGTTGAATCAATTCTATTTAAGGGGCCATTCACAATAATCAACATCACCACAAGTATACAAAGGGTACATTTTATTTCTGACCCCCACGCACCATTATCACCACCTCACCCACCGTGCCATCGCCAAATGCTTAGGAACAAATAATAAAGGTGAGCGTTTACCACGATTCACTCACCACATTTCAAAACCAACGGTACACACTTAAATTCAATTTAATTATCTAAAACAGTAATAGTCAGACTATCCTCGTGCTTGCCATATGCTAATAATAGACAGCAACAACTCACATCGCTGTGGAACTCGGTTGCCCTTGTTGTGAATGTCGTGTGGTAACCGGCGCCTTGTGTCGGGTGACGTGTAATCCAGGGGACTGTTGGCACCCAGGTCTTGGATAGGCCGGTGAGTGAAGATCTTGTAGTAGATGTTGGGCGGAAATCGATCCTGAAATTAATTTCAATGGAAGCTTCAAGAGAGTTAACACCAGTCAGCTCATTCTCGAGTGTTTTTTGTTTACTTGTTTTTTAATCGAAAAAAAAGGATGCCGATATGCATAAACTATATTATAAATAAATTATATTAGCTTCGAATATTATAACATTGTTTCTTTGCTTGGGGTTTTACGTCCTAGCAACATCTATGGTCATATTAGGAGGAGTGAACTTGTGACAGTGCGCACTCATGGCGACTTTATAGTGCTGCCACACTGGGAGATCAGGCTGCTGGCACCATGACCCAATATCCCACTCAGTCACATTATCCTGATATTGAGCTAACCAGTCCTTGCCCTATCATAGTAACGCCGAGTGCCAGAATAGGTAGTGAGAAGTATCAATGTTGTAAGTCCTTGGTTTGACTCGGCCAGGATTCGAACTCCAGACCTTCCAAATAGGAAGCCTGCGCTCTATCAATTGGGCAACCGCACCCGGTAATAATATAACAAACGTCAACAGAGTACACTTTTTTTAAAGTCGCCAGGTATACCTCACCCAGATACAAACGAATCCAGCATCAAAAGCTCTCCAAACATACCGTTGCTTAGTTTGTTCAGTTCATGCCACTGAACATGTGGGAGGAGAGTTGAGGTATGTGATGTATGAATGACATCATAGGTGGGGTTCCCTCATCACATGACCTAGAGGGGTTCCCCACCCAATGGGGAAGCCACAACAACCACCAAGATGGCAACCACAGAAAGCTCTCAATTCAACTTTTAAAGTCTATTAATCTACATGATTGAATCAATTATTCACACAAAAAGTAACTGGTTATGATACATAAACATTTGAACTTTATATTTATCATTTTAGATTGCAATTTCTAACATTTTTTTCTCTATATGGTTGTCTAAAAGTGTCAGTGCTGCTGGACTAAATAAAACACAACAGAAGCAACCAATGTCAGCACTCTCCCCTCACATATCTATTTGCATAAATTGAAAACTGGCAAACGTATGCTTGGAGAGCATTTGTCGGAGTATGGGTAGTGTCTCAGTGACCTATATCTGGTCCCTTTAAGAAACAACCCACAGAAGGCTACTTTAGAGAAGTGGCCGTTTTTTGTCCCCCCTCCCACCACCCCCTCCCTTTTGCAAGTGCATGTGCCCCGAGGTCATGGATGTGGAATTTACCGGGTAATAGTCAAATTATACACGCTTTTTGACGTTGTTTCTAGTATTTTCTTTCATTGTGCTTAAACGAATCAACAGTTCACAGTCATTAAAAACAAACCAACTATGACACCTCTCCGAAGTATGGATGTGTGCAGATAATATTTTAGTTATAGACTTACTTGTAAGTTGTGGTATTACTAAGATTCTTATGAATCTACGAATATGAAGGTAAGTATCAGGGGAGAGGTCAAGTCCCCACATAATACCCGGATGTAGCCTCAGTTTTCGAAATTGGAGGGAACAAAAAACATACTAATTACCCTTCAGGAAAGCTACCCCCCCCCCCATTACCCTGTTTTCTGAAAGTACTTGTGGTCCATAATCCTTTTAACACAGTGAGGGTGGGCGGGCCCCTGATCATTAAATAACTAAAATATTCTTACTTCATCTTCCAAAAACAGGAAGTTAAATATGAGAGGAGAGTCTTCCTAGCTTGTTTTTTTTTTGCTTCCCGATCTCCTTTCCATCTACTTTTCCTTCCTCCATTTTCCTCTGTCCTTCCGTTTCGCCTTTTATCTTGCTGATTGCAAATATATAATATAAAGCATGCTCTGTCTGTCGACATGGTTAACTATGTTTTTAACCTTTCCATACTTTTCCTTGTTATTCAACAACCTTGTTTCAAGCTTAGCTGATTTCAATTTTCTGTTAGACAACCTTTATTGATCCACGTTTACAACACAATAGTTTTGGTGCGATTTCCACATACCCTACTTGACTACGGATCTTTATTTGTCTGGCTTAGTATCACCCTTTGAACCTCGCCTCAGTCTTCAAAAGACTTTTGGTAGAAGCATGCGAAGCTCGCACTATTCCTCCATGAGGCATTCCTCATTATGGTGTTTAAGTTCGCACCTAACACCTTCGCTGAGGATGCAGGCTCCCCATGCATACTGTGCCCCTTATACTTGGACATGTCCACTCCGGAGAGTTCAAGTACACACAAAGTCCACCTGGTTGGTGTGGTCCTATAGATTGGTCCATGTGGTCCAATGTAAGAGATAAGCAGTTGCTTACAGTCCTGTCTAATATTAGTCGTTTTTACTAAGTATCTCAAAGTTTACAATCACAACCATTTTCGTAGAACTATACCGAATCTTGCAGTTGACCCAGCTGGTTATGTTTCAATAAGGTCTTCATCATTCTGTTAACTGACAGACATTAGATTTAACTCGGACTTACGTTTAAGTCTATGAATCCAATTCAATAGTTTCTACGTTGCAGAATGTGTCATATCTGCGCTGTGGTGGCCTATGCTCATGGCAGCTCTTACACAACCACTTTACCAAAAAGTGTTCACCTGACATATGGTGTTACCGTCTACCCTTGGGAGAATGAGGCTCAATGCGGACCTTGCCACGTTTACGGCCCCATAACCCACACCTGTCTCAATGTATAGTTTTAGATATTTGAGAACAGCCGCCAATGGGGGTGGGCGGGGGTGTCTAAGACACTCATGCCGTGTTCCTAGGCCAGCAGTGCCCATCTGTTAATATGGTTTCTTGTAGTTTTTCCTTGTGGATGACCTCCACGTGTGCTTAAGCATAGTAGTTTTCTTTTCAATGAGGTTCCCCACACCTTTTGGGAACTCCATGCTGTCACCCCGCCTCTCTTGGAGCAGGTGGTGCCAGGTTGTGCTGGACAATGTGGAGCCACCACTACCGCTGTTGTTGCGTCCTTCTGGATCGTCCGCACGACTCTGGGGAGCAGAGAGAAGGGTGGAAAGCAGTAAATGGACATGTTTGTCCATTTAAACGAGAACACATCCATTCTCCAATTGTATGGTTCCGGCTCCCAGCTCACATATTTAGTCAGTTTTGCATTTAACTGAGAAGCTAACATATCTATCTCTGGGGTACCCCATGCCCTGCAGATTTCCACAGAGATGTCCTCATTTAGTGCCTATTCTGGATGGTCCTTGAATTTCCTTGATCTCAGGTCAGCCAAGACATTATCTACTCATGGGATATGTGTTATTGTCAACCAGTTATTCTGTTGTTGTGCCTACTCCCAGATGTCAACTGCCTCAATGAGGCAGTCTTCTGATTTGGTGCCTCCCATGTTCTTTACATAGGCTAGCATTGTTGCACTGTCTGTTCTGACCTTGATGTGAGCATTCCTTCTCTTACATAAGTTCTTTAGCCCGAAAGGAATTGCCCTCAATTCCAATGTTTTAATGTGAGTTAGTTACCCGGGGTGCCACCTGCCCCCAGTTTGTTGAGTCCATATGTGCTCCCCAGCCCTGATGTGATGCGTCTGTGAACAGTTCCACAACTGGCTCCTTTCTCATGATTTTTCGGGGATTATCCAAATTATGCACCATGCTATTACATTGTAGCCCCGTTTGGAGATGCAGATGATGTCTTCGAGGTAACCCTTACTTCCCTTTAAAGCTTTTATCTTCTCCATTTCTATACACTTGAAGTGGATGCCCGCATACTCTACTGCTGGTGGATATACTGCCATCAGCCCTATGAGTCCTGATACATGCCTTATCTTTAGGTCTCCCTGGTTATTAGAAATCTGGATTACTCCTAGAATTTAGTTTTTTCTCCTCCATGAATGAGATGTACATCTCCACCAAATTTATTTCAAATCCCAGGGATGCTACACATTGCGTCGGTGTCAATACCAAGGTTTCTTTGTTCACTTTGAACCCCAGTTTTGTGACGGTCTCGATCACTTCTTTGCACTCATTTTGTTTTTACCAATTACAAAGCTGTCATCCAGGTAGGGAAATCATACCTGTCCCAAGTCGCCTAATTTTGCATAAATAGGCTTGAGTAATTTTGTGAAAATTTGCAGTCCCGATGACAACCCATTTGGCAATACTTGATACTCGAGTAATTCATTCCCCAAGATTTGGCTGTGACTTATTTATTGTGACTGAATAATACGCATCTGTGAGATCCGCACTCACCATCCACATGCCTGGCTCACTTAAAGTTGGATGGTCTGATGAAATATTACTTTTTCAAAACCAAAACACATATCTTCATTTGATTATATATATCCAGCTTAGATATTGGTGCATTAACTGGTGATTTGGGACAGCATAAATAGAATAATCAGTGAATTTACTACGTCATCCATATGATCACCTAATTTAAGAAAGCCATCACACAAGGAAGCCATAGTCAACTAGGTCAATCTCGTGGCCTCATTAGCATTGACCCTCATTCCAAGTACCTAGTCAGGTTCCAGGATGTCCAGTGGTAGTATTGCTGGCACCATAGCCTTGGCTGATATAAATTGCATGGTCATAACAATTTTTCAAAACCAAACCACATACTTACATTTGATCCTATTTTTCCAACTCAGATGGGAAAATGTTAGACTAAAAATCTGAAGCTACCCAGTTTGTTGTTTTTGGGTCATTAGTTGATTAATCATGGACAATTGGTCTTCCTCATTTCACTGCTCCTTACCCTATCCTAATAATCCTGAATGCCAAATGAGGTGGCGACAAGTATACATTTTAACGTCATTGGTTTGATTTGACCAGGGTTCGAACCCAGGGATTTGAATCCCAGGTCCTACCAAAATGGGAAGTGGCTTCTCAATGCTTTTGGTCACCCCTTCTGGTTACTTTGAATCCTGTCTGGTGGCTACTTTTTAAAATCTACTTTACAAAACATTTAATGTTTTATTTACAGATGCATAAATACATCAATAAATTAATATGTATACCCAATTTGATTAATTGTGCTATGTGACTAAAATTAAATATATGATAATGTGGCTGAGTGGGAAATTGGATCATGGTCCCATTGGTCTGGTCTCCCAGTGAGGCAGTTCTATAAAGCCAGATCGAGTGGCCGAATAAGTAGAGCACCTGCCTCCCATTTTGGTAGGTCATGGAATTCGAACCCCCATGTTTGAATCCTGGTCGAGTCAAACCAATGACTTAAAAAATTATACTTGTCCCTACCTAGCTTGGTATTCGGCATTACTAGGATAGGGTGAAGAGCTGGGGAAATAGGAAGATCAAATTGTCTGTGACTGAAAATTCCCCAGCTTAATAAACTGATGTACAAAAAACATACAAACACAAAAAAACTGGGTACCTTCAGATTTTCAGTCTAACATTGTCCCATCCGAGTTGGAAATATGAGATCAAATGCAAGTATGTGGTATGTGGAAAAGAATCATGCTTCATCAGACCATGCAGCTCTAAAACATGGTCTAAACCCATTGGTTCAAATCCCATGACCTACAATGACTTACATCAGTAGGTCAGCCCACATCACATAACATGCCAACAAACAAATGATGGTTCAATGGCACCATCATTTAGGTCATTCCACATCAAGTGGTCAATACGGGTCATAGCGAGAGGACTTTTGGAAAGCTTGTCAAAAGTATTTTGGGTTCTTTCAGCTCAAATTGCTTCAAAAGCAGCCATTTTTTATTCAAATGACTCCGGACTAATGATTACTAGGTCATAACGATCAATTTGATATATTTATCTAAAAATTAAGACAAACATTCAAATACGATCAGACTATGCAAGTATAATGCTGTCTTCAAATTAAACCTCTGAAATGTTCGTATTTAACGATCTTGGTTAACTCTGTTAGGTCCAAAATCATTCTACAGGCACTCCAAATGGCATATAGCACTCTACAAATAGAGTGCTCATGGTACAAAGCAGAGTATGAAAAACTCAAAACAAAAGAAAACAACACCGATGCCAACAAAACCACCAACAATGCAAGGAAAACACCCACTGAAATAAACTAAATGCCCACCGACCGGGCCCCAAAACCAAAACAAACACAAAAAGACAAAAACAAAAAGCTCAGTGTTGTTGTGCACAGTATGCCTGAAAAAGAGGACGAAAACATGGAGAAAACAATCACAGACATGCGGAGCGAAGCGGACTGTGACTTTGGATGGACGGTAGTGACTAAAGCGTACCGTCTAGGGAAGAAACAAAAACAAAAAGATAAAACACTGAAAAAGAGTGAAGCAGACATGGAGCAGACAGAAGGCAAAGCCAAAATGAGAAGCCTGAAGAGGCATCCCCACAGAGCAACAAAAAAGATCTAAATAGGCCAAGGAGCATCAGACTCCAACTAGAAAAAGAATCGCAGAGAAAAGAACTCTTCCAAAAAAAGAAAACTCTACAAACCAAAAAAGACTATAACAAAGTATCAATCAGGCCAATCAGGACAGAAGCAGAAATGCTGAGTGAAAAGACAGTACAACAAATGTACACACTGGCCGTTGAACCCAAAAGCAAAAATGAGAAAATAGAAACGGTCAAGATGAGAGGGTGCAATATCGAGATAAAGGGGAAGATATACACGCCCAACGAGTTTGAAAAAATAGAAATAGAAGAAATCACCCCAGAAAAAGCAGCAACCAGGGAACATGCCTGGGGAGTATCCTTCCAAGGGCACAACTCCCCCTTCAGCAACCGATACGCATGCAAGATCACAGGCAAAGACAGAAAGAAATGCACATCAGCCAAACAATACTACTGCTCTCTCATGGCCAAATTTCATGAAAAATATGACCTAATGAGGCTGATAGACAATGCAGAGAATCCATACATGATAAAGGCAATGGCCAAGAAAATATGGAGATCGCCGGAATGGTGCAAAACCAAAGAAAAAGTCTCGGAAGACATCGCATGTGCGAAATTCACTCAAAATGAGAAATTAAAGAAAAAATTAATCAATGCTCCAGGCAATGCATTCAGAGAGTGCACAAAGTGCCCATACTGGGGCTCAGGTAGGTTCCTGGACAGTGCCAGTGAAGGGGAAACAGTCAAACAGGGATACAAGAATAGAATGGGAGAAATCCTACAAAAAGTCAAGGTAAGCCTCACAAACACTAATGAATAGAAACCAAAATTAATAAGCAAAATAAAGTAAATATAAAATAGACACAGTAAACCCAAGCAAGCAAAACAGAAAAAAACCTTAATAATTAACAATGCACTAGTGAGATATGCGAATACGCAGACATACACAGAAAGCTAGACCTCTTCAGGCAAGATAGGAGGAGCAAAGAGCAAAGCAGCACTTCCGCCCAAGCCTACTTCAAAATACAACCGACAACTGCGAATTAGAATGACGACACAGAATTAGCAGCGGGGCACTAAAGCAAATGGACACAACCATGAATAAAATAATTGTGATCAGTGGGGACTCAAGAGCAAGGGCATTAATCCAGACCTGGAGGACAAATACCACAGCACACTAAATTACAAAGTCAAAAATTTGCCCAATACATCATGACCAGTATAGGAAAAAGCATCGCTGAAAACTGGGAATAAGACCACCAGGGCTTCAAAACCATGAGTATCACAAACTTACCATAAAGCAAATATAAATAAAGAAATAAAGAAATAAAGAAGCAAAAACAAATATGTCATAAGAAAACAAGAAGTATGGAAAGAGAGCGGCACGGTATGGCATTGGCATGACGGATGGTATACACTACAAAGAGGAATATGCCAGTTACGTCAATGCGAGGCTGTCAAAAAGCATCACGGAGAACTGGAAAGAGCACCAGGGCTCCAAAACATAAGTATCACAAACTTTTATAAATTTCACTAACCAAACCCTAAATCATAAGTATAATCAGGTACAACTAATACATGCTGTAATGTTCATGCCTTCCTCCATGCACACAGGTAAAAAATAAAAGTAGCGGAGGTATGCATGACTATCTATTAAAAGGGGCCATGTGTGCTGTATGCACCAGCACATACGCTCCGAATCCATCAATCACTAAGCTAAAATAAAATCAAAACAAAATCAAAAACTCACGAAATCAAGCAACCACTATCCTAAAAATATTATTTAAAGTAAGTAAAATAAATATGGTAGAAGAGATTGAATGCAAACTGGGAAGGGGCACACACTTCGCCCACCTAAACTGCCAGAGCGCATCCAATAAAATAGACATAATAAAAATGCATCTTAAAAAAGACAATCTAGATGTACTAACGTTATCAGAGACATGGTTCACTGAGAAACACCAAAACAACACCCTCAATATAGACGGATATAGATTTGTACGTAATGACAGACAACACATTAATGCAATGAACCAAACCAAGAAGGGTGGAGGTGTTGCCATTTACTGCAAAGCCACCAAAAACCTAGACACTGAAAGGCTAAAACCAACAAATCTCTCAAATGAGCACATAGAACTACTATGGTGCCTAATAAAAAATGAAAAACGAGCAAACATAGTCATAGTGAGCCTCTATAGGCCACCGTCAGGTGAATTGAAGTATTCCTTGAAGAACTAGAAAAGAGCATAAACACTGTAAAAAAATAAACAAATGCAGAAATCTTTGTGCTAGGGGACTTCAATGTTAATTACAGCACCAATGAAAAAAATAAACTAATGCTGCAAACCACCTTCAAAATCTTAGGCCTGCAGCAGCTCATCACTGAAAGCACAAGGCTAAGCAACAATAGCTCAACAATAGACCTAATGCTAACCAACTCAAACCATGCCACAAAATGGGGCACTAGAAGCTGGGGTATAAGCGACCACAAACTAGTATATGTAACCAGGAAAAAGCTCAAAAGGACAAATCACTATGAATACAAAATGGGCAGGTCCCTAAAAAACTACTCAGAAGATACATTAAAAAATCATCTGCACCAAAACATAAACAACATCACACAAAACAGAGATGATGTTGATATCTATTGGGACAACATCATCACAGAAATAAGAAAATCAACTGATGAGATGTGCCCCATAAAGAAAATAAAAATACAAAAAATCCAAGACCCTTGGGTAGACAAAGACCTGCTAACACTCATCACAACCAAAAGTAAACTGGGTGATAAAGCAAAGATCACAGAAACATTAGAAGACAAACTGGCCTACCATGTCACCAGAAACAACTCTATCAAAGCTGTGAGAACAGCAAAAAAGAAATAATAATAAAGCAGGACAAAGACTGGGGAAGCAACACAAACAAATTCTTGAAAAATGTAAACCTATTATTCCCCAAAAATGACAAAGAAGAGCATACAAACTTCCAGGATAACGAAGGGGCAATGATCACAGACAAAGATGCAGCAAACAAACTGAACACACACTTTGCCACAATAAGGCAAAATCTGTCAGAAATATTCAAGAAAAGATGGGAAAACAGATCAGGAACTGTGCAGAATGAAATCCCCACCCGCAAAACAGATATGATAGAAGTAAAAAAATTAATAAATGACATAGACACGAATAAGCCATGTGGAATAGATGAAATACCAACCAAAATACTGAAAGAGGCACTCCAAGCCATCCCGTCCACTATAGTAGACCTATTCAACATCTCCTTTGAGCAGGGGCGTTTTATCTCAGCCTGGAATATGGCAACCATCACCCCTATTCATGAAAGTGGAGACAAACAAAACATGGGAAACTACAGGCCAATATCAATTCTTCAAAACCCAGGCAAGCTCATTGAAAAAGTGTTACATAGACACATAAATGAACACCTGGACAAAAACGATATAGTAAACGAAAGACAAGGGGGCTTCAGGAAACTGCACTCCACATCAAAAACAATAGCTAACCTAACAAATGACATGCTGGCATCTATGAACCAAAAACAATTAGTTGGAGCAGCCTTCATTGACTTCAGCAAAGCATTTGACACAGTAGACCATAAAATACTATTGGAAAAACTAAAAACCATGGGCATAAAATCCAACACTATGGATTGGATAAAATGCTACCTCAGCAACAGGGAACAGAAAACAAAAATAAACAATACACTATCAGACAACCAACCTGTCACATGTGGTGTACCCCAAGGGTCAGTGTTAGGGCCACTACTCTTTATAATCTATATAAACGATCTAGAAAAATGGTTGCAAACTGAGTGCCTCCAACTATATGCAGATGACACAGTCATATACACAAATGGCACCACAGAAGAGGAGGTAATAACTAAACTAAATAAACTCCTACTAAAACTAGACGAGTGGTGTGAGTCCAACAAAATAACCATCAACACAAGCAAATCAAAAACAGTACTCTTCTCGCATAAACAAATGCCAGAAAGAAAACTACACTGTAAGTTAGGAAACCAAACATTAGAAAATGTAGACCATTACAAATACCTAGGCCTTGAGTTGGACAGCCAACTAAACTACAACCTATGTATAAATAAAATTATTGAGAAACTAAAACCACAAACTCTGGCTATTTGCAAAGCTAAGAGACTACATGACTCAAGAAATGTCAATAAAAATCTTCAAGGGCATGGTGCTCCCCTATTTTGACTATGGAGATGTAAACTACATGTGTGCGAGAAAAGAACTACTAAAAAAACTGCAAATATTGCAGGACAGAGCCCTAAGAATCTGTCTAAGAGTAGACAAGCTGCACCCCACCTATGACATACACCAAAGTGAAATTACTAGAAAATAGGAGAATAATTCATTTGAAAACACTAGCATATAGCTACAGTCAAAACAATAAACTCCGAACAAAACCGCAAAGGGTTACTAGAGCAAATAATGCGCCACTACTGAAGCAGACCAGAAGCCAAATAAAAGCTCATGAGAGAAGCACACTGGAAATGGCTGCCAAGGTGTGGAATGCCCAAACAGTAAAGGAATGACAAATTCCTGACCTAAAAACTTACAAAAAATATCTGTGCAAATTAGGCTAGGAAACTCCCACTAAGCTGCACTGCAAAGGGGCATGTGATATGTCATGGTCCACCAGTGGGATGCCCAATGGAAGGATAGCCAGATAACATACCACACAGCTACGTACAAGCCTATGATATGTAAATAGGAGTAGGCTAGTCTAGTAATAAGAGTAGAACAAAATAAAATACATATATGCCAAGAAAATCCGAAAAAACTAAAATAGGCTACTAACCATACCAACCAATGATCTATCTGCTACTGAAATGCAGGCAATCAAATAACTTATCAGCAGCTGCTGTGTGGTAAGATAACACCAACACTACAACTGGCCAGATTGAAAACAAGCCTGGGTACCCCGGCTTATATGCTATGGACAGTATAAATACCGCCTCAATAACAAAATAAACAATTCTGAATTTCCGACTGATTTCAGTCTGAGAAAAATGTTTGACACTCATTGTTGATTATTTTCCTCCACTACCTTCAACACTTGTTTTTCTACGAGATTAGTCACTTCTGTTCTCACAAATTTTCTCTCTTTCCCCATCCATCCTGAATGGGAAGAGTTCCCTCTCCTGTTCTGGAATAGTTAAAAAGGGGATCACCATCCCTGTCACACAATTCAATATACATGGGTCTGACATGAGAGACCGTTATTTGTCCCAATTATTGCTCAAATTACCCACCACAAATTTAACATCTGACACAATCAAACAATATTAATCCTTACCAGGTTTCATCTCTGCTGAGTCACTCACCTGGATAGGATGGCTTACTTCTGAAAACCTGCATAAGTGGAGTTTCCCTGGCCATGCCCTCTGTTGCTGTTGGGCGTGGTGCCATACTGGGCGTACTCCTCGAAGAACCGCCCGAATCGTTTGTCGGGAGCTAGTTGTTTAGCTCCCCAATTCATCATTCCATGACCCCGGCTGCCTCTGAACCGTCCACTTCCCCAAAACTTGTACAAGTTGTTACCGCTTGACTGGTGATCCGACTGTGCTTGTCGTTTCCCACGATATGTTAGGTTCATCTGCACACAACTGTCAGATGCTATCACTGATTTCATGAACTGTTTATTCCTCTCTGCCAGGTTCTCTCCCAGCAGGAACTCAGTTGGAGTCGGCAGGTCTCCATAAACCTCCTGCTTTTCTTTAATCAATTCCTTGCCAAGACGCGAGTGCACTACCTTGGTCACGCTTAGCTTTCTGTCTATGTGTATTTGGCTCTGCATGCCTTTGGTACCTGTGTCCAGATTCTCCAAATCACTCCCAGTGAGTGTGCGTTAGCCAGCACTGGCATATGTTTGTCAGTAGACATCATCCTTGCCTTACAATTGTCCCCTTCTGCTGGAAGCGACGACTGCACTTGCTCACCACGGTTTGATGTTTTTTTTTGCAACACGGCCGAGATCGTGTCCATTGCATGTGTTCTCACAGTCTATTTTAACGATCTGGAACGAGAGGTGTTAGATTCGTTTTGGTTCAATGAACTGTAAGCATGTTAGTAACACAAACACAAATCGTTAATACAATAACACCTCGCAAGTCATATTTCACAAATACGACCAATTTACATGCAGTGTTTCCTAACTTACCTAACTGAGTTCCTCCTCCAGCTCGGTGCTGCTCCTCCGCTTCCGAGTTGCATACTGAGACTACATCGGGTCTGCATGGCCTTGACCTCTCCCCAGATACTAACTTCCGGTATTCAGAAGATGAAGTAAGAATTTAAATACAGAACTAATTACGATGTCTGTATTTCTCGTCTTCTCCAATCCACCGAAACAATAGACTAGATCGCCATTCCGACTGCGCATGCACTGAAAACGGCGTTGACAGCAAAACACAGGCGTACAGACATTGAGTTTGCCGATACGCAATGAAAAACTTTGATTTTATTCTAAATTAATAGAAATACAGAATAATTTGGCATAAACATGGATATGGGTCATTCTCAGAAGTTGTGTACCAATACTGTGACATCAGTACCACAAAATCAAAATGCTGTCAAAGTCTATATATACAAGCTCAATCTGTATGTCCTTTTGCATCTGAATAATTGAAAATAAACATATTCTGACATTTTTAAGTAGGTCAAATGATGCTCACACCCAATAAATAGTGGTATAGCATGGAAACCAATCTGACTCCAAAATAAAATATTTTCCACTCAAAGCTTGACATTTTTAGGACATTTCACATGCCACTTGCTTTATAAACAGTAGTAATAATAATTTGAAACCTCATTGCTATGGTTTTGTCTTATTTGTGATGATTAAAGAGAAAAGCAGAAAAATATTAGCAAGGTAACAGTCCAAGTGGAATCAACAATTTTACACAAATGTTCGGCTCAAATTTCAATGTTTATGGGCAATTTCAGGATTTATCTTTTACTATACCATAACTGGGCCCATGCATATAGTGTCAAATGGTGAAAATAGTTCCTGTACTGTGTCTGTACCCAGTGTTTGAAACAGAGTTTCATAGTATTTGCAAGTGGAAACGAAATGTTACGATGTTAATGACTCCAGAAAAGGTTAACTATTTCATAATTTTTATAATTTGTTAAGAACTAAATGTTTTCAACTTAAAGTTGCATAGTCCGATGGTTTTAAGTGTGTGTCAATTTCTGAGATAAATACCTTAGGTTGATCATTATAATGTACCTTACTTTACTTTGAAGTAGTTTTTATTTTAAATGGCTAACTTTCAAGATATTTCAAGTGTGAATATGGGAAATTAATCTTGGCAAGCACACCAAAACTCTGACACCATAGGTTCACGGGTTCTATTAAATTGCCTCAGTATTCCCTTCTATGTGGCCACAAATGTTTAATAAGTGCATCAGTATCTAATTTAGATATGTAGAATCAGATTCTGATAATTGTTTTGGTTTTGAAAATTTGATGTTTTCATCGGACTATGCAGCTTTAATGAAGGCATTGAGGTTTTCATTAAGTTTGTGACACTTTATTTTCAATGCTGTTGACAATGTCACAAATTAGTGATGTAATTTTCTATTTATTTAGCCTCATCCATCCCAATAAAATACATAATACACAATATTAACATTTACTTTTGATCTAAAATATCTCCCGCGTCGGCTTCCCCTCCAATTACTCCACCTCTACCCCTCCCCGCCACACCTTCTCTAACCACCGTGAGCCCCCCCGAGAACCTCCCTCACATCCGGGAATTTATCGACATGGAGCTCGCCCTCGACGCCCTCATCGGCCCCTTCACCGTCCCCCCCTTCAGCCCCTGGACCCAGGTCTCCCCCATGATGACCCGCCCCAAGTCCGACTCGGGAAAGAGGCGGGTCATCGTGGACCTCTCCTACCCTCCGGGAGCTAGCGTAAACTCGGGCATCCCCCGGCGCAAATTCCTCGGGAGACCCCACTCCTATAGGCTCCCCTGTGTCGCCGACGTAGGCCGCCGCCTCATCCACGAAGGCATCGGGGCCTACGTCTGGTCGGCCGACATTTCCCGGGCCTACCGCCAGCTCCGTGCCGACCCCCTCTCATGCCCCCTCTACGGTATCTGCCTCGACGGGGAGACATATGTCAACCTCGCCCTCCCCTTTGGCTGCCGCTCCTCGGGCGCGGCGTGCGTGCGGGTCACCGCAGCAGTGGCCTGGATCATGCGGCGCGAGGGCTTCCACGCCCTCGTCTACGTCAACGATTTCATCGGGTGCGAGGGCTCCTACTTGAGGGCGTGTCAGGCTTTCGACGCCTTCCTCGCCCTCACTGCGGCCCTCGGCCTCGACGTGGCGACCGGAAAGTGTCACCCCCCCCCGCTGTCCGCCTCACTTGGCTCCGGTTCGCCCTCGACAGCGAGGCGATGACCATCCGGTTCGCCCCCGACAAAATCCAGGACCTCGTCACCGACTGCGAGGCCCGCATCGCCCGCCCCGCCCTCGGGAAACGCGAGCTGCAAAGTATCTTAGGCCGCCTCAACCACGTCAGCAGCTGCGTGCTCCCCGCCCGGAAATTCATGGCCCGGCTCCTCGGGGCGCTCCGCAGCTGCTTCGGGGCCGCCTCTCTCACCCTCACCAGCGACGCCCTCTGGGACCTGAGGTGGTTCGCCACCTACGGCCGTGTTTCCAACGGCCTCCACCTTCTCCGGGCCCCGGAGGGCCGTCGCCTCGTGATTGAGTGCGACTCCTGCCTGACTGGTGGGGGGGGGGGCCTACTCAAGCACCCACTACTACGCCCGAGGGTACTCTCCGGGCTTCCGGGCGCGCTTCCCGTCCATCCACGAGCTGGAGGCGGTAAACCTTGTCGTCGCCCTTCGCTTCCTCCTCGCGGGTGGACGGTGGTTGTCAACACGGACAACATGGCCTCTGCCGCCGCCCTCGAGTCGGGGCGCGCCCGAGACCCCCACCCTCGGGACCTGCGCGAGGGAGCTCTGGCTCATGGCGGCCACGGGCTCCTTCGACCTCCGCGTCCCCCACAAGCTCGGGGCGGACCTCGTCCTAGCCAACGCCCTCAGCCGCGCCCACCTCACCGGCCCTTGGGCCGAGACGGCGCGGGCCTCGGTGGACCGCCTCGGGCTAGAACCCGCCCACGCGTCTCACGACGATTTCCCCTTTCACCCCGGCCTATAGGTTTCTCGTAGGCTGAGGTTGCCGACGTCGCCCGCTTAGGCCTCGCTGCGCTTGCCCCGGCCACCTGGAGGAACCGCCGCCGACAAGCCGAGGACTTCGTGGGCTACCTAGTCTCCCGAGGCCTGGATCCCCTCGCGCCGTCGGCCTTCGACGTCGCATCATACACCGCCTCCCTCTACGCCCGCGCCCTCGCCTCCATCAAGAACGCGCTGTCCGGCACGCGGTCCTGGGTGGAGGGGGCGGGGGGGCCTCACCTCGGGCTTCGACCCTCGCCTCTGACCCCGCAGCAGCTCGCCCTCGCCATCGCCCACCTCACGCGAGCGGGCCCCGCCTCACTCGTGCCTCGGGCAGCCCTCCTCCTCGGGTACTTCGGGATGCTCCGGCAATCCAACCTTCTGGCCCCGAGCCCCGAGGGTTGGGGCGGCCCGCCCCGGGGGGCTGCGGGTCCTGATCAGGACTTCCAAGACCATCTCCGTCCCCTTGGCCGCGGTAGCCCTCTTCGTGCCTGCCGCCCTCGGATCCGGCCTCTGCCCCGTCGCGGCCTGGCACAGCGCCATCGCCCAGTGCCCGGCGCCCCCTGACACGCCGGCCTTCATCATGCCCTCCGGCAGGCCCCTCGACCCGCGCTCCCTCACCGCACTCCTGAGGGGCGCCCTCCAGGCCCAAGGAGTGCTCGACTTCGAGACCTTCACCCTCCACAGCCTCCGCCGAGGCGCCGCCCAGGCCTGCCACCGCGCCGGGGTCCCCTTGGCCGATATCATGGCCCAAGGCACCTGGACCTCAGAGGCGGTTCACGCCTACGTCCCCCGCCTCGCCCCCTCGGGCGCACCTCGAGCCCTCTCCTCCGCTTTGGTGGAGGGCTCCTCGGCGCCCCTCCCCTGAACTCTAAGCATAAGTTATACTATCGCTCCTTCTGAGCTTCCTCTTCCTACTTTCCATTGTTTCTATAGCCTGTATTATATGTCTCGCTCCTTCTGAGCCTCCTCATTGTACTCTCCTGTTGTATAGCTGTATGTAGTTGAGGCGTCCCAATAAACGCCTCTCTTTTCTCCACCTCCGCCTTGCCTTCTTCCTTTTCGCGCATCGGTTGTAATGCTCGCATTGCGTTTCATGCGAGGGAAGGAAGAGACCCTCCCCCCGCCTCTCCTGCCGTCGCGCAGCATTCGCACCTCCCCTGCCATCCGTCCCTCAGCTTTCTCCAGCGCCCTTCACCCCGGCCCGCCGCTTTCTCACCTCCCCCGCCCTCGCCGTCCCTTCCTCCCTTATAAGGCCGCCCGCCGGCCTCCCTCAGCCACTCGCCTTCCAGCCGTCCTCCCTGCAGCACCTTTTTTCTCCACCCACCCACCCAACTCTCTTCTTACTGTTGGTGGAGGGCTCCTCGGCGCCCCTCCCCTGAACTCTAAGCATAAGTTATACTATCGCTCATTCTGAGCTTCCTCTTCCTACTTTCCATTGTTTCTATAGCCTGTATTATACGTCTCACTCCTTCTGAGCCTCCTCATTGTACTCTCCTGTTGTATAGCTGTATGTTGTTGAGGCGTCCCAATAAACGCCTCTCTTTTCTCACCTCCGCCTTGCCTTCTTCCTTTTCGAGCATCAAAGATGGGGTCGCGGGGTTGTTTCTGTCCGGGTGGGCTGAAGGCCTCCGGCGGATCAAAAATCTGCCATGGGGCCCCCCCCCCTGCGGTCGTGCGCTCTCGGCTCTTCTTTGTGTAGCAAGGAGGCAGCTGGAGGAGGGCAGGAGGCGGAGTGGCTGGAGTCAGCGGCGGGCGGGCTTATAAGGGCCGAGCCCGAGGGGTGTGTGGCGTAATAGTAACGCTCTCACCTGGAGGGCAGGGAGGGCAGGTTCGTCCTCCCCTGCAAATCAAGCGCAATGCGAGCATTACGACCAATCTGAAGTTTGGTGTTGTGGGTTCAAATCCCATACAGTCCAAAACGTTTTTACAATCAACAATGAAAAAACGTGTTCCTTCTACATGTGTTTCAGATTGAATTATGCAATGTAATTGTACTAACATATATTTTACATTAAAGCAAATATATTTCCTGTTTGAACTACTCTAAAGAAAATTGAAAATACCTCAGTTTTACTCTCCCTTCTCTCCACTCACCCATCCATTTTCAAAACAACAGCTGCCAGCTACAGGCCCAGCCTCAGACCCCCCCCCTCCACCCCACCCTGACCTAAGCACTGAGCCACTTCTGGTGCAGTGGGTCCAATAGACACCTTTCAATGTTTATAAACATTGTGATTGTGCACGCACCTTGGTTGCAGAACGAAGGCACATTGCCATTGAGTTTGCTGATACACGCAGTGCAATACGTCAGTTTTAATCAAAATTAATAGAAATGCAGAATCCTAACCATATAAATTTAATATAATCTGTTTGTTAAACATGTTGTGTTTGTCTGCCAAGCGGTTTGTTTCTAGGTGGTGTGGTTTTAGAGATATTTCACTTTTTCTGTAGGAAGATTGCTCATGGCCATTGACATTGCATTGGGTTTGTCGGTACGCGCAGTGCAAAACGTCAATTCTATTCAAAACTAATAGAAATGCAGAACCCTAATATGATAGTTATACTAGACTTACCTGTAAGTTGACGTATTACTGAGATTCTTACGAATCTACGAATACGAAGTTAAGGATCAGGGGAGAGGATAAGCCCGCGCATGCCGGAAGTAGCCTCAGTTTTCGTAGTTGGAGGGGAACAAAAAACCTAACATCATCTAACCAGGATTAGGACCCCCTACTCATAAGTACCCTTACTTTTTCACCCGATCTATCAATTTTTATACTCGAGTACCTCTCCGGGTATTCTTTCCATGTAAAGGCATGGGTGGGCGGTCCCCTGATCCTTAACTTTGTATTCATAGATTCGTAAGAATCTCAGTAATATGTCAACTTACAGGTAAGTCTAGTATAACTATCATATTCTTATTTCATCTTCCGAATACCGGAAGTTAAGTATCCGGGGAGAGTCTTTGAAGCATGGTTTTTTGAGACCCGACCTTTTTTGCTTCTTTCTCCTCCCTTCAACTTCCTTCCTTCCTTTCTTCCTTCCTTCCTCGTCTTTTCTCTGTGGTAATATACACTTTAGAGTTGCCTCAGCACATATATTAGTCAAAAATATAATTCTATTATGCCCCTGTGTCTGTCTTCCTATTTTTCCACTCGGGCAACATGTATTCGCATATGTGTACATTTGTGTGTGTATGTCAATAATTTTAACCGTAAGCTTTTTTACACTTTAACTTGGATTCTTTCCTTTTTATTTTGTTCTCACCAATTACAACGACTGCAATACTGTGTGCTTTTTGAAACTTAATCCTAATGACTGACAAGTTTAGACAATCTGCACTTCTTAGTACTTTTTTAAACAATCTCGTACCATTTATTTTCCATCAAACTGTACTCAATAAACCTTTTATCTCTTACCTGTTATCTCTGTAACCATCTATAATACTTGATACCGTAATTTATGTCACTTTTATCACTTAAACCGTGTCCGGATTTTAACATTTACAACCCGGCATTTAACTTCATTTTGTGTTAACCTTTCACTTGTAACAACTTCTTAACTTTAAATCAGCTTCCTGACAACTTGTGTTTAAATCAGCTTTCTGACAACTTGTGTTTATACTGTAACAATGTTACCATTTTTTGTAACTTTTTTATCCATATGTATGGGCGTCTCACCTTCATCCGTACATGCACTTTACATAGTCTTATAAGCCTTATGTTTTTTGGGCTTTTCTATTTCTAACCCTGCTCAGAATCATATGTTGTACCACGCTAGGGTCCTCTACTGATTTATGGTAGAATTGGGCAAAGCTCTTGCTGTCTCTCCAGCTGGGGTTTCGCATAATTGCGTTGAGATTTGCTCCTAGGGCCTTTGACATAGAGGCTGACATGCCTCTTGTACTGTGGCCTTTATACCTCTCTGTATGAATGCCTGCTAGCTTTAAAACATTAATTGTCCAACGTGCTAACATTGCCCTCGAAATCGGCTCATGTGGGCATATGTAGGACAACAACAGTTGTGTATTCTGCCTTCTAATTATTGCTGTTCTAGCTATATAACGTTTCATCGCTCTTACTACACATACCTTTCTATTGGTTGGGTAAGAATAGAATCTTATCAAGTCTAGAGGTTGTCCTAATTGGTTGTGTTTCAAAAGCTTGCTCATTTTGAATACTATTGAATCCTCCTCTATTCTCATCCTATCCACAGTCAAGTTTAGGATAGTCTGTCCCCTCTGTGATGACACTAGAAGCAGTAGGATAGTAACTTTATAAGAAAGGAATTTTATGCTCATCATATCGTTGTTTTGTAAACCTACGATCCAATTTAACACCACCTCCACACTCCAGAAGCTGTCATATCTGGGTTGTGGGGGCCTCTGCTCATAGCAGCTTTTACAAATCCACTTCACTAGGTAGTGTTCACCTATTGTATTCCCATTTGATCTTGGTAATATCAAGCTCAACGCACATCTGGCTGCATTTACTGCACCGTACCCCACTCCCGTCTCAAAATACGTTCTTAAGTATCTAAGTACGTTCCCAATGGTGGAGATGTATGTGAGATAGTTCTTTTTGGTTGAATCTCGCCAAGTATGCTTAAAGTACTGAAGGGTTTTGTTGTCAATGTCATACCCTTCCAAAGTTCTGGCTAGGAGGGGTACTCCGTCTATCTTGGGTCGTTTCAGCTGTCCGCAGTTCCTCTTTCTTACCGTCTTCCTGTCCCACAGTGGTTTCTCCTCTTTCGAGTCCACCACCAACCGCATCCCTTTCTCCGCTGGCTTGGGCGTTCTTGTTGTAACCGATCGTCCCTCACGATCTCGTCCACCACCAACCTGTCCTTCTGTCTGCTGCCCTCGACTTTCTGTTTGAGGCTGTACCGAATTAAAGTCCCAGAGTTAGTGACTTAATATTCTCAACTTTTTCTTTATTTTGTTGCAAATTATTTATATACAATAAATATATAAATCCATATCTACGACCCCATATATAGTAACTAATTGTATCGCCATAACAGGCCCCAGCCTGTAAGTGTGCTCCTTTAACCGAGCCCTGTACTGAGGGGTGGTCTTCCCTCCTACCCCTCTCAGTTAAGGAATTACTCCCCAGTTCTTTCATCAGTTATTCAGACGGGTATTCGTTTATTCGTTTTTTCCCATCCTCCAGAAGCTAAAGCCTTATGAATCCCTACTGTTTCTGTGTAGGGGAATACTTTCAGTGTAAACCCTTAGTTTACCTCCCACTTCTCTGTATTGTTCCCCCAAAGAATAAATATACAGAAGGAGTCATACTCGAGTTTTTTCCCCCAATGTGTGTTCCTGTTGCACCACACCTTTACTTAATTATTATAAAATGACCAACTTTTTTCCCCTTGGCTATAGGATCATGACTGGAAGTTTTCACTCAACTTCCTCTAATTTTTTAAAAACCAAACCATAAGTGTATATACCTGAGTACATAACAATTATTTGTAAAACTAACACACTGCTTATCGACTATTTATAGTTCCATATGTTTTAGTCTGAACTATTCTGTTGACAGCAAAACCATCATGAGTTTTTATATACATTTAGGTAACGTACCTCCTAATTCAACTTAGCTTAATTTCTATTAATGACACCAATTTTGACCTCATCCAGACATTTCTACCAGCTTAACTGTAAGCAATTTAAGATAAGAAAAGCAAATTCGCTGTAAATATGTATCTATCTAAAATTAAATACATATATATAAGGGTTCCCTTACCCAATCCTAAGTCTGTAAAGTCCACCCACCTGGACAGGGTGCCTCACTTCGGAAAACCCCGCCTCGGGGTTCCCCTGCCTCTCACTCCCCTCAGGGAGCTTGGGATGTTCCCGTACAGTGCATAATCTTCATTTGTTCTGCCAAATCTTTTCTCTGGTGCTTGTTGCCTTGAGCCCCAGCTTGACACCGTTCTCATACCTCTAGGTCTAAATCTTCCATTTCCCCTGAATCTGTTGTAAGGTGCACCAGTACATCCTTGCTGGTCAAAACCAGTCCTACGCTTCCCTCGGTACGCCATGTAACTGTTCATGCAGTTATCCGATGCCTTGACTGACTTCAGTAACTGTTTGTTTTTGTCTCCCAGGTTCTCGCCGAGTAGGTATTCTGTGGGTTCCGGAAGATCCCCGTACACATCCTGTTTAGGCTGTATTAGTTCCTTCCCCAGTCTTGAATGAACTACTTTCTTGACACTCAGCTTTCTGTCCAGACTCACCTGGCTATGGGTAGCCACCAGTAACTTGATCGCATTCAACATATGTGTTCCCTGTGCATCTAACTCTGGATCTGCTGATCCCCGTTGCAGAATAATGTCCATGGTTGGGGTTATCGCCGTAAGTACTCCAACAAGTCCTTTTGTTGCTGTCAGGAGAGCACACTCTCCCTCCTTTCTGCCCTCTGCAAACCTAATTTCTTCATTTAGGACTTGTACCCTTGCCGCTGGAACATCTGCCAATCCGGTGTAGTTTCTAGAAATTTCTCTAATCGTCTTAAGATGTTTCATTCCGACTTCGTTAGTGCCGCTGTAGAAATGGTGAATGGCGCCAGCCATACTCTCACTTATTGTTATCCGAGGTGTCACAGGTTTCTTTACTTTCTTGGACACTTCTTGTAACTCCGATAACAGTGCCCCTTCCTGGAGGGCAGTGTCCAGCTTAAACTCACGTCTTGGCCTTGGCTTGACTGTCGGTGTAGTTGTATCACCCTTCCCCGTAGTCGCTGGTGTTGACGGGGCTTGAGCCGCCTCAGTCGGCAAAGGCTTTGGCGGTGGCGGCCATCTAAAACTACTGAACGGCGAAACTTTACTCATGTGCTCTTTCACTTCCATGTTTGTAGGCATTTCCTTCTGAACGTTCATGCCTAGTTTTAACGCTAACAACTGTTCACTTGTGCTCAACATGGAATCCTTATCGTCGTCCACATCCATCTGTTGATATCCCTCAAAGCCATCACCATCTTCCTCGTATTCATCCCAAGTACCAGCAGCATCTCCCAAATAGCATGCTCCGCCATCTTGGTTTTCTGCCAAATCATGAAGCGATGCGTAGTCTTGCTCGCTCTCCAATTTCGCTCAATCACGCATTTGTTCTGACTCTAGACGAAAATCATCAGCTTCCTTCCTAAGAATAACCATCTCGTCATACATTCTCCTGAAATCCGCCATCTCTGGTTTAGAGGATGCCGATTCCGTTTGCACTTGACCTAGTTCTGGATGTTTAGCCTGCGTCTTTGTTTTTGGGTCACCCGCCATTTTACTTTTCTTTGGCCTCAGCTTTGATTTCGTAGTTTCTACCGACTCGGTCTCCGACTCGCTTAATGCATGTAGCGAGATAGGTTGTTGATCATCAACAGTCATCATTTTAGCCATTGTTCATTCAGTAATGCGACCACACCGTCTACTTTACGCTTCTTCACGAGTGTTCGAATCGGCCGAGAGTGTGTAAACCACCGACTCCCGCAGTCTTACTGACACCGTCTTCTGCAAAGACACGGTGCTTCACATGATTAATTTCAATATAATCAACACGTCTGTAAACCTCACAACGCTTAACACAATATCACCTGTGTTTAACGACTCAATCGCATCCTCCTATGGTCAACTTACCTTTCATAAGGGTAATCCTCCTCCAACTCGCTGTTGCTTCTCCGCTGCCGAGTTTCTAACTGAGGCTACTTCCGGCATGCGCGGGCTTATCCTCTCCCCGGATACTTAACTTCCGGTATTCGGAAGATGAAGATAAATTTAACATAATCTGTTTGTTGAACATGTTACATGTTTGTGTGCCAAGCGGTGTGTTTCTAAGTGGTGTGGTTTGAGACATTTCACTTTTTCTGTAGGAAGATTGCTCATAGCCATTGAGTTTGCAGTGTGACCATGTGTTGTCCTGCAGCCAAGCTGCACACACACTGACCTAAATACCTAATCTGACGTCATATGAAATAGGAATATACTCCCTACACATATTCAGTTACATAAACTGAAAAGGTGTGCTTGGAGAGCATTTGTCAGAGTACAGTTCCAGTCTCAGCGGCCTATACCGGTTCCCTTTAACCATAGGATATAAATAAAAATATGAATAAAATATGTAAAACTAATTCTGGCAATGGCTCTAATACAAGTCTGAGTGCCCAGATTTGTCTAAATCTAAATGCAGATGGTATAATATGTGCTTATTAGATTGATGTAAATGCAATGCTGGATGAAAGATTAACATATTAATTTATTACATATATTTTTTTAATTAGTATTCTATGTTTCAAACAAGAGCTGAGATGAGCTGAAACTAGCACATCTCATAGCTGCACCCAGTGTATTAGCATGTGCCATGTGCTTCGCGCAGGTTTGTTTTCTTCCACGCATCCCACAATGCAACGCGCCGCTGGAATAACTAACCCATCTATAGTGACTATATAGATGAACAATGCTGAAAAAGTGTGTCAGAGTACTGAATTGACCATCCTGTTAGGCATGGTATTGACAACAAATGGTGTTCAAGGACAAATTATGTTTGGGGTCCAGGTGGTCATAGAACTCAGAACCCCTGTGTCTGTCTGGGTACAAAGCCCCCGGAATTCCACGGAAGAGTACCATGCATGTAGTCCATATCGAAAGCATCTACCTAGATTTGATCCTAGATATTGAACATAAATACTAATTTACTCATTCAGCATTTCATTTGGGGTTCCCCACCCACTTAAGAAGGTTTGTGTGCAAAATTAGCCAATTAGTTCGTTAATTATTATATGATGTTACTCTGAATTAAACTAGAGTAGGTTATAAGTGTTAACCTGGTGTATTTAGTGCAAAAACACAAACAAGATTAAAAGCAACGGCTTCTGCATTGAGTGTCTCTCCAGCCTACCCCTGCGAGTCTGAATTTGACGTGAATGCCGGCAGCAGCATCAAGCAGCTTAGCTTCCTGCGGGTTAATACAGCGGAGCATCATCGCTGGGTCACCCCGGTTCTTGAAGTTGATCAGGTCCCGATAGTAGCAGTACACCTGCACGTCCTGCAACCAGTACAAAGGGCATATGTGAGGGTCATCATGGATTATAGGTAGCAGCGACATCATTAGCACTGGCCTCACTGACACAACGCCTCCTACGCAACAGTAGCATCAGGAAATACATGCAATACAATACAGGTAACAATGCACCGAATGACACCAAAGGTTTAGTTCAGATTGAACTGACCCCGCTTTGAGCCATACAAATATTTCCTGCATACACATGAATGATGGGGTTAAACTAGAACTTAGAAGGGGACTATACGTTGTCAAATCATCATAAAATATAGTCTAAACCATATGTCACTGGTCTGGCAATACAGGTGACTCTGTAATGCTTATACTTAATTGTGTTGAATGAGGTGGGGCACATTCGGGCTCATTGCAGGACATACAGGGCAGTGAAGTAAACCCCCCCCCCTCCCGCGCATGCCGGAGGTGGGGGTGGGGGGAGAGAGGTCAATCCTGCGACTCACTAGCAACTGGCTTCTCCCTCTTCCCCATACTCACAACTACAAAAACACATACCTCCAAAACCAACCAATTACAGCACACACCCTCACTCCTAACCACCCCCCCCCCCCCCCCCCCCCCCAAAACCAACAAATCACAGTGCACCCTCAGCTGACCCCATCAGCTCCTCTCCCTCCATGGTCACTCCACATCATCCATCCGGACTGACCACAATTCTCTTTTTTTGCCCTGTATACCATAGTATACAAAACAACATGCCGAGGAATGGATCAGCAGGCAAGAAACGCAAGTTGGGCCGACCAGTGAGGCGCCCCCACGCCAGTGGTGACGTCACCCCTCCGGCGCATCTGGGAGAGAGTATAGAGACCCAGACCAGCACCCGAAGGTCGATCAGGGATCGCCCAACAACATGGACGACTCATACATACTACCCTGCCAAGGATCGGCGGGCCCATGGCCCGCACCCCCCCCCCCCCCCCCCCCCCCCCCCCCCCTCCCCCTCCAGCAGTGGAGGGCGGGGTGGCAGTGGCCATGGAGCGCCAGACAGATGATGCGGTGGCCGACGCCCCAGCTCCGGCCGGTGAGGCAGCCCGAGTGGGTGTGGCCCGCCCAGCTGCCCACGTCCCGGCCCCGGACTTAGCAGCGGCCAGACCGGGCTTTGGGGCCGGCCTTCCTGACAGACTCATCCGGGGCCTGAGCCCCAAGCGCCTACATGCCTACGGTGCGGTGGAGGACCACTAGTGGGTGACACAGGCCCACCAATGCGCACGACACGACAGGCTCGAGGCCCTGGATGATGAGGTGGACTGCCACTGGGAGAGGTATCGGAGACTGGAAGGTAAGCGCATGCTCATGCATGATATGTTTGTAACCAACCCCATATCGAAACCCTACATGTCCCTGGACTGTGCGGAATGCCAGTCGGCGGCACAGAAGCTGGCCACCCATGGGAGCATGACTGAGTGGGAGTACCTACATGCTTTCATGGTGTTGCTTGATGATGATGAGGTGTACGACCCCAGTGCCTTTAGAGACATGATAGACCACTACAGGTGCATAACTGAGGAGTGCCTCACGAAGCCCTGGCCGAACATGCGCAAATGCTCCCAATGCATATTTGATCATGTCGAGAAAAACAAACTCAGGTGGTCCGATAGGGATGAGATGAAACATGAACGGCTCACATGCTACACTGCCATGCCTCACCTGGGCGATGACAGGGCTGCCAAGGGTACAAACAACAAGGTGACATGTGGTCGCCTCGAGGCCGAGCCGCATGAGCGGCCCTGGCCTGCCTTCAATTCCGCCGTCCGATGCAAACTGGTCCAGCACCACACGGATGGCTCGGATGACCTAGTACATGCAAGCGCCCACTGTTATAGCGTCACCCAGTCATGTTTTGATCACTCACAGCAGGATTGCAGGCGCCGGGCAATGTACAAATCTAAACCAGAGGGAGCTAGCACGTTGCCACCCCCCCACCCAAAAAATATGGCCACAGCCCCTGGCACGGAGACAAGCCAAGTCTCCGAGGCCAGACGTCCGACATGGCTGCCCCCCCTCCCCCGCCGCAGACTTCACGGGCGGTGGGGCTGGTGGAGATGATGACGAAGCACCTCGCCCCCCCCCCCCCCCCCCCCCCCCCCCCACATCCCTCCCGCCAGGGCCGGCACTGGCACCATGGGCGCCGAGCCCCGTCAACACGCCAACATCCGCCGAGGGGGTGACATCACCGTATCCGGCCGTTTATTTATGAAGTAAATTTCTTGCCGACTGACGGCAGATAGTGGCATGCAGATACGCACATCGGCTCCAGCGCGCTGTCGCCGCCAGGAGATGCAGGTGGCGCCTAGGCCAGCCCGACTTCAAAGCAGGATAGTGCTCTATACACACACGGTTGCACAGACCCCCGGCCAGTGCTACCAACAAGTAACTTACACTTTGCTTAATAATATTCGCGTAACTAGTTACACGCCACAACACTAAGAGCCCCGGCGATGCATCACACCACCCTGCCCGCCGCGATGGCCGAGGCACCGGGTCCCCGCCAGGCGCACCGGGCCCCCGCCGTCCAGGTGCCCCCCCCCCCCCCCAACCCCGCCCTGCCCCCCCCGGGGAGGGGAACCCGGTGCACCACCCTCCCCCCCCCCCCCCCCCCCCCCCCCCCCCCCCCCCCCCCCCCCCCCCCCCCCCCCCCCCCACCGCCGGGCGCACATGGCGGCTGTGATGCTGACACGGTCGGCCATAAAAGTGGCACACCGGGTGGCACTAATGCCACCCCCGGCCACACACACTGAGGATACAACAAAGTGTCTGGTGCTCGCGGTCCCCCTGCTGCCTCCCCCGCCACCACCAATGGGCGACCCCCGGTACACACCAACAAACAGCCCCGCTGGCGGCCCCGGAAGTGAGGTCACCCTATCTGCCTGCATCGACACCGGCGCACATCAATTCGGTTTTCCACTGCGCTATATCGGCACAGCCTCCAGCACAGCGGTCCAGGAATACATCAAGGAGGCTGAGTGTGGAGCCCTTATTATTGGAGGGTAAAATGCGAGCTAAATTGTCTATTCAGCTATCTTCATTTAAGAAATAAAACTACTTTGTCGGCATAACTTCTTCTGTTGCTAGGAGAGGGTGGGCGTGCCCTGACCTGCTACTATCCAGGGGGTAAGCCCTCGGTAAAACAGAAATTATCCTTCTGCTATACCCAGATAAGTCTTGTATAACTTACTCTATTTTACTTGGGCTGTTGCCTCCAGGGCATTCACAGCCCAGGGAGATTTTTACGTACCGAGTATTCTACCCGACATCTTCCTAAATTTTAGTTTGATGTAGTATGGGAACCGTTATTTTTTTGGGTGTGTATTGGGGGTTGTTGTTGGTATAAACCATGTTTCAACAATTCTTTATTTTCGTTCACCAATGTGTCGTTTTGGACCAGTATACCAACCAGTTTGATAACCGTATCTAGTAACTTTAGTTTCAACCTTACATGTAGTATTAATTAAGGTCCAACCAAATAAGCCTGAGTGGGCTTCCTCCAGAGCTTTCTAACAATCTCTTAGCTACTTTGTTCCCGATTTCAACTTTTTATTTCTAGTGAAGGGTGAATGATCTAGCTTTCTTCCAGCCAGAATGTTTAGTATAGGCTACTGTTCACTGACAGACCTAAGGCTCTGGCTTTAGATGCCGCTGCGCCTCTAGTGGAGTGTGGTCCGTAGACTTGAGTGTTAACCCCTGCTCTGTTGAGGAGCTGAATTGTAAAACGTGCCAAGGTGTCCCTAGAGATGGGCGCATGTAGACATATGTAACTGACCAACAGTTGTCTGGCCAACCAAATATCCTTCATACGGGTCAGGTAAGCCTTAAGGGCTCTAACTGCACAGATTTTTGGACTAGCATCATAATCAAACAATCAGAATGATGATAAAGGGTCCCCAAGTCTATTGGAGGTTAAAAGTCACCTCCTTTTCCTGCTCTTCCATCCCCTCCAGCGAGAGAGCAACTACCATTTGGCATCTGTGACCCGTTACTAACACTAGTAGCAGCAATAGTATAGTTTATTTAAGAGGTCTCTGAGGTTTAAATCCTTATTCCCCCAGCCAGTTTTTGCAGTGTTGTAAACACCTTGTTTACATCCCAGATTCTTGAAAATTGAGGTTTTGCTGGATTTCTGGTGTAATTCGATCACATCAACCGTCATGCCAAGCCCTAGGTAGATTAATGGAGAATGGATATATATGTCATACAACAACTGTATTCATATTTATATTTACACAATTACCAAGTCGTTCTTCACTTCCTAGAAGGCGGTGGCTAGGGTCAATCCAGTACTGGTTATGCTTTTTTACCTCCCTGCTAGAGTATATTATCCTTGTATCCCTGGTGTGTATCTGTCGGTGAAGAATTGGCTCGTATGGTAAACAACCGCCTCGTCGGGCTACTGGAGTCAGAACACCACCTGTCCAACCTTCAATGTGGCTTCAGACGGGGCCGCAGCACCCTCGACCATTTGGTGCACATGGAGACCTTCATAAGATATGCTTTCCTTAAGAAGGAACACGTTGTGGCTGTCTTTTTCGACCTCGAAAAAAGCCTATGACACAACGTGGCAGCATGGCATCATGGAGGATCTCCATGCGATTGGCCTTCCTGGCCACCTACCAATTTTCACCAGGAACTTACAAGCCATCAGGCATTTCCACGTCTGTGTCAAGACTACCTATTCCAGCCTACACTCACAGGAACTAGGAGTACCTCAAGGCAGCATACTGGCCATGACCCTTTTCGGGGTCAAGGTCAATGGTATTGCTGCTGCTGTAAAGCGGGGGGGGGTCTCCTGTAGTCTTTTCGTGGACGACTTTGTTCTATATTACAGCGGTGCTAACATGAATGTCATAGAGAGACAGCTACAACTAAGCATAAATGGGATCCATCGATGGTCAGTTCCGAACGGATTAAAATTTTCCAAGACCAAAACGGACTGCATCCACTTCTGCCTGCTGCGTAGAATGCATGTGGAACCGGTGCTGACCCTTGATGGGGATGCCATTAAAGTCGTTGAGAAAACCAAATTTCTGGGCCTCATTCTCGATGCAAAACTGTCTTTCATGCCACATATAAAGTACCTGAAAACAAGATGCCTGAAAGCGCTAGATATTCTGAGGGTGCTGTCCAGCTCAAAGTGGGGAGCGGACAGAGATGTTCTGCTCTCCGTGTACAGAACCTCGGTTCGGTCATGAGTGGATTACATCAGCATAGTATATGGTTCCGCAAGGAAATCATATATTGGGCTGCTAGACACGATCCACCACCAGGGACTGCGCCTGGCCATTGGGGCCTTCCGCACCTCACCGGTTCAGAGCCTCTGCATCGAAGCCAATGAACCATCACTTAACAACAGGAGAATCAAACTGGCCATGCAATATGTAGTCAAGATAAAAACTAATGCATTGAATCCTGTACACAATTGTCTATTCGAGCAACATGACGAATCCAGGTATGAAGCCAGGCTGAATTACATCCGGCCACTGAGGCTCCGAATGAAACCTCATTTGGAGGCCTTGGGCGTGGATTTGGACGTGTTGGAGGATGACAAAGTCCCAGAACATCCCCCGCAGTCATTGAGGAAGCCATTCGTTATCCTCCGACTCACGGAACTGAGCAAGTCTGGGACACATCCACTCAAGTATCAAGGACTGCATGCAGAGATTCAAGGCCAGTTTGCAGACCACCTCTCCATATACACTGATGGTTCGAAAGAGCAAAGCCGGGCAGTCTGCCGACGGGAAAAATTTGGCGTACGCTTGGCCGATCAGAGCTCGATTTTCACTGCGGAAGCCCGAGCACTCCTTCTCGCGTTGGAGTGTATCGAGGTATCCAACCACACTAACTATGTTATATACAGTGATTCGTTTTCTTGCCCTCCTGGCTGTTGCTGGACTGAAAACAAATCACCCTATTCTAGCAACGGTCATTTATAAAATGAACCAACTGGCAACGGATGGGTATGACATCCACCTGTTCTGGATGCCTGGCCATGCTGGCATACAAGGAAACGAACTAGCTGATCGGGCTGCGAAGAAGGCCCTGAACTGTGATCTTGAACCATGTCTGATCCCTCACTCTGATCTGAAACCACTAATAGTCACCCACATAAAATCCAAATGACAACATGAGTGGGCTGAGAACAATAAACTTAGAGAAATTGAACCATCTGTGGGAAAACCACCATAGACTCATGTGGGAGGTCGGCGGGACCAAGTGGTCCTTAGCCGCTGCCATATTGGCCACTCGTGGCGTACACATGCTTTTCTGCTCAAGGGGGAACCTCCCCCTGAATGTATTGGGTGTCAGTCCCCACTGACACTCAAACACATTTTACTAAGTTGTGTTGATTTGTTGGCCATGCGCCAACAATTCTACACCACAGACAGTATGCATGATCTTTTTACTAAAGTAAAACAAGAAAACATTTGAGCCTTTTTGAGGGCAGCTGGACTGTACTACCTCATATAGTTTACTAAATAAATTCTATCAATTATTAATCAAACTTTTCTTTTTCTATGGGAATTTGTTTCCATTGACCACAAATACATGATTGTGAGCTTTCTAATTTAATGAGTGTCTATTGGCATATAATTCATTGTCTGCTTTTACATGTAAAAGCAATGGTTTAAATGAAAAAAAAAAAATTGCCGTGAATAAGGCCTATGCTGCCGACACGGCGTAAAGCACCCACCAATCAATCAATCAATCAATCAACCAATACACTAAGCGGTGTTTCCCAATTGTCTGTCCATGCACTCTTGGAAGCACTACTGACAAGGCATAATGTGCTGTGTTCACTGTGTCAAACCCCAGGCCCTTGTCGGCCAGGTTTATCAGAAACTGACACACTTGTGCTCTAGATGGTGCCAGGGGTTTAATGCTCCTGATTATACAAAACAAGCCCTACTTACAGCATATTTGCATAAAGCTTTACTCTTCCTTCTCTCCAGGCCGAAGTAACCATGAATTATGTGGTTGATGGATCCCACCCAAAGGGTTGTAATTATGGATACCACCAAGGGGGTAGTTGATACATCTTCCCTTGATTCCAATTCTCTACGCTGGTGTGACGTCACAGCCAGGCCAAACTACTCGAGAAGGGTAAAACAACGCAGTAATCTGCGGTGCAGCAATGCTATGTCTATGCGGAGCATTTATTTTTGCAAAATATATTAAAAAGCTTTCATTGGGTTAATTAAATATCTTAATGCACGATTGAAGAGATGCGGCCTCGTCTGAAGCCACATTGGAGGTTGGACAGGTGGTGTCCTGACTCCAGTAGCCAGACGAGGCGGTTGTTTACCATACGCTCCATGGTTTTACAGATACAGCTTGTGAGGGCTATGAGACGATAGTTGTTGGCTTCACTTTAGTCTTTACCAGGTTTGGGAATCGGTATTACTGTCGCCTCCCGCCAAGAGGCGGGGATGACACCCGACTCCCAGATGTTGTTGAAGAGTTGAAGCACCAGTCTCAGCGCAGGCTCGGGGAGATGTTTAAAAAATTGATAATGAATTCCATCAGGTCCAACTGCTGTGTTATGCGAGCTCTCCAAAGAACACCTCAACTCACCCATACTGAATGGGGAGTTGTAGTGCTCCTCGCCATCAGAGGAAAAGTACAAGAGCTTTCGCTCTTGGCGTTCCTTGACGGCCAGAAACCCCGGGAGGCAGTTTACCAAAGACGACTTTCCAGCTGGACTACAGAAGAATCACCTCCCCTTCGTTTGATTCTCCTGATCATTGTCCACACTTTGCCCAATGCCGTGCTCATGGTGATGCTAGAAACAAATCGTCTCCAACACTGCTTCCGCACTTCTTTGATCGTTCTGCGAGCGTGAGCGCACAGGATTCTAAAGAGCGCCAGATTTTCAGCAGTCGGTCTCCTGAGGAATTTACGCTGAGCTTTCTTTTGCTCCTTAATAGCCCTCCTACAGCTGTCATCCAACCATGGAGCCGTCAGACGCTTGGGGAGTGGCCGAGGTCTTCGGAACAGTTTTCTCTGCGATCCAGCTCAGCATCTCAGTGAAGGCATCGATGTCACTGATGTCTGGAGTGAATTCCTCGCGACATAGGGTCTGGAAGGTGGGCCAGTCGGCTTTATGAAGCCGCCAGCTCCTCATTCTACGGGAGATGCCCCTTCGCAATTAAGAATAATTGGGAAGTGGTCGCTCCTGCAGAGGTCGTCCCAGACCCTCGCGAAAAGTCCAACGCCAGTTCTGGTTCTACAATGCTGAGATAGATGGCAGAGTATGTTCCGTAGCCGGGATGCAAATATGTGTATGAACCATCGTTCAATACACACAGAGCATGACCGGCCACAAGGTCCTCAATTCTCTTGCCTTTAGCGTTCCTATTGTCCCCCCCCCTGGTAATGGGTTGTGGCCGTTAAAGTCACCCATAAGTAAATATGGGGACGGTAACTGGTCCACAAGGGCATCCAGTTCTTGTAAAGTGAGAACGGAGCTCGGAGGAATGTAAATGGAACAGAGAGTTAGTCTTATGCAGCGTCAGACGAACAGTTGCAGCCTGTAGTGTCGTGTCTAACGCCACTGGCGTACATACCACATCACGTCTGACCAAGATGGAGGAGCCGCCAGCGGCTCGGTCTCCATCTGGTACGTGCTTGTTATGAATGGTGTAGCCTTTAAGACTACAACTCTCAGAAGCTTTTATATAAGTTTCTTGTAGGCAAACGGCAAGTGGATTGAGGTTGCAACAAAGAAGAGACAACTCTTCGATGTTTCTCCTAAAACCTCGGCAGTTCCATTGAATAAGAGATGCACCTGTCACTGTCATTTTGGAGCAGTGACAGGTGTTCTCCCCTTCGCTTTTGGTTCGAGGGAGAGACTTTGACTGCGGGTTTCCACAGTCTCAGGCATCTCAATATCAGCCAGTGCCCGATATCTATTTGACGTTAAGTTTTTGGAGATCGATGACCCCCTGGACGTTTTGTCCATAGGGGTCAAAGATCCCTTCGGAACTCGGTCTGACAAATTGTTCTTCTTCTTTTTGGGCATCGCCGGCTCGGCCAGCGTCTGCACCGCAATACTATTATTATTTTTTGGAGTTGAAACTGGTGTCGGATTCGGGACTGGGTTGAAGGTAGTGGGCTTCCCCCCTGTCAACCACGTTAGTTCAGTCTGGCATTCAATTGTCCTGTTGGAGACTTTGGCTGCCGCAGCATAGCTCTTGATGGTTGGCGAGGGAGTATTCGCCTCAGCCAGCCTTCAAACTTCTGGGTAGCTTAGCCGCTTCTCAGTCTTGATCTGCTGAATGAGCTTTTCTTTTTTCCAGACAGGACAGTCTTTAGATATGGCCATATGGTCACCCAGGCAATTGGAACATTTTGCCTTGTTTTTGACAACTGGTGTTGTCATGACCTTTCCGACCGCACTTAAAAAAGATGATTTTATTTTTGCATCTATCCTTGCCATGACCAAACTTCTGGCATTGGAAGCACGGAAATGGGTTTGGGATGAAGACATCCACATTCACACTAAGGTATCCAATTTTCAAATTCTTGGGCGGAAAAGGCTTGCCTAACGTGAGGACATATGTCCCTGTTTTTATGGACTTGTTATCCCTCTTTATAACTATTCTTCATACGTTTAACACTCCTTGAGACTTGAGCTCATGTGCTATCTCATCATCATCAACATCATCAAGATATCTAGTCCGGATTACTCCTTTGCTAGAGTTGAGATGAGGAGAGGCCTTGATGCAGACGCCTGCTAGCGTGCTTGCACATAGCAAATTGTTGGCATGTGCTTTCTTAGCACACTCCACCAGAATATGTCCAGTTTGTAGCTTCTTCATGTCTTTAACTGTGCCAGCGATTCCATTAATGCCCTTGGGAAATTAGGTACGAGTCGAGCGAGCCACTGTCAAATACAGCTATGAAATAGGTAATTAGATCAGTCCTTACTATATGTCTCCTCCAGAACTTCTGTATAATGTTAGCCGCCTGTGCAGGAGTCAGCCGTGGGGCTACACGTTTTGGATGTCGCTTATTATTCCACCAGTCTTCGCAGAAGTGTCGAAATCTGAGAGAGTAGAATGGGGGGTGGGTGGGGGGGGGGGAGATGCGGTCACATCTAGTAGCTTCACATGTGTCAACAACATTTGGTCCACATAATTAAATAAGGCTTCTAGAATTCATAAACTCCAAGTCGATTTCGAAATGATTATTCTCAACAATTCTGTCAAAGGATTTTACTGGTTTGAGTCACTCAGAATTAAAAAATATAAAGACTTTCATTCAAATAGTGCTTTACATTGGAACATTTGATGCTTTATTACATTTTAATACTAACACATGATCAGAATTGGTCATCTTTATAGCTCTACTAACATTTTAAATAGAAATTAACGTAAGCAACACCTGTTGCAGGAGGAAATGCACTTAACAAACCTACATAATCATATATGATTGTTCAGGATTCTGAACAAATTATATTTCAATGGCTACACATTTGACAAATAAAATTAAATAGTGATGAACATCATGATTCTTTTTTGATTGAACTTTAGATAAATTTGGATCACCTTAAACAGGCCCGTTATACCAAATAGCGACAAGAACCATACTCCGACAAATGCTCTCCAAGCACAACCTTGTTTAGTTTGTATGTTTAAACAACCAAATATGTGTGGGCAGAGTAGTAGACTCACTGCACCAGAAGTGACCTCAGCACTCAGTGAGAATGCTGAGGTCAGAGGGCTGGGGGTCGTCTGAGGCTAGGACTACATCTGCTATTTTGAAAATAGCTGGGGGAGTTGAGAGAAGGGAGAGTAAAACCTAGGTATTTCAATTTGTTAGAGTAGTACATACAGGAAATATATTTGCTTTAATGTAAAATATATGTGAGAACAAATTAATTACATTGCATAATTTTGATCAGAAACACATATAGAAGGAAAACATTTTTTTGTGGTTGAATGTAAAAGGGAGTGAACCAAAGGGGGTTTGAACCCACAAGACTGGCAAGTCCAGATTTCAAGTTCAACACCCTAGCCACTAGACTACAGAGGCTTGTCTCAGTTCAGGCTATTTGCATATACGGCGTCATATATACAAGGTGTGTGTGTTTGTGTATGTGTATATATATATATATATATATATATATATATATAGACAGGCTGCTCACGCACTGCAGATAACCCATAACTGCTCAAAGTGTGGGGCGAAGTCGCATAAGCGGTTTAAGTGTAAAGACTGACTTGCCACTATTAATAGCAGCTGCGCATACACGGGTAGGAGAACGACAGCATCGGACGCACCGAGGGCAATAGGAATCGACACCTCGGAGGGGCAGCACATGCCAAGGGAGGGCCCGGTAAGAAGAGTCAACACTGACGGGATTACGACTACGACCGCATCGGTGACGACGAGTAACCACATTGCAGACGGATATGTGGGTCTGGAGGACCCTAAGGAGAAGTTCAGCGTGGAAACTGGGGGGGGGGGGGAAACAACCTTACTCCCAGGGCTGCAACGGTGTCATGTAGGAGTTGGAGACTGCCGGAGGGCGCCGACATGGACAAAAGAATAGAGGTGAGATACGGTAGCAATGAGTGCATCGAAGTGAAAATCAGGGAGGTAATCGGATCCGAACCAGTTGGATTCTCGGTGTGGGACGCATGTACAAACGGAACTTGTGACTGTGTGCATCAACTGGCTGGAGTGAGGGCCCAACTGAAGCCATGCCGCATCTTTGTTGAAGCTTTCATGAGAGGCAGTTTAGACTGTGACTATGTTTACATACTCTGGGGAGTCGTGTTCGGCTTCCATGTGATAAACAGTGACTGTGCGTTGACATATGAGGCTTCGGTACCTAGGCGCGTTCCTGCTTGGGACTCAGTAATTTTATGTAAAAAGTTTAGGGAAGAACTTGACAGTGGGGTTATCTCCAGGACTGACATTAACCCGATCTGCACTCACCGAGTGTTTGTGGTGCCTAAGGACGATGGCGGGGGTCGTACTGTGGTAGATTGTAGCCGACCTCATGGCGAATCTGTTAATAATTGTACTAGTAACGTTGCAAAACACTTTTCATATAAATGGGTCGATGATGTCACTGATGTGATGGAGCAGGGTGACTATCTATGTACATTCGATATTAAAGACGCATACCGGGCGGTTTCAATTCACCTGGACGACAGGCCTCGGCAGGGCCTCTTGGGTAGAGTGGACATAGATGGGGACTATGAGCACTTTATCGATAATCGGCTCTGCATGGGCCTCTGGTCCAGCCCGTCCATCTTTTCCCGGATATCGAACTTTGTTCTAAGATGCGCTTCGAGGGAGGGGGTCCTCCGCATGGTCAATTACTTGGATGATTTCTGTGTGGTAGGTTCAGATCAGCAAGGAGCAGCAAGAGATCAATGAGTATTGATAGGTATTCTACGCAGATTAGGCTTTTATATCAGTTTTAGGAAGGTGAGCCCCGTAGAGACTACAGTTAGATTCCTCGGGATAAACATTAACTCGGTGAGTCTAGAACTAACCCTGCCCCAGGACAAGTTAGATAAGACGCTAACGGTTCTATATCAGCTCCAGGGCCGTAAGAAGGCGACAAAGAGGGAGCCAGAGCGGGTGGGAGGTCTCCTAGCACACTGCGCCAAGGTAATACGGGGAGCCAGAACCTTCATAAGGCGGCTATATGACCTGATGGGAACCCTTAGAGAACCTTTCCATCGGGCACGCTTGAACAGCGGGGTCAGTGGTGGCTATCCTTTGCCCGCAGGTTTAACGGGAAAGCCAGGATATTAGGGAAATTTGCACCTGTCATAAGTACATACAGCGATGCATCGAAGTGGGGCTACAGTCCTCTGCATGGAGCTGACTGGACAGTGGGGGCCTTCAACGAGCTTGATAATGCTAGGTTAGCTGGATATCTCGGCCACCATTACCAGGAGCCAGATCGGGAGGTTTGGGACGCCCACATAAATGTCCAGGAAATGTGGGGGGTATACGCTGGGTGCTTGAGATGGTCTCCAGGCTGGGCGAATAGCACTGTCCTGATTATAACAGATAGTATGGTGGTACAGGCTGCGCTAAATACAGGCTGTTCCAAAAGTAAAGAGATTATGTCCTACTTAAGGCACCTTTTTTGGCTAGCGGTAGAGTACAATTTCGTATTCGGTTCCATCTATATTAAGAGTGAGGTGAACGAGGTATGTGATGCTCTGTCCCGCCTGAACGAGCGCAGAAGTGGGGACAGGATCAGGGGATTGGATCGCGGCTATATGCTATGCTGCAACTCTGTGTTTGACAACCCATTCTTTTCTTACAGGGCTGGCGACCCTGGCAATGGAACAGAAGGCCTTCCAAGCGCAGTCATACGCAAAGAATTCCGTGGTAGCCAGGGGGGTACAAACCAGGAAGTACATAGAGTTTGTGGAACTGCACCTTGACGCCCGAGCACCCTTCCCATGCTCAGAGGAGCAGGTCGCATTGTACGCCGCCTGGTTGGCGCGGACCTTGAAGTATGGTTCTGTCCAAAACTACATCAGTGGGTTGAACCATTTTCTCAGGGCTAATGGCGAGCCCTCCATTGCCCTCTATTGACTATTGTAACTTCATCCTAGCATCAACGTTAAAAGGTATTAGACGGGTAAAGGGGGATGAGCCGAGGAGGGCTAGGCCTATCCTTCCGGACATGCTGAGGTCGATTTTTGACCTATTGACTTGCAGTAGAGGACACGTGGCATGGAGGGCGGCAGTCCTGTGCTCCTTCAGGGGCCTTCTGAGGAAGTCCCAGGTGACTTCGTCGGAGTCTATGTTAAGAAGGTCAGACTTCGAGTTCCATGACCTGGGAATGTTGTTGAAGGTGCGTAGATCCAAAACAATCCAGTTCCGGGAGAGAACTCTTGAAATCCCAATCACGAGGTGTGCTGACAGGGATCTGTGTGCGGTGTTTTGGACTGAATACCATTTCCGCCAAATGCCTGCGGGAAGGGAGGAAGGGGCATTTAGGATACCAGGTGGTGCCTCCTCTATTGCCATGCCTTACCACGTGTACCAGGACACACTGAGGTCTTTTGTGGCGAGGGCAGGTTTAGATACTGATCTGCTTTCATCGCATTCATTGAGAAGGGGGGCTGCACGTTCCTGCACATGTGTGGGGCGACTATTGAGGAACTGAAGGTTCGGGGGGGACTGGGTCTCCGAAACTGTTTATGCGTATATTAAGACCCGGCTTGCCTGCAGGATTGTCAATGACATGCGGGTGTCGGCGACTTTGAGCTCTAGGCCGGCGGCGGATGGGGTGGTGGGAGGCGCTGGTGCGCCTCCTTTGGCATATAATTGCTAGCCAGACAAGCAATAAAGATTGTCCATCCCATCTCCGCTTGTTTCTCCTTTTGATGTAGGCACATTTATAAGGAGTATAATATATATTATGCGTATATAAATGCCGGAGTTAAAGTATGTATTAATATTATCGTTCTGTAATATTAATTAATCCAATATTGTCCAATTGAATCCTTACTTGTTAGCCCGGACCTGCCCTGCAGTGGCGCCAAAACGGCGGGTTCGGACCCCGGGCCTTCATATTGGTCAGTCGTCGGCCAGCTTTTTCATAAAAAAAAACCCTTTAACCGTGGTGCATCTAAATGCTAGCCAGACATGCAATAAGATTGTCCATCCATCTCCGCTTGTTTCTCCTTTGATGTAGTATATATATATATATATATATATATATTATATTATATATATATATATATATATATATATATATATATATATATATATATATATATATATATGGGTCAGGATCACGAAAAGAGGCCAATTGGTGGAAGTTGTCGGCGTCGAGCTTGGATGTCGGCGTCGATCGGTATAATTATAGTTTAGCATTGACAGAGATGTTGGAAAGTCCTTAAATTTATACTGAATGTATAGGTCAAGAAAATACAACAACCTTATTTGTTTCTAGGATAATTTAATATATAACAAAGAAATGCACTACACTTTTAAGAATTGCGTAATATCATTTTATCCTGTATGTATTGTTAACTATTCAATGACATGTTATATCACATTGGAACCCAGTAATCGACAAGATTTTTGGAGAAAATAAAGTGTATTCTCACCTCTGTAGATTAGTCATTCAGTAACCGTCGGGCAACACCGCTCGACTTTTCCAACCTTTTGTTATAATGTCTTGCAAACGATCGTGCAGTTTTCCATCCTGCATGGGCTAAGATCCGTTTCACGGAAATTCCAAGCAGACGTGCCTTTGACACCATCGCACCTCGCGTCGAGTGAGACGCATATTTGTCTGTATCCACGCCTGCCAACTTTAACACTCCATTGTGCAAGTGTGTCTCGCGAAATGCCCTTGTGTGGCCTAATAAAGCTCACCAAAAGCTGCCTTGAAGCCCTTAAGTTCTTCATCTTGGATATATACGCCCTAATGGCTGAAACTACACATAGTTTTGGATCCACTGTAAAGCTTGTTACATTAACTGTAGACAGGGGATCTCCTAATCTGTTTGACTTTAACAATTGTGTCAAGTCAAACGTGGCTTCTTTGTTATCTATTTCAAGGCCATCCAGTGATAGGGCAACAATAGTTTGTCCTGTTACTAGTAAGAGGAGCAACGCTACTTTAAATCCTAATTTTCTAATATCTAAATGTGTGTTATATGGCCATTGTTTACACAGTTTGAATACCACAGACACATCCCAAAAATGACTATACTTTGGTTTGGGTGGATTTCTTTCATAAATCGACCTGAGAATCCAGTGAATAACTTGATGTTTCCCTATAGTTTGGCCATTTATCCTTGGAAGGATAACCGACAAAGCACACCTAGCAGTATTAATGGCTCCAAAACCTAAACCTTCATCTTCTAACATACGCAAGAATCTCCCGACCTGGGAAATGGTCGGGTTCATAGGCTTGACTTTCTTAATAAGACAATGAACGCCCCACTTTCGTAAATAAGTTGTATACATTTTAACTGTGCCTTTCCGCCATGCATGTGAAACTATTCTTTGCTGTGTAATTTTGTCCAGTCCAAATTGTTCCAAATATTTATTTAAAAAAGGAATGCCAGCAAAGGTGTTGTTGACACGTCCCCGCGTCGTTTTAGTGTGCCTTGATCTGTCAGATTTCCTGGCGATCTTTGGAATCGCAGGCAATCTGTGGCTGTCGCCACTATGCCCGGTAGCCAAGGTTGTGTGTCCCAGTCGGGAAGATTAATATTGCGTGTGCTTTGTCCATCTTGATCTTTCTGGCCACTTGGCTGATCATGCTAAATGGGGGGGGAAAATATAGTAAAATTGATTTCCCCAAATCAGAGAAAACGCATCTATCTGCCAGGCGTTTGGTTCTGGATGCCATGAAACATATTTTATGTGTGCCTTGCCGTATAGAATAGCTGGAGCATATGATATCATTATACCGACCAACACGGCGACCTGCCTTATCTTTGGCCTCGTTAACTCGACCGAGTGGGTCGCAGTATCTAGAAACTACTCAAGTTTCTGCTTCGGAAGGGAAACCGTCATTGCATGCGTGTTCACAATGAACCCCAAACATTTCAGTTCGGTCGTCGGTAAGAAAACCCACTTCTTTTCATGAATATAGAAACCCAATCTAGTCAGAAAAAGGCATAAATCACTGACAGCATTTTTACACTCATTAAATGACTGTGCGACAATAAAGGAATCATCTATGTAAGGAAACATAGTGTGTCCTTTTCTAGCCATGGCTGAAAAAAAAGCGGCTTTAATAACTTAGTAAAGAGGCGTGGGGCGCAAGCTAAACCATTTGGCATACATGTAAACTGGAAAAGTTCATCCTGCCAAATAAATCTAAGAAACTTTCGGTGTTCTGTACAAATAGGGACCGTATAATACGCGTCCTGTAAATCTACGCTGGCCATCCATGCTTTAGGTGTAACCAAATCCCTGGCAGTTTCTAATGAAAACATCTTGAAATGGCGATATTCTACTAATTCATTAAGCTTAGTTAAATCAATCATTCTAATGTCTCCATTAGGTTTAGGTCTGGAAAAAATATTAGAAATAAATTCCCCTGGCGTGTGAACGACTTTTTCTATAGTCCCTTTAGATTAAAAAAGCAAAACTTGATTACTTAAGGCTTGTTTCTCTAATGCATCAAATTTATACGGAAAGGGAATTCGGTTTTGAACTGCTAATTCCATAAACGGGATCTTAACTCCTGTTACAATCTCTAAAATGTTGAGACCAGACGGGATGGCCGAATGAGTTAGAGCATCCGTCTCCCGTGCTGGTAGATCATGGGGTCGTGGGTTCGAGTCCCGGTCGAGTCAAACCAATGACTTTAAAATTGATACTTGTCGCTTCCTAGCCAGGCGCTCGGCATTATTAGGATAGGGCAAGGACTGGTGTGCTCAGTGTCAGGATAATGTGACTGAGTGGGATACCAGGTCATGGTGCCAGCGGCCTGGTTTCCCAGTGGGACAGCACTTTAAAGTCGCCATGAGTGTGCACTGTCGCAAGTCGGTACCCGTCCTGATATGACCTTAGATGTTGCTAGGACGTAAAACAACAACAAACAAACAAACAAAAACTAAAATGTCGTTATCTTTAGTAATTTGTACCCATTCTGAAAAACAATTAGAAATATTGCCTGCATTAAATTTCCTTATGTCAGTTTGTGTCTCTTCTGCTACCATCTCTGCTACCACTGGTGTTGTTTGTGTAGCAGTGTTTATTTGTTCCCAGGCCGTGGGAAGAGATGCTTGGGCGCAAACTCTTTGCAGAACGGGCAGTTTCCGTCGGTCCAGCCTTGCCGGTCTCCCCGTCCTCGGCCTCGTGGTAGATAGCCATATGAGTGGCCTGACCTCCCAGCTCTGTTGCCTCGGTGCGCCCGAAAATCCCCTCGAGGACGGCGGAATCTGGAGGTGTTGTCATACTTCCGGGTCATTTCCATGTTTTTGCCACTTTTGGCCTCTGCCTCTACTTCCTTGAACAGATACGGAAGTTGGCCCCCGAACATGTTTGACTTGTCAAGAGGCTTGCCTTTGATGGGTTTAGGCACCAGGAAGAGAGTGTACTCCTTCACATCATTGTCAGTCACGTTCTTGGATCTTGCAACCTCCTTACCGGCGGGAGTGGTGACAGCCGTAAAGACATTTTCGTACCTCCGGTAGCTTATGAAATTATTCGCAGCCGTGAGCAAGGCGATGCTCTTATCCATCACCCTCGCGAGCGATGAGAATTTATTCTCGGTCTGCATTCTGTTCGCCACTGGAGTTACAGAAGTCAGTGCTCCCAGGACCGCTTTGTGTAGCATTTCTTTTCCTCGCTGAGATGGACTCCTGAATCCATCTCCTTGACCACTGTTTCTGGGATTCCTTTGATCCCTGCAATCTGCTCTGTGAGCTTGTTGATGATTTCCGCCGGTTTAAACGTATTAAAGTGGCCTTTAATTGTTTCGCGCATCATCGTGGTGGTTTTTAAAAATCTTTTTCGCCTTTTCTTGGCGGCAGCGTTTCCGGACCTTTCCTCCGATTTTGGCATAGAGACCAGCTCTCTGGGTCTCTGAGTCGGACTCTGTAATTGAAGAGTCCGATGACAAGTCGGAAGAAGAGTGCTTCTTCTTCTTCTTACTCCTCTTCTTAGGCTTTTTGGTTTTCTTCCCTTTGGAAGCTTTCGCAAACTCGTCTCCTGACAAGCTCACCACTCTCTTCCACTTCTTAGGCTTAGACGGCCCAACGGTCTCTAGAGCCGAGTCAGTCTCCTCCAGCTCTGACAGGTCTTCCCACTCAGAATCTAGGACGGGGAGCTGTCGACTTACGTCAATACGGCTGCTGGGCTGAAGTTCTCTCAGCTTCTGCTCCATGAGCTGATTTATTTGGGCTTTTAGGTCCCCCGGGTAAATCGGACCGTCATCACTGTCTCGCTCCAAACCGACCTCAGCCCCCGGCTGTGGGGGCGGAGGAGCCGTTACCCCTGGCGACGGGTCATAGCCAGTCGGCATGCGCCCCTCTGCAGCAGCGGGCGGCGGTTTGTTTCATTTCGTAGCCATCGGTACTCTGTAACCAAAAAGATTACTTATTAAACTGGAATCATCTCAACAGAACACCGAAGTGACGCCAGAAATACTGGGTTGAGGAACATTGTGGTATTGAGCAACGTATTTACACCGTTCTCAGTACAGGCGTGATAAGCTAAGTGTATTTCGTAGGTTTTTTGGTATCGAAACCAACTATACGAGGGGTAGGCCTCTTGGACCTCCCATCTCTCTGTCGCGTACACTTCTCCCTCCTGCGACTTCTGCGCCAGCAAATTGGAGAAAATGCTACGAAACTCGGAGAAACGCCTTATTCAAAAGGGGAATCTATAAAAGAAACCCAGGATCATCCCCAACAACACCCTCTATTAGGGTCCGAGAGAATCTCCACAGCAGATGTGACCATGCCAACATCTCTATCCGTATCAAAGCGGGTTGATAGAACCATGGTTTCGATATGCACAAAGAATCCTTTGTTCTATCCGTATCGATTTTTAAAATGCTAATCTAGTCCAAACTGGACTCAAGAAAGTTCTGAACTTTCAAATCTAGATGCATCATAAACAAGCTCAACCAAAGTTGTTATCTCTACTTACGGTTAAATCACTTGTTGTAGATAAATCCTACTGAAGCAACTCCACAAACGTCCTCTGGTCGTGAGTTGTTTATGCTAATTGCTGGACCGGATGTGCTTCCCTCTCCCTAGCCTGAGGCTGTATACCGAGGTAAAATATATATACATACATACATATATATATATATATATATATATATATATATATATATATATATATATATATATGTGTGTATATATTGTATATATCGTATAAGACGTCAACAACATTCAAATGCACAATTCTCACTCAAATTTTGGAATATTCAAAAAATTTAAAAAGCATATTATTTCTCATTCACTGGAGCTTCCAGTGAAATTATAATTTGAATGTTTGGACTATTTTGAAAAATAATGAGGGTACCCAGCTGTACAGTGTTACGATGTTCTAAGTATCGTACGGCGGCCATGCAGTGACTTTAGGGCTGCCGCATGATAGCCTCACGGTACAGACATTATATATGCATGACATATACAAGGTATATACACACCCACACACATATATGATGTTGTGTATACAAATAGCCTGAACTGAGACAAGAAACTATATGTGGCCTCTGTAGTCTAGTGGTTAGGGTGTTGAACTTGTCATGTACTAATCATGCACCACCTGTGGCACAGATTTTGTTTGTTTTCCAGGCGAGCTATAACGGATACCTTTAACATTTCCAATACTTGCATGTTGCTGTTCGAATGAACAAATCAGCTTCACACAATTTTATTACCTTAAATATTTCTTAGATAAAGAATTTAGAACAAACTTACGTAATTATTTCTGAAGATGCTGGGTCCACGCCGGAATCTATCATATCTTGAACGTACTCTCTGTACAATTTTTCCATCTAATAACGTGCAGGTGACATTTGAAAAAGTTAAATTACACATGAAATATTAGTACACATACTAATTCATAATAAAATACACAGGGTCCATATAATGTTGAAAAAATATGAAATTTAAAGGCTTGAATCTGAAAATGTCATACGAAAATGGATATTGTGAAAATGATGTACATAAAATTCTAATAACTCTGAATTCTAATGAGAGATCGTATTTTTGTAAAAGATTTGTTTATTCATTAGCTGATTAAACGGGAAATTTCAATCGTGGACAATTGGTCTTTCTCATCCCACTAGGTAGTGGCCGCCTGTCAAGTTTCTGCCCATCAATCTGAAAAATGCTCAGATTTTGCCTAACTTTTACACTAGAATTTCAGCAGAACCACTGCATGGATTTTCAGCATTTTTATACTGAAATAAAGTGCATTCATTCATCTTTTAAATGAGTCCTCTATTGTACTTCTTGTTTGAATGTCGAAAAAGTATTTAGTTGATAAGAATAAGTACTATCTGACAGAAAATGTGAGTCCTGCTGCAGTAATAAGTTGTTGCACCAGAGCTTAAAATTTGCTTGCTTCTTTCCATCGTGAAGCGTGCTTTTGACACAACCACCACACATCTATATTTAGTATCAGAAAAACCGCATTGAGCTAAGCTACATACCAGTATATAGTTCGATAGAATCAGTGGAAATGTGACAGAGTTCTTCCATAATGTTTGGTATACCAGTTGGTTTTCATCAAATTTCACCCCCAAAAAGACTAAATAGCTCCATAGTATTTGGTGCCAAAAGAAAGAGCAGTATTTAAACTTCAAAATAGTCCAGGGCATCACTATATTCATACGCTGTTGAGGTCAAGGTCATCAATCAGTCCACGCATTCTCTCACGAGACACTGCCGATTCAATTTTACGGTTAATGTGATGAAATTTTACTTATTGTGTATGTAGTTCGTTAAATATGATAGCATTGAATAGATTTGGCTCTAATATATCGCCGCCGATGCGGCGGCGGCGATTTGTTTTGCTTACATTCGTCGATTCGTCAATATTAATATCGCCGCCGATTTAGCGGCGGCGTTAATATCACTTCGATTTTAGGGTTATTTTGATGAAATTTCTCTTATTGCGTATGTAATTCGGTTAAATATGATAGCATTGAATAGATTTGGCTCTAATATATCGGCAGCGGCGGCGATTTGTTTTGTTTACACTCGTCGTCAGACTTCATTTTTGCCACAGATTCTCGATGTCGGACATCCGGGCACTTTTTGCGCTCACAACGCTCGAAGGGTAAAACAAATGCCAATGTCATAGAGACAAATTAAATTAAATTAAATACTTTAGATCTTCCTCTTCAATCGACGATTAAGATATTTTTAATCGATCCAATGAAAGCTTTTAAATTTATTTTGCAAAAATAAATGCTACGCATAGACATAGCATTGCTGCAGCACAAATCACAGCGGTGTTTTACCCTTCGCGGGCTAGTTTCCGTGGTTGTGACGTCAGGCCGACATCGAGAATATCACCTTGCAACGCTCATCTTCTTCAGGGCGTGCACTCATTGTGACCTGGCCAGTGATGTTGACACAGAAGTATGCTGATTTCAAAGCAGCCTTATCATTAGAACTGTAACACAAACAGTTGTCTAAATTTTCCAGTGAGTAGTTTGCATTACCGTCATCCTTTGTATGTAAAGTTTTGAGAGATTTTTCATGCAGTTCATCAACCAAATTCTTTTTTTTAATGACAATTTTATTCAACAACAGTAGTCCCAATAACTTAAGCTATCGATTTTAACGGCAATGGCACAACGAGTAACTCTTCAAAATTTCAACAAAATCTATCAAGTACTTTTAGAGTTATGCTCAATCTAGCGAAAACTCAAACTATGTCCGCAACTGCCAAAATGGCCTTTCACCCATTTTTAGGGCACCATATGATATCATCGTTGAATATGATTTGATCACTGTGAAAAAAAACATTTATACTCTGTGTACAGGTCATTTTAAATTATTGATAATGACACTTACTGGATATTTTGGAATGACGTTCTGTTGACTCAAAGTTGGTATATAATTGAATTACCATGTAATTGAACAAATACACTTTTGTGTAATTTCCCTTTTTTGAGAGAGCACTGTTCTCATATTTATTGGATGATGGCTTAGGAAATTTGTTTGCTGCTTCTCTATGTATAAATAAAGATGATCCTCATTTCTGAAGATTTTCCTTTGATATTTCATGGTGTAGTTGGGTGCCAAAGTTGGCTCATATAATTGATTTTTACATGATTTTTAGGGATGCTACAATTTGTACGTTTAGAAGGCCATAACTCAAAAGCTATTTGAGATATTAGCATAATTCTTTTAAAATTCTGTTTGTATTGATTAGTTCTTTAAAATAGACCCAAACTCCTAGTTTAAAAATGACAATAAAATGTTGGCTGACACTACCTAGTTCCAATGCTCCTTGCCCTATCGTAGTATTGCCGAGTGCCAGGCTAGGTAGCGATAAGTATGCATTTTTAAGTCATTGGTTTGACTCGGCCAGGATTCGAATCCCACAACCTACCAGAACGGGAGGCGGACGTTTAGAAAATTTAGTAAAGAATGTACACTAGTATTTTATCTTCTAAGGATAACACCCAGAATAGTTTCTGATCATATATGCGCGAACAACAGAGCAAGATGATTAACACATTTCACACAACCACGATCTGAGTGTAATAAGGTAGCCCTATCCAGACACAGATACTCTCTCCTCAACACATAATTGACATTATTATTCACATTGCGCTGTCTGTACATACAATTGTCGCTTAACAGAAATAATATGTGAGAAGATATGAAATCAGAAACACCTACCTTATCCCTGCCGAGCTCTTTATAAAACATTTTGCGAATTCTAGTCCTGGAAAATGGGACAATAACGTTTTATTTATTCAATGCAAATGAACAGTAATAATAAATGTCAATGAGATGAAACCATGCAAAATCCCTAACAGCTTGAACCGGTGATGTAAATAAGGAAATACATAAATAAATACATATTCAACATTTCTTGTTTTCTTCAGTATCTTTATTCAGTACTTTGGTCAGTATCAATAAATATTTAATGATATTATCAAATCTATTTGACCATATCATTAAATATCACTGATTTCCCAGTGGAGCAGCACTATAAATTCGCAATGAGTGCACGCTGTCACAAGTCGGTACCCGTGCTGATATGGCCTTAGATGCGGCTAGGCCATAAAACAACAACAAACAACAACAAATAGAACTTAGTCGACTCCTAGGTAATGTATGGTCCCTGAGAACACCTCAGGACGTCGGATCCAATCAGATACTACCATTTAGACATTTCATCAAATGCATTTGATATCAAATATAGAATATTTAAACATATCATAAATTGTTTGAAGATATTATTAAATACATTTAATGATATGATAAAATCGATTTAATGATATCATTAAATATTTAATGATATGATAAAATCACTTCCTGTATCAATGCCATTTCTTGTTTTATCCAGTATTTAGACATATCATTAAATATTTAATGATATGTCTAAATCGAATTAATGATATCACTAAATATTTAATGATGTCATTAATTTGATTTAGACATATCGATATTTAGACATATCATCAATATGATATCATAGACATTAAAATCGATTTGATGATCTATTTAAATAGGACTTATTAGATAACGAATGCTCCCTGGACGTCGGATGCATTTGATGATATCCTCCTCTCCCATCCCCCTCCCCTCCGTCCTCCATTCTGCCATGTCATATCACCCTCTCTCCTGTATCTCCCTCTCTCCCCTCCCCATCCCGTCCCAATCCCCCCTCTTGCCTCTCCCCGTCCCCTCCCCCCTATCGTCCCATATTCCTCTGTCTCCCGTATCCCCTTCTCTCCTCTCCCCCTCCCTCCCCTGTGCCCTCCCCTCCCTGTCCCCCACTATGCTCCCCTTCTCCCTCCGTCGTCCCCGTCCCCCCCCACCCCCCATATCCCCGTTTCCCTCCTCCTCAGCCACCCACTCCCCTGTCACCCTCTCCCTATCCTGGACATCAGGGCCCGTATGCATGAAGAATTATTTATCGCCCCTGGTGGTAAGGACCAAGTTTGGGGTAGCTATCGCCGGGGGTAAGACATGGGTCACGGGGTATGCATGGAGCCAAAGCGGCGAGGAGGTACCTACCCTTGTAGTTATTTATAGATTTGGGAAATCCCTCTGTGCCTGTTTGGCATAATAAGGGCAGGGGTAGGGATCGACTCGGGCCAAATCTATCGAATGCGATCATATTTAACAGCCGCCGCCGCCGCATGGACATCAATATCCATACTGTCCATCGCCGCCACTACCGCCGCTGCCGAATCGGCGGCAATGTTTTAGGCCCAAATCTATTGAATGCGATCATATTTAACAGAATTACATGCTCAAATCGTGAAATTTCATGAAATTAACCCTAGATTTGAGGCAATATTAACGTAGCAGCGACATCGGCGGCGTTATTCATATTGCCGAATCGACGAATGCAAATATAGGTCCCTACCCCCGCCCTTATACCTGCTACGGAGTGGGGGTAGCTTACCCGACTTTTACCCCCCGGGGTTTGCATACCCCGGTCACATGCATAGCGACTTTTCGCCGCTACCCCAGGTTTAGAGCGCTACCACCGCTCCATGCATACAGGCCCAGAAGTATTTGATCAGATCATTAAATGCACATGACACAAGGTGGCGCCATTTAATGATAACATAAAATGAAGTTCACCCAATTTCCGCTAGTTGGTCCACCTCCGGGTTAAGCTAAGGACAAACAGATGTCACACCCGCTCCCCTTCCCTCTCTCCCTCACCCCGTCCCCCCCCCCCCCCCTTCTCCTTACTTTCCCCCTCTCCCTATCCTGGGGTCAGAAGTCCCCCTCCCTCGTCCCCATCCCCCCCTCTCCCCTCCCCCTCTCGCCCGTCCCTTTCCTCCTCCTCCACACCCTCCCCCCCTGCCTATCATGGAGATCAGAAGTATTTGATCAGATCATTAATTGCACATGACACAAAGTGGCGCCATTTAAGGATAACATAAAATGAAGTTCACACAGCCAGTAGGTGGCTCCACCTCCGGGTTAAGCTAAGGGCAGACAAGTATCTCCCCCCTCTCCCCTTCCCCTCCCTCCCATCTCCCCTCACCTCGTCCCCCTCTCCCTCTCGCCCGTTCCCTCCTCATCTACGCCCTGCGCCTCCCCCTATCCTGGAGATCAGAAGTATTTGATCAGATCATTAATTGCACATGACACAAAGTGGTGCCAATTAATGATAACATAAAATGATGTTTGGACAGTTTCCGCTAGTCGGCTGCACCTCCAGTTTAAGCTAGGGATAGACAGAAGTATCCCCCTCCCCCTCCTCCCTCGTCCCCACCCGTCCCTGTCCACCTCTCCCCCTCCCCTCTCCCTCTCCCATCTGTTCAAATACTTCCAGTAATAGGGAGCATCAATTTTTGTTAGTTCCAGAAATATTTAATGATATGTTCAAATCAATTTTATCATATGATCAAATCTATTTCAACATATCTTCAAATACAGTCTATTTCATCATATCATTAAATCGATTTAAAGGTATGATCAAATATAAGTTTGCCATTAAATGCATTTCATGATCTCTTCAAATGCATTTGAAGAGATTATCAAATGCATTTGAAGAGATCATCAAATATAGAATATTTAAACATATCATAAATTATTTGAACATATGATTAAATACATTTCATGATATGATAAAATCGATTTAATGATATATTTTAGTAACACTAGACTTACCTGGAAGTTGAAGTATTACTAAGATTCTTACGAATCTACGGATACGAAGGTAAGGATCAGGGGAGAGGACAATCCCGCGCATGCCGGAAGTAGCTTCAGTATTCAAAGTTGGAGGGGAATAAAAACCTAACCGTACTAAAATAAAACATCAGCGAACCTACCCAGTCCCCACCTAAGTCTGATTTTCTATTTTTGTTTATACTCGAGTAATATTTTTGTATCTTATCCTTAGGTGTGGGTAGGGTGGGCCCCCAATCCTTACCTTCGTATCCGTAGATTCGTAAGAATCTTAGTAATACTTCAACTTCCAGGTAAGTCTAGTGTTACTAAAATATTCTTACTTCATCTTCCGGATACCGGAAGTTAAGTATCCGGGGAGAGCCTTGGTCGCATGGTTTTTATTGCCCGACTCCTCCTCCATTACTTCCTTCCTTCCATTCCTTCTTCCACTTTTGTCCATCTATATAACAACAAATCTAGTCTTTCGACATTCGGCATTGCTTTAACAGATCTATTCATGCTGAAACAAGTTCCAGTCCCAATTTTTACAGTTTCTGTGCCTATGGCTTTATTATCTTGTTATCCACATATCAATCAGTATATAGTCCATACATTTGAGTTAATTATGTATTCATTTTCACTCACACATCCTAACTCCGTCTATCGTTTCTTAATAACAGTCTTTGAACCTCTCCTGGGTCCTCAATTGTTTTATGATAGAACCTCGCGAAGCTCTTACTGTCCCTCCAGGAAGCGTTACGCATAATGGCGTTCAAACTCGCTCCTAGCACTTTTGCTGATGATGCAGAAGCCCCTCTAGTGCTGTGCCCCTTGTACTTATCTGTATTAATTTCTGCCAGGTTCATTGCACTTAGTGTCCACCTAGCCAGCGTAGCTCTACTTATTGAACCATCTGGTCCAATATATGAAATCAGTAACTGTTTGTTCTGCTTCCTTAAAGTTGCCGTTCTTAACAGGTACTTTTTAACCGTCCGTACTACACACAGTCTTTTATCTTCAGTATACATGTGAAATCTTATAGAGTCCAATGGTTGACCCAACTGGTTATGTTTTAACAAAGTTTTCATTTTAAACACCACTGAGCTTTCCTCAAACCTCATTCTGTCTAACATCAGGCTTAAAATTGTTTGCCCTCTTTGTGAAGAAACTAACAACAATAACAACGTTAACTTATAGGATAATAATTTCAGATTTAGTGCCGAATTATTCCCTAATTTCTTAATCCATTCTAGTATTACGTTCACACTCCAATAACTATCATATCTAGGTTGTGGAGGTCTTCTTTCGTGGCAACTTTTGCAAAACCACCTGATTAAATAGTGTTCCCCTATAGTGCACCCATCTTTTCTGGGCAAAATCACGCTTAACGCACATCTGGCCATGTTTATCGCACCATAACCGACCCCTGTTTCAAAATACATTCTTAAGTATTTCAAAACTTCTGCTATCTTAGGGTTCAAAACACTTACCCCTCTCTCTATGGCCCAAAGTGCCCATTTATTTATATGTGTCATATATCCCTTCTTTGTAGACTTTCGCCATGTATCTTGAAAGTAACTCAACGTCTTACTATCTATTTCAAAACCTTCCAATGTCCTAGCTAAAAGAGGTACGCCTTTAATTTTATATCTTCTAGATTTAGCCGTACCCCCTCGCCACTTGGGTTGCCTGCTCCACTCAGGTTGCCAACTTGCCTTGGGAACGCCATCTCTTCCTTTGCTTCCAGACGGATCAACGCGTGCCATGGTTGCGCCGGCCAATCCGGAGCCACCACTATCGCCTTGGGCCGATCCCTGCCGACCTTTCTCACGACCCTCGGTATTAGGCTGAATGGCGGAAAACAATATATGAACATATTTTCCCACCTGAATGAAAATGCATCTGTCTTCCAATTATCTGGTTCTGGCTCCCAGCTTACATACTTTTCCACTTTCGCATTCAGTCTTGATGCAAACATATGTATCTCTGGGGTTCCCCACTTACTACAGATTTCTTCAAAAATGTCTTCACTTAAGCTCCATTCTAGCTGATCCCTGAATTTTCTGGATCTCAAGTCTGCTAAAACGTTGTCTACTCCGGAATATGAGTAATAGACAGCCAGTTCCCATGTTCCTGGGCCCATTCCCATATCCTAATGGTTTCAACCAAACAATCTTCCGACTTGGTTCCTCCCATGTTTTTTACATACGCTATTGTCTGTTCTCACTCTTATGTGTATATTTTTATACCTGCATAAGCTCTTTAGTCCGAAATAAATTGCCCTCAGTTCTAGTACATTTATGTGCATTAACTCATCCGGGTGCCAATGTCCCCCTGTTTCCTGTGTCTCTGTGTGAGCTCCCCAGCCTGCCTGTGATGCATCTGTGAATAATTCCAACTGTGGGTCATCCCTCCTGATCACCTTACAAATGTGTATCTTCTCGCACCACCAGTTAATGTCTGCCATACCTTCTTGCGAAATCCACATCTCACTTTCAAAATTACCCTTGCTCCTTTTCAGGGCCTTGATCTTATCTCTTTCAATACTCTTGAAATGTACACCTGCATACTCTACTCCCTGCGAGTATGCTACCATGAGACCTACTAGTCCCGCTATTGTTCTAATCTTGTGTGTTCTTTCTCCGAGCACTTCTCCTATGACCTCTAGCATCTTAACCTTTTTCTCTACCGGTAGCCCTATCTGCATGGCTTGCGAATCTAATTCGAATCCCCAAAACACCAATTTCTGCGAAGGTTCCAGCACCGACTTTTCTAGGTTTATCCTAAACCCCAACTTTCGAAAGCTATTTATTAACTCCAAAATAGCGTCTCTGCATTCCTGTCTCGTTCTACCAATGACAAAACTATCATCCAGGTATGGAAATCCTATAAACCCTTTCTCTGCCAAATCTGCATAAATTGGTTTTAATAATTTTGTAAAAATACGTGGCCCTGGTGATAGGCCATTCGGTAACAGCTGGTACTCGAGTAACTTCTCTCTTAATCTAAACCTAAAATATTTCTTACTTCCATCCAACTTCCACGTTCTATCAAATCTAAAGCAGTTTTCAAATTAAACATTTTGAAGTGTTCATAGCTTATTATTTTATTTTATTCGGTCAGGTCCAAAAACATCCTAAATTTACCATTCAGTTTTGTTTGTAGAAAGATATTCGACACCCATTGATTCGGGCATTCCTCTACTATTTTTAAAACTCTCTTTTCAATTAACAGTCTTACTTCGTCTTGTACAAATTTATTTTCTCTCTCCTCCATTTTGAACGGAAAGGGCTCCCTTAACTGGACTGGTGTCCTAATGAATGGTATCGTCAACCCTTCTACACATTTCAATATCCATTTATCTGAAGTTAATTTTCGCCAACTGCTCAAAAAGTTGACTAAATTACCTGCTACAAAAACTACTTGAACATCCCTATTTAGGTTAACATCAACATTATCAGTAAAAAGAATTGCATTACCAGGTTTAGTTCTTAATTCTGAGTTACCCACCTGGCTATGGTAGCTCACTTCTGAAAACCCCAAGTGGAGTTTCCTCTACCTCTCGCCCCTCTTGACATTGACGGGACTTTCCCGTATTGAGCGTAGTCCTCGGATGTTCTGCCAAAGTGCTTCTCTGGCGCCTGCTGTCTTGTACCCCACGAGGATGTCTGTCTTCCTCCTCTGTTGGGTCTGAACCTGCCATATCCTCTTCTGGGATAAGGAGCACCATAACTTCTAGCTTGGTTGTCATGGAAAAATCTATGTTTCCCTCTGTACTGCCCTGATGTCATACAGGTATCTGAGGCTCGTACTGGCTTCATCAGTTGTCTGTTCTTTTCGCCGAGGTTATCTCCTAACAAATACTCTGACGGTTCCGGTAAATCGCCATACACATCTCTTTTCTCTTTTATGATTTCTTTTCCCAAACGGGAGTACACAACCTTCTTAACACTGGCCTTCCTGTCGAGTCTCATCTGACTATGTGTGCATACCAACAGCCTGATCGCGTTCAGCATATGCATAGCATGTTCATTTAGTTCAGGATCTGCCGATCCCCTTTGCAGGATAATATCCATTACTGGTGCTATCGCTGTCAACGAACCAACCACACCCTTTGTCGCCGTCAATAGGGAGCACTCACTGTCTTTTCTGCCTTCAGCAAAACAAATCTCTTCATTCAACGCCTGCACTTGAGCCCCCAGGACACCTCGTAACCCCGTATACTGCCTTGATATTTCCCGTATCGTCTTAAGCTGCTTTGGTCCACTACCCCAGGATACAAAAACAAAATGGGTGAAATCCTCCAAAAAACAAGAGACAACATCCAGGCAAACTGCCAGAAATCAAGGTAAGTGCCAAAGTTAATAGAAAAATAGAAACATTGTTAATAATAATAATAATAATAAAAATAATATAATAAAACAGGATAAATTAAGCCCAACTGAAGCTTACGCCACACCTGCTACGAGGTGGGCGTAAACATAAACGGAGAAACTTTTACGACACGCCCATAGAATGAGCGAAATTTGTCGTTATGCTATAGAAATTTAGAAAATGTACCCAAACTGATCATGTTGAAATGGCTCTGTTAAGAACCATAACATAATTTGCCACAATAAATCCTTTAATAATTATTCAAAGTCTACCGAATCGGATTATTTTAATTGTAAAACAAAATAATATCGGAATATATATATACTCAGCGGCCACCTTACTAATGCTGCACAGGAACAGTAATGCGACCTCATGCACTGGCGGCGCAAGCACCGACAGCAAATTAAGGTAGGTGACCACATAATGCAGGCTGAGTAGTTTTAAATACAAATCCCAATTCCACACTAAAAACCACCTCCAGCGCAAACAGCTATTTCGACCTGACTGCCGCACAAATATGGTGGAAGAGATTCATTGTAGACTAGGCAGAGGCATGCATTTTGCCCATCTAAACTGCCAAAGCGCCTACAACAAAATTGACAGCATTAAACTACACCTAGATATCTGTAAATTTGATGTGTTAACACTATCAGAAACATGGTTTCATGAACTGCATAGTGTCCAACTACTAGAAATTGGTGGGTACAGGCTTGTGAGAGAGGATAGAAAAACACTGACCAATGCACAAATACAAAAGAGGGGTGGAGGAGTTGCAATATACACCAAAAAATACCTAAACTCCGAACATAAGCCATTACAAGAAGCAAACAGATCAGACACAAAGATTGAACTAGTATGGACACTCATAAAAAATGAAAAACAAGCTAATATAGCTGTAGGGAGTCTATATAGACCGCCTAATGGAAACATCGAAGACTTCATCGCACAACTGGAGACATCCCTAGAAAGTGTGTCGAAACTGACGAAGGCGGAGATATTCTTACTAGGGGATTTCAACATAAACTACAAAACAAACACCAAAAACAAACACTCACTAGAGAACTTAATCAAAGGCAGAGGGTTAAAGCAAAAAATGAGTGAGCTAACAAGGCTTGGAGAAAACAGCTCGATAATAGACCTAATAATAACAGATTCAAATCATACCCACACCTCAGGAACAAGAAACTGGGGCATTAGCGATCATGAATTGATATATGTTACTAGAAAGAAAATAAAAACTAAAAACAAAACTACTCCCCGTATGGGTAGATCATAGAAAAACTACACAAAAGAGGCACTAGAAACTCATCTGAAAGAGAAAATTAAATTGCCATTTCCAACTGAGATAGGTGTAAATGACCAATGGAACTATATCATTGGGGAAGTCAGAAAGCATCTGGACACTACCTGCCCAATAAAAAAAAACTTAAAATCAAAAACAACCAAGACCCATGGGTAACCCCAGAATTAATCAACCTAATTATGGACAAATATAAAACAGGCAAATTAGCCAAAGCAAGCGAGCAACTACTAGACATAGAAAACTACCACAAAGCAAGAAATCGTAGCCAGAAATCAGTGAGAAAAGCCAAAAGACGGTACATTGTCAAACAAGACCAGCAATGGGGAAAAAACTCACACAAATTCTGGAACAATGTGAAAATACTCATACCAAATAATAAAAATAAAGAATGGATTACCCTTTACAACAACGAGGGGGTGGAAATCAGCAACAACGATACAGCTAATATAATGAACAAACATTTTTCAACCATAGGCAATAAACTATCCAAACAATTCAACACAAACTGGACCACGAAAGCGCAACAATTAAACACAGACATTGGAGATTGCACAACCACAATAAAAGAGATAAGTGAGCTCATAAAATCAATTGATTGCAACAAGACTTCGGGCATTGAAAATACCTCGAGTATAGTATTGAAAGATGCATTCGGATGCATCCCAGATGTTATATGTGAGCTATACAACAAATCGTTCACAGAAGGTACTTATGTGGACTGCTGGAAACTAGCCAAAGTAACACCGCTCCAAAAAGGAGGGGATAAACAGGTACTGGGAAACTATAGACCGATCTCCATACTCCCACTGCCTGGTAAACTAATGGAAAAAATAATGCATAGACATATTATGGACCACCTAAACGAACACAAAATATTAAACAGTAAACAGGGCGGTTTCAGAAAATACCACTCGACAATAAAAACAATTGCTAACTTATTAACTGATATTGCAAACAGTATCAATAAAAAGAACCTAGTGGGTGCAGCATTCATAGACTTCAGCAAAGCGTTTGACACGGTGGACCACCCTATCCTAAGGAGCAAACTAACCCAAATGGGAATAACGGGAGTAACAGGAAAATGGCTAGCGAGCTATCTAGAAAACAGAAAGCAATGCACCACAGTAAATGGATCCATATCCAATGAGGAAAAGATAACTTGTGGAGTACCCCAAGGGTCAGTCCTGGGGCCACTTCTCTTCCTTATATATATTAACGATCTAAACAACTGGCTAGAAATTGAAAACATCCAACTATATGCAGATGACACCGTGGTATATGCTGCAGGCAAAACAACCGAAGAAATAGAAATGAAACTTAATCTAACACTAACAAAACTAATCGAGTGGTGCCAACTAAATAGGATAACCATAAACAACAGCAAGTCAAAAACAGTACTATTTGGTACCAGGCTAACAAGTAATGAGAAAATAAAGTGTCTTCCGGGAAACACCGAACTAGAACAAGTAGACAACTACCGATATGTGGGAGTGGATCTAGACAGACACCTAAATTATGACCTCTGCATAACAAATACTATAAAAAAAGTAAACCATAAAATATGGCTACTGGCTAAACTGAGATACTACATGACTGAAAGCATGGCAATTAAAATATATAAAGGCATGATCCTCCCCCTACTTTGACTATGGCGATGTAGTATACATGGGAGGAAATACTAAACTATTAAACAAACTACAGGTGCTACAAAATAGAGCCCTCAAAGTATGCCTTCAGGTGAACAAAAGATATCCCACAATCGAATTAGACAAAAAATGCAATGCAACACTACTAACAAGTAGAAGGGAAACGCACCTCAAAATACTGGCGCACCATTACACCACAAAACCAGGCTACACAGCAACCCCCCGTAGGGACACCAGGCAAATTGCAGCCCCAGTGCTACTGACAGCAATAAGTAACACCAAAATTGATGAGAGAAGTGTATTTTCCATGGCGGCACATGCCTGGAATAATCAACCCACACAACAACGGGCAATCAAAAGCATGGACCACTATAAAAGGTCCTTAAAGAAAACATAATACACAACCACCCACTGACAAGAAACAATATCCTCTGATCTTGGGCGCAGTCACTGCTTGCTGAGTTCTGGCAACACAAAAAGCAAAAGACCGGCCAGAAAAGATGGTAGATATTACAAATATGGAAACTAGCCCTACTAAGTACTAAGGAATTCGAAATGACTATCACCATAGGGCGCAGTCCGTCTGGGTATGTGTACTGGCACAAACCCAAGCAGAACCAGGCAGGCCACGGTCATGCATCCGAATCACCCTGAAATACGAAATGGCTAACCATACAACACAGCCATCCCACCTAGTCGCAGTCCTGAAGGGTCCAGGGGAGTTCTGGCACACTGGTGTACTATCTAAGGACAGGGCATGGGTGAAAGGATGCTGTAACAAACCACAATGGGATGGGATCCTCTCCCACAGGCCTGTATGTCATCTGTGTAGATGTACATAGTAGGCTAAAGTTATCATATACAGGTTAGGAAAAAACTTGAAAATAAAAAAAAAACTAATATAGAAACTACTAACACCCAAAACCGCAAAGGTTGGCCCGAGAAAGACCAGGTAAAGACTCCTGAGTGCGGGACCAGACCAATCTAGTACCACAGCTGTCCAGCGTTGAAAACAAGCACCCTCACGGGAGCTTATACGTTATGGGCAGAATAAAAAACTTGTCACAAAAAAAAACAAAAAACATTGGGTCCTTCGTAATAGTGATTTATCACTCCTGCCATTGATTCACTAATCACAATCTTCTGTGCCACCGGCTTCTTCACCGCCTTATATATAGCCTGTATCTCGGTTAACAGAGCACCCTCCTGTAGACCCGTATCTAACTTAAACTCTCGTCGCACTTTTGTTTTGCTGTAGTTGCAGTCGTAGTCGACGTGGATACTACGGCCGGAGTCGCCTCCAACTCGACCGCTGTCACTTTCGGCTTCGATGGCGCCATAAACTTGTCGAAAGGAGAAGGTTTCTTGAGCGTCTCTGCCTTCAATTGCTTTTCTTCACTCTCAAACCCCGCTCTTAACAACTTCAACTGTTCGTTCATGTTGACCGCACTCACTGAATCACTGTCGTCTTCTTCATAATACGCATAATCGTCATCAACTCCTGTGTCATACAACGCGTCATACTCCAAATCTCTGCCCGGCCCGGCACCCTGACCCAGATATGACGTGTCCGTTGTCAAGGCCTCCATTTGCAATTCTCTAGCACGTTCCATTTCCAATCTCTTTTGTTCCGCTTCTTTTGCTTCTTTCTTCATGTCCATTAAATCTGCGAACATTTTCTTAAACTCTGACATCTCAGCCACATTATCAGCTCTAGTACTAGTCATCGGAGAACTATGTTCGATGTTTTTGAGCCGTTACTTAGTCTTTGCGTCCAATGGCACCTTTTTCTTTTGTTTCATTTTGTTCGTACGCGGACAGTCCACAGATTCGGATTCCGACCCACTTAAACTGTGAATCACTGACTTCACATTAGTTATATCTTCTGTAGACATCATACGGGCCATAACAAGACTCCGTATAATTAATCTTACCTTGCTCCGTACAATTAATCTTCCCTTTAGTGACCACACCGTTTACTAGTCACGTAAATGCGTTACACGTGTTCGTTCCGGCCAAGAGGTGATTTGCACTTTCTCTCGCAGTCAAGTTCTGCAACGACAAGCGTTAGAACCATAAAGATAGGCAAATCTTAAATTTTCGTGCACAAGAACTAAACTTCATATACAACAAACTATCACAATTTCTACTACAAAAAAAAACCTGGTTTCGTCCAAAACTTACCTCAAACACGGTCCTCCTCCAACTCGTACTGACCCCACCGCTGCCGAGTTGCGTACTGAAGCTACTTCCGGCATGCACGGGATTGTCCTCTCCCCGGATAGTTAACTTCCGGTATCCGGAAGATGAAGTAAGAATCACTAAATCTTTAATGGTATGGCTGGGTATAGTTGAAGAATAACTTCTGTTTTACCGAGGGCTTAGCCCCTGGGTAGTTGCAGTACAGGGAGATGAAGTTCTTCCAGTCTCAAGTAAATTTGTACCTAGTTATTTATGGAGGGTATAATGCGAGCCAATTTGTATATTCAGCTTATTACCATATTCCTATTATTTACAGTAATAGTACTATCCACAATTCTTGTCAATGAGGAGAGGGTGGGTGGGCCCTGTACTGCGACTACCCGGGGGCTAAGCCCTCAGTAAAACAGAAGTTATTCAACTATACCCAAGTAAGTCTCGTATAACTTACTCTATTTTACCTCGGCCTGTTGCCTCCAGGGCACTCACAGCCCAGGGAAATATACACGTACTGAGTATTATGCCTGACATCTTTTCCTGTTATTAAGTATAGCAACGCTAGGTACTTTTGTGGTATTGGACCATGTTTCCACAACTTGTATTTATTCACAATATGTCCCTCTGGACTGTACCGATTAACATTGCATGACGTTGTTTTTCCAGTTATATACATATATATGGGTCGTTCTTTGAAACTGGGTCCCACATATCTAGTATTCATGTTACGTAGGACATAATAAATTCTTTCTTTTTTTACTAGCAAGTCAAATAATTATTGTTGCCCTTTGTTATTAAGTATGTTAGCAATACTATATGTATTTAATCTATACCACAAAACATATCAAAAGTATGTTTATATGATTTTGTGGTAAAGTGAAAAAATGAAATTTTACACTTTTACACAGGTAGGGACCACGACTAGGAAATCAAAGCATTTCGGTTTCTCAAGGCGTATTGGAAAACCAAGACAGTTTACATATATAGAAACAAATAGGGGTGAGCTGTCACACTCTGCAACTGATTTAATATTGAGGATGGAACCTAACAAAATATACCATTAGAATGGGTGTAAATAGCTCTTCATAGTTTCTATGAAGAAAATGCTCCTGTGAATTGTATGTTCATAATATCCAATTAAACCTACATTAAAATAAAGAGATAATCTGATTTAGCCTATAAAATTGTGCTGCGTGTATTCTGCAATTAGTCATTTTTACTGGTGAACCATCATGGTCTATTTAAAAAAGTACTTTTCTTAGAATCAAGATCCTGAACATAGTTAATGAAAAATAACCAAAAACATGAACAAATCATGATGTACGGCATGATATTAGCCATTACTCTGATGTATACACACCACAGGCAGATGGGTTGTTGTTTTAGCAGTCTACACAAGGATGGCCACTGGAGGTGGATGTGGGTGTGGGTGCAGAGTGGGATTTCTCTGTGTGGTATATCCACCACACAGTATATGTGTATGTGCATATACACACATACATATATACTATCTATATGTGTAGTATAGTTATACAAATCTTACCTGGGTACAGATGATGGATAACTGTTGTTTTCCCAAGGTACAAGCCTCGGATAGTCGTGGGCTAGGGTGAAGGCAGCACATCCGGGTCCAGCAATCTTTACCTACTTATTCAGTATAAAAATGATCTTAAACTTATATGGATACTTCAATGTTTTCGTCTAGGCACAAGCAAACGTGACAGTCATGGCAGGGTTGAAATGGACATTTGATGTTAGATACGTGTACATAACATGGAAAACAACGTTTTGAGCCCATTTCTGCCTTTAATTCCACTCAAAACGGCTTATTTTGGATGAAATCAGAGTATTTGGTCGGTTTCTACAAGAAAATAGTCTGTGAAAGTAGGTCATCGATTCAAACAGCTTAAGCCTTGTTTTCCCATAGAGCTGAGATCCACAATGTTATGCCTATGGAGACCATCAACGTCGTCGGGTTTTTCCTAGCTTGACAGCCGGAAAGGCGTAATGGGATATGTTGGTGAGGCAACATATGTAATTCTCGACACTCGGACAAAGCGCACGAAGGTGTAGGTCTGAAAACTGGTCACGTGACGTGAGGCCTGCCCGACGGTCACTTCTCACCCAGCCTTTGGTCACGTAACATTGATTTCACTGCTTTGTTCTCTATTTTTAGACAAGTTCCCTGCTGTTGCAATGCCGCCGCGTAAACGCCTAGGGAGGCCGCCGCTCAAGCCTGCAATGCGGAGGGCGTCGTTACGCCGAGCCGCACACACGTTGTTGTCTCAGGCGAGACTGACTCGGCCGGCATTGTCGCCGTCACCTAATACGAGTGACATTTCAACAAGAGGGGAGGCTACTACGAGTGACTTAGCGTCGGTGCTGGTTTTACAGAAGGAGGTGCTGAAAGTTACTAAGGACTTGGCTTTAAGGGTAAACTTGCTTGAAAATTGCGCACTGCCGGTGTCGGTGCCACGTGTGTCACCGGCGGGCTCTGAGGGTGCGTATTGATTGTTGTTATGATGTTGTTTTCGTATTTGATTGTTTTCCTGTTATGTCATTTCTGCCTCTAATCATGTCGTGTACTGTTAGTGCACTGCCTCGGAAGCCTGTTCTTCCAGTTCGTCAGGTCACACTACCTGCTGTACGTCACCATGTGACAGTTATCGGAGCCAGACTCCTGATTGCCTACGAGGTATATCGGATTGTACATTTTGATTACTTGATGTCATAATCAATAAATGATGATCATAACATTGTCTGTTGTCCTTTGTCTGAGTGTTGTGAATTGATGGGCCAAGCATATTGATTAGGGACTAAATGGTAGTAACACCAAAGCTAGTTTGTACCAATGTAAAGTTGATGCTATCGGACTGAAGACTGACCTTTAGAGTGTCACAAGGACCTCTGAAGTGTCACAGAGTTGGAAAAAGGTCGGATTGCACACATCTTTTAACATCATTTTGAATGTCAGAAATGGTTTATGTTCTTCGTAAGTGGCAGAAAAAGGTGATAATAATTTTTTTTAATTTTCTTATGATTCGAAGTCAAAAGATCTATCCATTAAAATTGATAGATATTAAGAAATGATTGATTATTGGTTGGTGGATTCAACAAGGAAATATGGAAACAACGTAGAGATGTAAACTTTCCTCACTGCATTATTCATATGACGCAGGTGAAGTGGAGGGGCGGGATACATTGTAGTTAGATCACAGGGGTCGGTAGTTCCCGTGGTAGGGCCAAAAAATGATCGAAAAATTGTTAATCGGGAAAAGGTTAGAAAAGTCCATAACAAAATTAACTGGGATGATTTAGCACCTAGATTAACTCGTACGGAGAGGTTAAAAGGTAGTAGAGTAGGGAACCATTACCATTCGATCCACATGTTTCTGGCCAGAATAAATTAAGTAATATATTTTTGGTTAATAAAACTAAACAAAAACCTGAAATAATACATTCTCATGATGTTGGTACGGGAATGTTCACATGCCCACAGGCACGTTGAACGGAACCGCTTGTTGCTAGTTGTACTGTAATCCACAGAATTGACCAATCACAGCAGAGTACGCCATGGAGGGATCGATGGCAGAGCAGACGGTAGAGTGCTTTGGCTCTGTCGAACGGTAAAATTCTTTGCTCGGCGCCGCTCATCAAATATGATTGCACCACGCTTAACCATAGCACTAATATGAAGCATGAACTAAAAATAGTTCAGGTCGACAGCTTTCGGGTGGATCGACAGGGTCTACGAGGCTTAGTCATAATAAATGTTTATGTTCCTCACCATACTTGTGCCATAGTTTGCGAGTAAGTTGCACCACTAATAAAACTTACATATTCGGTTGAGTTACAGAAATGTTGGAGATGTGATAGACTCCACAGTAGCATTGCTATAGTAAGATTATTTACACTTTTGCTTACTGATGCTTCTGCTTACATTTCAGGTTTGACAATTTGTATAAAATATGGAAATTGTATAAACATGTTCGATGCTGCATAAACATTGTCGTGTACATCCATGTACCAAATAAATTGTGTTATTTTACCTTTACATGGACCATAAAAAGCATGCCAAAGGCGAGCATGATATCATACTAAAAAGTAATCGATGAACTCATTTTCCATTGACATTCTATTTATATAGGTGAATTGTGTAGCCATGTCGGGTGTATTTGGTCAGTTGCTACTAGAAAATAGTCTGCGAAACTAGGTCATCAATTCAACTCGCTTAAGCCTTGTTTTCCCATAGAGCCGAGATCCGCAATGTTATACATATGGCAACCTGTCGAACGTGCCTACCATCAACATCGGCACGATGTCGTACTGGCTCATGTCTTTTGGGTTCTTGTCAGAGTAGTTCTTAAGACTGTACTTATGGCGGATGCGCCTCACCCTGCTTGAACTTCTCGACCGGCTGCTGCTGGTACGGGATCGGCGATGGCGGCAGCGGGAGGATCTCTTCCTCCTCTGGCGAGAGCAGTGCTTAGAATCATGGGCCATCCAAGCTCCCATCACCGACTTGATCTCGTCCAACTGCCGTTGCAGGTTGCACTCACGCATCCGCACCTGGGCCGTGGCCTGCTTCTTCCGCAGCTCCTTCTCCATCTCGGACTGTTCCTCATGTGGCTGCTCCTCCTGGAACATCTCTAAGCTAAGAGAGGCCCCCACGCCCCAGGCTATCACCACAAGACTCCATGCTGTGCTCTCTGTCCTTGCTGGACACCCTTGTCTGGCACTGGACAGCCATATTCCGGCTGCCACGAGTGCAGTCGTCTCCAACAGGGGCGTGATGATATTGCGCGCAGACTGCACAGAATGGTGGTAGGCGGCATGTGGCGAGCAAGGACGCTATTCCCACAGGTGTGGGCGGGGAAGACGGGAAAACAAGTCCGTCACGTCCTGAAACTTCCGAGCGAGTGGAGTGTCAAGCCCCGCGCAGGGGGTGAGCAGTGTATGCCGGACCCCCCCCCTCCCCCCCAAGGTGTGGGGGGGGAGGCACTCCAGATAGATCTTATTACATGCGATAACGGTCTTATCACGATCCATATATATAATGAGCCTGTCTCAAAAGGTATATCCTGAGCACATGCAAAAGCAGATAGTATGTTGATCGTTACAATGGACAAAGTGTTGTCCAAAATTACTTATCATCTTTTGAGACAGGCTCATATATATATATGGGTCACTCTCCTGAAAACTGGTCAGCATGAGATGTGATTTTAAAACATCAATAAAAACCTTCCTACTTATTTTTTTCCTTATTCTTTTCATATTCATGTTCAGATTTGATGAAAGAAATAAGGGAAATAAAATAAAACTGTGTGCAACTTTGGTCTTTTTAGTTATGAACTGTTTTTGTACCAAAAAACCCCATTTTACAGTCAGCCATTTGTAACATGACATATGGGACGTGGTTGAATCCCTATTAACATCTTCTATTGCATTGATATATCAAACAAAACAGTTCCCAAATCAAAGAGGAAGTATGTATTAACATGTATGCATGCTTAAATTTAAAAAAAAATAAAATTAATGTCTTCAGAAATAACATTACAAATTTCCGTCACACGTGTAACCGTGGTGTCTGGATGCCACACAAATATTGTACACTAATTATTCAGTGAATAAAGCATGGCTGGGAATTACTTTTTTTTATCAATATAAGCACTGGATATTTCTGTATATTATGCCACGATTAATATGCTTCTAAGTATGATATCATTTAATTCTGATTAGATATTTATTAAGCAGACTGTGGTGTCCTAAACATGTGTAACACGTGTGACGCACATGTTATACTGCCATAAGAGATATCTTATTCATGGACTACACCTTTATTTTTTATTTCATCAATTTATATTTTACATAGATGTAAAGGGGAGATTTCAAGCTTTCATTTGCCACGAAAAAATGTAAAAAATTCAAATATTAAATTTTAACTCTCCATGTGACACTTCTGGCCAGTTTTCAGGAGAGTGACCCATATATATTTTACCTCGGTATAAAGCCTCAGGCTAGCCGCAGGCTAGGGAGAAGGAAGCACATCCGGGTCCAGCAATTAGCATAAACAACTCACTACGGGAGGACATTTGTTGAGTTGCTCCAGCAAACTTTGTCTACAACAAGCTAAATAACTGTAAGTAGTAATCAAAACTTTGGTTTAGCTTGTTTATGATGCATTTCAGCATCTAGATATAAAAGTTCAGAACTTTCTTTGGTGCATTTAGGACAAGATTAGTGTTTTTATCAATATGGGTAGAACAATGCATTGCTTTGTGTTACGAAACGAAACCTTTGTTCTATTGACACCTGTTTACAGATGGGTAGAGATGTTGGCATTGTCACATCTCCTTTGGAGATTCCCTCGGACCCTAATAGAGGGTGTTGTTGGGGATGATCCTGGGTTTCTTTTATAGACTCCCCAATATTTATTTGAGGCGTATATCCGAGTTTTGCAGCATTTTCTCCTGGTGCAGAAGCTGCGGGAGGGAGAAGTGTACGGAACAGAGAGCATGGTAGGTCCCAGAGGCCTACCCCTCATATGGTTGGTTTCGATACCACACACCTACGACAATACACTTAGCTTACCACGCCTGTACTGAGAACGGTATAAATACGTTACACAATACCACTTAGATCCTCAACCCGGGTTAAACCTGGCGTCACTTTTGTGTTTACGTTGAGTTGATTTCGGTTTAAAGTAACAATTTATTTGGTTACAGACTACCGATGGGCACAAAGCAAAACAAGCCACCACCGGCTGCAGTGGAGGGGCATGCGCCCACGGGCTATGACTCGTCGCCCGGGTTGGCGGCACCGCCGTCCCCACAGCCCGGCGCAGACGTTCCTTCTGACAGGGAAAGTGACGACGGGGCCACATATCCGGTAGACCTGGATGCCCGGATAAGCCAGATGTTGGAGTTAAAGCTCCAACAGATCCAGCCGAACGCGCGCCCGGCTACAGGCCGGCATCTCCCTATCCTTGATTTGGACTGGGAGGACGTGTCCGATCTAGAGGACATTGACTCGGCGGACGAATTAGCTTGTCTAAAGGCGCCGAAACCGAAGAAAAGAAAGAGAGCCGTCAGCTCCTCTGGTGATGAGTTCACTAAGGCCAGTAAAGCCAAGTGAATAAAGAAGAGCAAGAAGAAGAGCAAAAAGAAGAAAAAGAAGGATTCTTCATCAGACTCTTCTTCCAACTCGTCTACCACCGAGTCGGACTCCGACACGGAGAGGCCGGGAGTTTATGCCAAAATTGGCGGAAAAGTCTGCAAAAAGTGACCTAAACAGAAGGCTAAGAAAGTATGCACGACAACTATGATGCGAGAGACGATTAAAGGGCATTTCAACACCTTTAAGCCGGCAGAGGTCATCACGAAATTGACTGAGCAGATTTCGGGAATCAAAGGAATTCCCAACACGGTGGTGAAGGAGATGGACTCAGGAGTCCGTCTGAGTGATGACAGACGTAAGTTTGAAAACGTACTGTTCACCATGCACAAGGCGGTGTTAGGGGCGCTGACGTCAGTGGCACCCATTGCTAATAGGATGCAGACGGAGAACAAATTCTCCTCGCTAGCTTGCTCTATGGATAAGAACATTGCGTTGCTTACCGCGGCTAGCAACTTCTCAGCTACAGACGATACGAAAACGTCTTCAAGGCGGTCACGACAGACGCTGGTAAGGAAGTAGTGAGATCGAAGAAGATCACAGACAACGACGGTAAAGAGTACACGTTGTTCTTAGCGCCGAAACCAGTGAAAGGGAAGCCACTCGACAAGACCAAAATGTTCGGTGGCCAACTCCCTTACATCTTTAAAGAGGTTGAGGCAGAGGCTGAGTGGAAAGAACATGGAAGTGAAACGGAAACTGGATAATTCTTCCAGATTTCGGAGACCCCGGACGGATTTTTGGAACCGCCGGGGAGCAAGAGCAGGAAGGTCCGGCCCCTCCTATGGCTTCCAACCAAGAGGAAGGGGAAGAGGGGACCGACAGTCCTTCGGGTGGAACGACGGGAACCGCCCGTTCAGAAGGGAGTACACACCCAAACAACCGTTCCCACGCCCAGGGAACAAATAGAAACTGCCACGCAGACTCCGACGCCAGTGGCAGCAGACATGGTAACGGAGGAAACACAAACAGATGTAAGGAATTTTAATGCGGGGAACATTGCTACACATTTTCCTGAATGGTGTAAAATAACTAACGATAGGGACATTTTGGACATAGTTAGAGGAGTACAGATTCCGCTTACAGAAATTCCAAAACAGACACGTATTCCTTTCCCTTATGAATTTAATGAAATAGAAAAGGAAGCGCTAGAAAATCAGGTGGCTCTTTTTGAAACAAAAGGTATTATAGAACAAGTTAGTCACACACCAGGTGAATTTATTTCTAATATATTTTCCCATCCTAAACCAAATGGTGAGATCAGAATGATTCTAGATCTAACTAAATTAAATGAAATAGTTCAATACCAACATTTTAAAATGTTCTCATTAGAAACTGCCAGGGATTTGGTTACACCAGAGGCCTGGATGGCCAGTGTCGATTTAAAAGACGCTTATTATACAGTTCCTATATGTACAGAACACAGAAAGTTCTGAAGATTTATTTGGAATAACAAACTTACCGATGCAATTACCGATCTTTGCCAAATGCTGACAAGGCTGGGTTTTTATATTCATAAAGACAAGTCGGTGTTTAAACCGACTACCAAACTTAAATGTTTGGGGTTTATTGTTAATACAAAAACAATGACGGTCTCGCTTACGAAACAGAAACTCAAGAAGTTTCTAGATACAGCAACCCGCTTGGTCGAGCTAACTAGGCCAAAGATAAGGCAGGTCCCCGTCCTAATCGGTATAATGATAGAGTATGCTCCTGCTATTCTATATGGGAAGGCCCACATAAAAACTCTAGAGATAGATAAAAAATTTGGCTTTAGCACGCACTAAAGGAAACTTCGAACGAAAAATGTATATTTCCAAAGAGGGACTACAGGATATTCCCTGGTGGTTTGAACATGTTCATGGCTCTCCCAATCCCATAAGAATGGGAGAACCCAAGACGGTAGTCATGACCGACGCTTCGCTAGAAGGTTGGGGAGCACATCGAAACAATGTAGCGACAGGAGGGAGATGGTTACAAAATGAAAGTTCTGACCATATTAATGCCCTTGAATTAAGAGCCATTTATTTAGGGCTAGCGAGCTTAATCAGAGTGCCACGAAATCATGTTCAAATTCTAACGGACAATACAACGGCGATGGCGTATGTAAGAAACATGGGGGGGGGGGGGGGGAGAAAGTCCAAACCATGCAATAACATAGCAAAAATGATTTGGGATTGGGCGTAACAAAACCAAGTGTGTCTAACAGTAGCACATACTCCAGGGGTTCAGAATACCCTAGCTGACAAAAAGAGTAGACATTTCCATGATCATTTGGAATGGTTCCTAGATACAGCGATTTTCGAAAACATGTCAAAAATGGGGTCGACCCAACATCGACTTATTTGCCTCCAGAAATAATTATAAAATACAAAAGTATGTTTCGTGGCACCCAGAACCAAACGCCTGGCAGGTAGATGCGTTTTCTTTAATTTGGGAAAATGAATTTGACTACACTTTCCCCCCATTCAGCATTATCAGTCGAGTGGCCAGAAAAATCAAGATGGACAAAGCTCACGCAATTTTAATAGTCCCCGAATGGGACACACAACCATGGCTACCAGGCATAGTGGCGACAGCCAAAGACTGCCTATGATTCCGAAGATCCCCAGGAAATCTAACACATCAAGGCCCACTGACACGCCACGGAGACGTGTCGACGACACCACTGCTAGCATTCCTTTTCTAAATAAATATTTACAACAATTTGGCCTAGACAAAATTACTGAACAAAGATTAGTTTCACATGCATGGAGGAAAGGCACAGTTAAAATGTACACAACTTACTTCATTGCCTGATAAAAAAAGGTCAAACCTATGGACCCTTCGATTTCTCAGGTAGCAAGATTCTTACGCATGTTAGAAGATGAAGGCCTAGGATTTGGGGCCATTAATGCAGCCAGATGCGCTTTGTCTATTATCCTGCCCAGAATAGATGGCCAAACAGTAGGAAAACATCAAGTTATTCACTGGATCCTAATGTCGATCTATGAACGAAACCCCCCCAAACCTAAATATAATCGGTTTTGGGATGTATCGGTCGTATTTAAACTTTTCAAACGATGGCCGCATAACAAACACTTAGATGTTAAGAAGTTAGGGTTTAAAGTAGCCATGCTACTCTTACTAGTCACAGGCCAGCGAGGACAAACTATAGTCGCCCTTTCACTAGATGGCCTGGAGATAGATAGGAAAGAAGCTACGTTTGATTTAACACAATTATTCAAATCTAATCGCACGGGAGACCCTCTGTCTACAGTGAACGTTACAGGTTTCACAGAGGACCCAAAACTATGTGTAGTTTCAGCCATACGGGCGTATATATCCAGTGACTTAAGGAATTCAAGACAGCTTTTGGTGACCTTTATTAAGCCACACAAGGGCATTTCGCGAGATACTCTCGCACGATGGACAATTACAGTGTTGAAATTGGCAGGAGTCAATACGGACAGATATGCGTCTCATTCAACGCGAGGCACCATGGTTTCAAAAGCGCGGTTGCTAGGGATTTCTGTAAAACGAATCCTAGCACATGCAGGCTGGAAGACCGCTAGATCGTTTGCAAAACATTACAACAAACGACTAGAAAAGACAAGCGGTATCGCCAGACGATTACTCAAAGACTAAAGTACATAGGTGAGAAACAAAATATTTTTCAATCTCATTAATACTGTCTAAATGTTACATGATATGTGGTTACAGAATGTTGAAATAGTTAACAAAAGTAATAAAGAATACAATACACAGGATAAAAATGATATTACGTAAAGTTCTCCCTAGCCTGAGGCTTTGTACCGAGGTAAAATAGATTAGTTAGACGAATCTTACCTGGGTATAGATGATGGATAACTGTTGTTTTCCCGAGGTATAAGCCTCGGATAGACGTGGGCGAGGGCCCACCCACCACGCCATACCACATCTATACCGTTTGCTTGTACCAAGAAAACATTACAGATCCATGATTATTATTAGTTTAGATCATTTTTATCCTGAATAAGTAGGTAAAGATTGCTGGACCCGGATGTGCTTCCTTCTCCCTCACCCACGTCTATCCGAGGCTTATACCTCGGGAAGACCACAGTTATCCATCATCTATACCCAGGTAAGATTCGTCTAACTAATCTAAATATATATATATAAAATAATAATACTAAATGTTTCCCAATATTGTTTGGTGTTTTAAAAAGAATAGTTTTATATAATATAACAGAAAACTTGAATTCAATTTCAAGACTAATACCACTCCAAAACTAATATTATGTTTTCCTTATTTGTTGCAAGTTTTAATTAACAAAGCAGGCAATTAATTTATGGTCAATGCGTCTTCCTTGTGACCACTGTTCCCAAAAGGGACCTCGTAGAACATATTTGTACGAAAGTGTGTAAGTACTTTCACCAGCGATAGCGTGCTGCATGTCACCGTGTAGGCTATAACTCGATTCTATAGATAAGTTGACCTCTTAAGCCGTGTTTACACGGGCAAGTTAAAATGCTTCATATAAAACCACTTGCCTAGATCGATTCACATTTGCCGTGTAAACGCGACGCTGTGGCGTTTTAGGGCTGAATCGATTCATATAAATCGGTACATGTAAACCACCTCGCGAGGTGGTTTATATGAAGCTAACTAGCTTAACCACCTCACACGCATGCGCAGATATCGATTTCCGCCTTCAAACTCAGTCCGTGTAAACGCACCACTACATCGCTTCATATAAATCGATTTGCCTAATTCGCTTCACAATTGCCAGTGTAAACAGGGCTATATAGTTTGATATGTTGATTTCGTGGATATGATCAGTCCTAGTGTGAAACGTATTTCTGGTCTTCAATACTCGGCGTATGCACTTATGGTGCTAAGTATCCATCCTTTACTTCTTGACTATTTATTGATATAGAAAATTTAATATCGTTGGTAGCTGATATGGTAATTACCTGGTGGCGTATGCTCGGTAAGAGCGCTGAATCTCAATAGCCGCTGAATTTCGTCCGTCAAACGACTCAGGGTTGTCTCGAATGTGGGCGAATCGGGCTGCTTTGGGACCGGAGGCCAACAGTAAAACCTTTGCTCTATCCCCATCTAAGTATTATAGAGAAACATGAAGAAACATTAAGCCTTGCAACAGGAATCAAACGGAAAAGATTTCGTGTAATATGATTATAATGACAGTTTACATTGTGGTAGTAGTGGTTCCAATGCACATTATTTATATCTATATTGGTGTATTGGTAGAGAATAAACAAAAAAAAACACAAGAAGGCTACCAGAAAAAGCTCTCGATTCTAAGTGTATTAATCTACATTATTAAATACATTTGTCACTGAAAAAAGCGGGCTATGACAAACGAGCATTTGAACTATACATTTAGCAGTTCAGATTGCAGATTTCCATAACACAACGCTTTCTCACATGGGTTGTTCAGCAGCCCTGCCACAGGAACACGGCTGTGGGAGTAACTAATTGTGATACTCCGATAGTGCTGCATAGACCGATGAAAGCATCTAATTTCCAGAACACTGACCAAGATATAATTCTACATATATATAACTCCCACACAATCACAGGGTGCATATGACTTCATGCGCCAGGGCTGCAATATATTGTGCAATTCGAAGGATGCCAACAAGTCAGATACTGAACCACTTATTAAGGATTTGTTGCCACTTAGAAGGGAATACTAAGGCTATTTAATAGTACCTGTTACTGCAGAAGCCTATGGTGTCAGAGTTTTGGCGTGCTTGCCAAAATTAATTCGGCATGTTTGCACTTCAAATATCTAAAAAGTTAACCATTTAAATTAAAACTTACTTCAACGTAAAGTAAGATGGATTATAACAATCAGCCTAATATATTTATCTCAGAAAATGACAAAAACTCAAAACCATCGGACTACGCAACTTTAAATACCACCTGACATAAACGGCTAAGCGTGGTCAAACTCGTGCATTGTTAGATTTCTTTTTATTTAGGTAAAGGGAGTTGACTAGTACTACAACTCGTAATATGTTATTACTACATTAGTATTGGGAAAAATATGTTAGTGCCAGTTTGTGATCATTGCTAGATAAAATATTCACCCCTATCCAGAGCAGGGGTGAAGAACAACCCATTAGAACAAGTGGTGAAACACTGGATAAATTAAATGAGGACATACATTCTTAACTTAAGAAACAAAATATATTCTTCCAATACATCTTCATATTTGACAAATATAATAAAACAGTAGTTTAATAGACTTTAAAGTCAGATCGACAGCATTCTGAGGTCACCATCCTATCTTTTTGGTGCGCAGACAAAAGCTCACACCCTAATGAAAAAAGAGACAACATCTCACAACAATTAATCTTTTTTATTATGTACACATAAATGTCACAGGTGCACTATTTTTAAATGTATTTCTTACGTTTTACATTGAAACAAGGGATGAAAATTCACCCTGATTGTCAACTTTCAAAATGACATAACTTTCTTCATATTTCTCATAGTCAAAAGTTAATGACTATTTTAATAGTACTTTACAGTTCTTTCAAATGGAACCAGACGCAGTGGCCGAATCGGTAAAGCGCAGACTTCCCGTGGTAAAGGTCAGGAGTTTGAATCTCGAGTGATTCAAACAAATGATTTACTAAACTTATACTTGTCACTACCTAGCCTAGTGCTCGGCATTATTAGGATAGGGCAAGGACTGGTTAGCTCAGTGTCAGGATAATGTGACTGAGTGGGATATCGGGTCATGGTGCGGGTGGACTGATTTCCCAGTGGGGCAGCCCTGTAAGAGTCTCCATGAGTGTGCACTGTCACAGTTTGGTATCTGTCCTGATATGACAACAGACATTGCTAGGGTGTAAAACCCCAACAAACAAATCTTTCCAATAGTACAAATAGTACCATGAATTAAAATGTGTTAGTAACATATCTATTAGGTGTGATATGTAAGAACAATTGACTCTGATAACACCTCTGATTAAAGCTTGTGAGCTTTCATCTCTTTTTCATTAAGGGTGTGAGCTTTTGTTTTGTGAACTTTTGTCATGTCTTTTTGCATTCTCTCCTATTTCATCAACTCTGTGCCAATATAGATAAACACTGCAATCTGGAATCACCCTCTCCTCAGTTAATTCCTATTTAAAGCAGTTGTTGTTCAGATTTAGAGATAGTTGTCATTCACTCTTACTCTGGGCAGATGTGAATCTTTTAACTAGATCATTGCATGATTGCTGTCGTCTAAACCAGTTATTGAGTTAATGCAAATACCAGTAGTACCAACTTAACTAGAGACTTGCAAAGGTGGCGTGAAACGGTCGTTACGCATCGTCCCCTATAGTCAGGGCCCTTTAGGGACAAAATAGTGTGGTTTTGTGCAGATTTGTCTACAAGCATGAAATTTGTCACAGTTGTAGACCAGAAAATACTAAATTGATTTTTTTAGGGCACCGAAGCGGGCGCTCACTGGGGTGGCCATATTGACTAAATCTTAAGGTGGCCATCAGTTGCTATTTGATTTTGTAATAACTTCATAACCGAAGGTCATAGGATCATGAGTGAAGGCTCTTTTTATATTGATTGATTGTTGGTTTCTTTACGCCATGTCGGCTCTTTTGATGTTTTTGACCTCAAGGATTCCAAATATCAACTCTGTTTTGTTGTAGAAAATGTCATTTGGTTGATTTAGTGGTAATAATATTAACCCTTTCAGACTCACATTTTCTGGATCAAAATAATGCCTAGGTGATGTATTTATTTCAGGGAACAATAATATTTCATCTCCGAGGTGGGGAAATGTTAAAAAAACGTCATGAGAATAAGATAAAGACCCAATACATAATACATTTTCTGAAAGCTGGAACAATTTCCTATCCAGCCATGTATATTTTATTATGATATTCACGAACAGGCTAATGGAAGGTACTATGGAAAATGAGTAAAAAATATGAAAATTTAAAATCGGTGTGAATACAAATATTAAAATGATTGTAAAAAGAAATTTCTTCCATATATTTGAATAGAAATACGGTTTTCACAAGCCAGAATATCACCTTAGACGAGTCAACAAGTTTCATGGCTAGATCTAATGTGGCTTATTATCTACGACCATATATGTGCACTACCGACAATAAGAAAAACGTCAGAAAAAAAATCAGTTACCACTAGGAGTACACTAAAATTCATTCACTGAATGGTAAAATGTTCTAAGCTTTTACCCAACTACCTAAGTGTAGAATATAATACATACAATATATATTTACACCAGTATTGCAGAAATGATTTAAAAAAATATATATAATGTCTAATGTTATCACAATTACACACGAAAATCATGTTCATCAACAAATATCTTTCACTAACAGTTATTTTAGTGAGTTCAGACATTTCACTGATAGTTATTTCCTCTCCACGACACAAGTCAGTGTCTCTCCTTCCTAGCTGGAGCGGCTCCAGCTTTGACCGGATCGTCGTACCCGTATTCTACCATGTAATGGTAACGATGGTAGCATGGATAGGGGCACATGCAAACTTTGCACACTGCACAAGCAAAGACAGTGTCTACCCTATTCTTGTGCACAACACACTTAGAACTAGTGTTGAGTTTCTCTGGTGCATGGTCAAGCTGTCGATTGAATCAAGCTTTGGCAGGTGGTGGAACACTTGATGGATGACCGCGCTTCTTCAGAAACGATCGGCCAGCAATCAAGCCATCGATCAATTTCAACATGAACTGCTGTTGCGTCTGCTTGTCCGTAGGATGCAATGCTCTGCTCAGCAGGTAAGCTTGTGATGCAGACAGATGCAGGACATGGAAGAATAATTGCAGATACCATGTCAACGATTTCATGTGGCGGCGGTATGTCGAGACACGTTGGTCGGACAGATCAACACCACCCATAAACTTGTTGTAGAGGCCGATGGCTTCTGGCCTGCTGACAGTCAGCTCTGCGGCACCATGCTTCTCTTGTCGGTTCACTCTACCATCTCCCAACACATCAGGCACATTGCACAAAAGGTTCACAACACGAGTGTCTTTCCAGGTGACAGCCAGCATATGCCCCTTCATGCGCTTGATACTCTCGCCATGCTTCAAAAGTCTTTACCTCAGCACATGTCTTCTTCATGTCTGCTGGAAGACCCACTCTGTTTGCGTTGACAGTTCCACATGACAGAGTTCGCTTTGCTGTCAACTTGCCCATCAACTCGACACTAGCGTAGTAGTTGTCCATGAACAAACGGTGTCCCTTGTTCAGGTAGTGCTTGCAGACATCCAGCACCGTCTGTGTGGTCTTTCCTACACCAGTGTCCTCTCTCTTCCCAGCATAGGGCAAGATGTTCAAGACATAGCCAGTCTTGGCCTCAGCTAGTGTGAACAACTTGATCCCCCATTTCACTGGCTTGATCTTGATGTACTGCTTGATGCTGAGCCGCCCCTTGAATTTCAGCATTGTCTCATTGATGGACAGCTCTCTCCGAGGGATGTAGACAGTGCGATAGCGCTTGTTGACATAATCCAACAAACCCTGCACTTTCCAAAGTTTTTTAGACTTGTCTACAGAGTTATCTTCATTATCAGTGAAGTGGATGTACCGCATTATCTGGCAGAAGTGCTGGCGAGTCATCGTTTGACCGAATCCAGGTGTCTGAGTCAGCCAGTGTGTTGACCAGTAGTTGGGAATTCGGCCTTTCTTTGGTACAAGCCCCATTGCCAGTACAAGGCCCAACCACGTTTTCAGTTCAGGCACAACGATGTCTTGCCATTCCATAAGTTTATCACCCTTCTGTAGCTTGTCTCTGCACTGGACAGCATACCTGTTTGTTTCGTCCACTATGTCATGCAACAGGTAGTCAGTGAAGAACAGTGCAAACAGCTCCTCCGCCGACATGTCAACACAACGATCTCTGTAAACTACACCAACCCAAGCTGAATCGACGAACCTAATGTCAGTTGGGTTGACAAGTTCACGGGTCCACTGGTTTGATGGTTGTTGTCCAAGTAGAGTCTCAGACGAATCTGAACTAGTCCCAGTAGCAATACTGTCATTGTCAGAGTTGTCACCGTCGTCGTCGCCATCCAAAGTTTCAAAATCGCTAATCTCGATTTCGTCGTCACTTCCCCCGGTGAATGTTGGATCATGGGCACAGTGCTCACTTTGCCGAATTTCACTGTCATCAAAACCTTCAAAACTTTCATCACTATCACTTTGAAATGCTTCCAAAAATGATTCATCGGCACCGCTACTTGCTCCAACCATACTTCGTCGAAACGCCGCTTGAAGACTGTTGCGAAAAACTTGACAATTTTGTGAAAGGCCGGGTGAATATTCGATAAACACTCATAAAATGTAAACTGTAAACCAACATGGCCGACATAAGCTGATTGCGCATGCGTTAGTTTATTAGGTCATGGAAGAAAACGTAGTTTGCGTTGCTGATTGGTCAATATATATGGATGGGAATCTAGTGTACGGATAATCCCGTACTGAAGTCGCAACGACATTTCATTTTCGTACGGATTATTCCATACGAAAGTCGGAAAGGGTTAATATGGGCATATTTAACCACAATACATTGTGATTAAATATGCCCATAGTCAGGTCTAATTTTGACAAAGGAGGAAATAATATACCTTTGCCAGGCCTGGAAATGTTATATTACCTTGCTTGTGGTTAAAAGTTTATTGAATATATAAAGGTATCAGAAATTTGTCATTGTAATAATTGATTTCCAGAAATGCTCACATAGGTGGTCATGGGCAATTTTGTATTTTGTATTTTCTTTTGGTACATTAGTTGATTAAGCAGGGGAAGTCTTAATCACAGACAATTGGTCTTCTTTATTCCACTGCTCCTTGCCCTATCCTAAGAATGCCGAGTGCCAGGCTAGGAAACGACAAGTATCAATTTTTAAGTCATTGGTTTGACTCGACCAGGGTTCGAACCCACGATCTACCAACACGGGAGACGGACGCTCTAACTCTATTACTCACAGTTTTCTCAGAAATGCTGATGCAAGCAGCCTATACAGCTACTTGTCCAGTGAATTTTATTCTGGTAATTTATGCTATGTAGTTGAGATTGTATATATATAGTTTTGCTTCAGGTCTGCTTGGCTGGCTGATAATGATATTGCATCCACAATGGATAATATCAATTGGGAATTGTATTGTGTTTGTCAGTCGGATAAAAGTGAACAGTTGCAAACATCATATGAGGAAGGACGTTTAACTCTTGACAGGGACCTGAATGAGTTTAAGGCAATCAATGCTGTTCCTTTTGGTATTACGATCTCTTTTGATGAACTAAATGATGGATAAGGTATAGCAGCACCACTCCAATCACATACTGGTAAGTATCACAAAACTTGTAGAAGCAACTGCAGTAGTTCTCATGTGAAGAGGCTCCATCAAAACAGGAAGCCAGTGAATAGAGTTCACCCAAAAAACTTAGATCTGCTGGGACACAGTACTTTCTCAGACACAGGTACTAACACCTGGTCATGCTCAGTCAGTTAATTAATGAGCATCATATCAAGTGCACTTATTATGCCCACTAAGTATCTCTAATGTCTCTTCACCTCCTTAACCATAATGCATATTCAACTTACTGTTCAAATGTTCATGGACCACTTAAGTCTCAAGAGGTGTGGGAGCAACACTCCAGACCTACAAATCCACAGTTCAAGTTCTGGTCTACAATCATGGAGCTTGAGTTATTGATGTGTCACTTCACTTGGTCTCTACATGAGGGAGATTTACCACTCTACGTCCAAGTTTGTGATGATCTCTGTGCATGGTTTCTTGTGATGGACCATATAAACTATGCAAGATGGCTGCCAGTACATGTGTGGGATATGGTTCAGCTCTCAGAGACACACTTGGATATACATGCTGAATTTCTGAAAGGGAACTTTGTTGTTCAAAAGTCACCACACACACACAAGTTTAGCCTCATTGGCAAGGATCAGTCACATGAACAGTCCAATAAGAGTCGCCAGGCATATGGTGGGGAAACTGGGCTCTATGAGAATCCTGAAGCACTCACATGCTTCATGTTGGCAGGTCCAGACTGCTCCAAGTGTGTTGAAGAGTTTGAAGCTCTCCTAGATACACCAAGGTCAAACACTGCTCATCATGTGGATGCACACAGCTTGCAAGTTAAGTATAGGAAGGATGTCCTGTCATTTTCTGAGAATGTTTAGTAGCCAGGCAATCCCTTTGGTCCTAAAGAGCTTCTAGCACTTGATACACAAGTTGCTATGGAACAGGAAGTCATCAGATCTCTCTTTTGGGTCCATGAAGCTAGCAAAATTCTTCATGCACAATACACTTCACAGACACTCGACAAAGCGATCATGCCAGTGTCAAATACTATCCAACATAATAAAATTCTGACATGTGCCAACCAACCTGATGACAAAAAAAGGAAACAAAATGACTGGTGTGGGAAGAAAAATCTTACTCTAATCACACATCATGACCAGATGCAGATATGGCAGTTTTTTCGCTTTGAAAATCAAAGGGAACCACAAAGTTTGGTAGATCATGGTTTGCTTCATTCAATCAAGAAGAAAGTCCAACATTCTGGAATGCATCAAAGCACAACCTAGTCAAGCTGTTCCAGCCAGATTAGCCATAGTGTGCAGCTGTTGTTCATATGGTGTGGCCTTCATCAGCAAAGACATTTGCTGAGTATGTTTCACAACACATCATGCGATTCCTGATATATCAAATTACCCCAACAGTTGATTGTTTGTTGTTGTTTTACGTCCTAGCAACATCTAAGGTCATATCAGGACGGGTACCGACTTGTGACAGTGCGCACTCATGGTGACTTTATAGTGCTGTCCCACTGGGAAACCAGGCCGCCGGCACCATGACCTGGTATCCCACTCAGTCACATTATCCTGACACTGAGCACACCAGTCCTTGCCATATCCTAATAATGCCGAGCGCCTGGCTAGGAAGCGACAAGTATCAATTTTAAAGTCATTGGTTTGACTCGACCGGGACTCGAACCCACGACCTACCAGCACAGGAGACGGACGCTCTAACTCATTCGGCCATCCCGTCTGGTCCCCAACAGTTGAACCTATTGATGCTATAGGGGATAACTATCCGGAAGATAGCCTCAAATCCTTCACACATCAGAGTGGGGATGACTACACAACCATCCCAAAGCGTGAATGGAATAATGGATTCCTAAGAAATGAGGATAACAAAAAGGAGTTATTCTCTTTCCTCAGTCTCTGTTTCATACACTTCTCCCTCCTGCGGCTACTGCGCCAGCAACTTGGAGAAAATGCTACAAAACTCGGAGGTACACCCAAAAAAGGTGCGGAATCCATAAAAGAAACCCAGGATTAATTTCCAACGTGAATCCATAAAAGAAACCAAGGAAAAATCCAAATGTGGTGAGGCTCCAGCCAACATCGCTCTCCGTTCGGCAACGGGTGGCTTGTAGAACAAAGGAAAAAATGGTCGCTCTGTTCTATCGATGTTTCACAAAAGTATAACACCCATAAAAGTAACAACTAACATGTTACAATATCCACAACTCTTTCAAAAGATGCTATAAGGTATCATAACCAAATTGCACCTAAATATAACCAATACTTAACAGTAATTATATCGTCATAGACGAAAAATCTGCCGGAGCAACTCAACGAAAGTCCTCCCGTCGTGAGTTGATTATGCTAATTGCTGGACCCGGATGTACTTCCTTCTCCCTAGGCTATAGACTAGCCTGAGGCTTAGTACCGAGGTAAAACATGTGTATATATACATAAATAATACCTGTACAGAGGGAAAATAAACTCACCAGAATCCCGAACCAGCTGTTTCTGCGGAATTGATATAAACTGGTCCCAGTGTCTTATCCCATGTTTTACATTGTCCTTGTTAACGTAAGAAGAATAATTGAACAAATATAAATTCATATCGACCTTCTGTATTGAAACTTAGCACTACTTCATCTTACTCCTACTGGATCTCTTTGATATTATTGAATTCCAGGGTAACCGTAACCGACCAGATGAGTCACCAGGATATTAAACATCATTCGAACTCCCCGTTGTGTATGTAACCTTGGCGTAACCACAGTTTCCCTACCTTAACTGGATGCCTCCCCATAGAAATGTAATCTCCTGTTAGCCCCTACCCCCAGTTACTTGAATCACAAAGAAGACCCGTCCTACTTTTCTTCATAGAAAATTATATTGTTAAAGAACTGTATCATAATGCTATACTCGGTCCGTTTGTTTCACCCCCCTTTACACCGTGGCCTCAGGTTATCCCTATCATGACAAGGCCCAAGAAAGGTATATTAGATCGTAGAATTATAGTGGACTTGAGTTTCCCAAGGGAGTGTTAATTCGGGGATTAAAAAAGGTTTTTACCAGGGGATCCCCTTGACTTATACCCTCCATAATGTCATGGACCTGGGTTTTCGCCTTGCCAAATTGGGTTCCGGTAGCTATTTGTGGACAGTCGACAGGGGTTATCGACAACTTCGAACCTGCACCCTTTCCCCAACCCTGTTCGGGTTACAAGTTAATGGTCAATTTTATTTTGATGTAGCCTTGCTTTTCAGGTGTCATACTTCCTCCTTGGCTTGTGCTCGTACCACAGCTGCAGTTGTGTAGTTAATGAATCAGAAAAACTATTCGTGCCTTTGTTATCTGGATGATTTCATAGGGGTTGAGGTGACTTTAGACCAGGCTATGGAAGCGAATAACTACATAGTATTGCGATGCAGTTTTCTTGGTTTAGAATTGTCAGTTAAAAAATGCTTTCCTCCCACTAAAGTGATTACCTGGTTGGATTATCAAATTAGCACCTCGGATTTAACTATCCAAATTCCAAAAGAAAAACTAGATGAGGTTATTACCGAGTGTAAACTGTGGTCTCTGGGCATGGCTGTTAAGTCTGATCGGCAAGCTTAAATTTATAACAAAATGTGTACTCCCAGGGAGGCGCTTTCTTAACCGCCTGCTGGTGATGCTTCGGTCACTCTCCCGAGTTTCAAACCCCAGGGTAGATGATGGTTTTTTAAAGGACCTTGCTTGGATCATACATTATGCAAGGCAAGCCAACGGTTTGGTCCTACTTAAGACCCCACAACTGATTACTTGGTTGATTGAATGTGATTTGTGCCTGACTGGGGCCGGGGCCGCTTCTCCCAATGCTTTTTACTCTGTGGAATACTCTCAGCTCTTCAGGAACTGTGGGTTTGGTATCACTCAATTTGAAGCATTCAATATATTGATCGCCTTTAAAATCTGGTTCCTAAGAGTGTTATAGTTTACATTGTCACCATTTACACAGATAATATGGCTGCTTACCACGTCCTCGAGTCAGGGGCAGGTCATGACTTAATGCTTTGTAAAATAGCAAGGGAGCTGGGGCTACACTTTGCCCTGAGTAACTGTTCGCTTAATGTGGTTCATAAGGCTGGATCTGATATCCTGTTTGTTGATGCGTTAAGCAGGAGGCACACTGGGCGTGCCTATGAACGTATTGCTCAAGCTGGGATATGCGGCAGGCACCTTACACAAGTGTACCCCTCATTTGACTTGGACGTGTTTAATCCTGAATTGTAAGTTTATGAATAAATTTGTACTCGCTTTTTATTCACATACCCACAACATACAGCAGGGTTTGCATGGGTTAATCAACTACTACAAGCTGGCCTTGTAAGAGGCACTTGGAAAACCACTCTCTCACATTGCTACGTATATATATGGGTTTCTGTAAAACTATGAATGTGTTACCTTATCGACCCACTGTCAATAGTGTGCTGAGATATGTTGTGTGGGGGGGGGGGGGCTCTGCCAAGGTTTTTAATGTGTATACATGTAGTAACCCTGATGAGGCATGGCGTGCATAGGCTTGCACGACATATCGTCCAACAAGCACCCCCAATCTCTGTGAGTATGCTCAGAAGCATCATTAAGTTCTTCGATAAAGCTGGTAACAATGGTAGAGTTATGGTACTAGCTACGCTATTAGGATTTTACACTATATTGCGGAAGTCTAACCTGTTGTCTTCTAATTGCATAAACGGCACTGACCATGTCCTCCTGGGAAAGGACATCCGATGTATGAGGAACGCACTATATATTGAAGTGCGATCTCACAAGACATCGCGGGTTGGAGCGGATGCGTACACGATATGTCTCCCGGCCATGAAAGGAGTATGGCACTGTGTTGTATCAGCCTGGAGACGCTACTGCTCCTGTACCCAGATCTACCATGATCGCCCAGCTCTGCTGACCATGGACGGAAGACTTATTACCCCGGCCCTGTACCTCGTGGCCCTTCGTCTAGCACTCACCAAGGGTGGACACCCCAATGTCCATCGGTACACTGTACATAGCCTGCGCCGAGGTGGACCTACCTGGTCTGCGTGAGCTGGGCAGATGGTCATCCTCAGCCATCTATTCCTATATACCCCGCAATGTTCTTAGGTCAGCACAACTGGCACTCACTAAGCACCTTGGCTGAGTGCCAGTTATGCTGAGGTTGTTAAGGTTGATGAAAGTTTTGAGATTTATTGTGCTTTGTTATTGGTAAGACCGGACGCGTTGTTCCCCGGTTAGGATTGAGTAATCTTCTGTGTAAATAAATGTTAATTTTCCACACGTATGAATTTCTGTTTTCAATTGTCCTTGTTAGTGTAACAAGAATAAGCGAAAAAATATAAATTCATATCGACGTTCTGTATTGAAACTTAGCCGCACTACTTTGTCTTACTCCTACTGGATGTCTTTGATATTATTGAATTCCAGGGTAACCGTAACCGACCTGCTGAGTCACCAGGATATTAAACGTCATTCGAACTCCCCGTTGTGTATGTATCCTTGGCGTAACCACAGTTTCCCTACCTTAACTGGATGCCTCCCCATAGAAATGTAATCTTCTGTTAGCATCTCATCAGCTGTAAGTCAGTTCTCCTCTGCATCCCGGACCATCTACAGCTATTTTCACCCACCCACTCACCCTCTGCTCTCCTGGTAATTATTGTGGGTAGGGCTGAGTGCCAGTTATGCTGATCTGGTGTAACATTGATGAAAGTTTTGAGATCTACTGTGCTTTCTTATTGGTAAGACCGGACGCATTGTTCCCCGGTTAGGATTGAGTAATCTTCTGTGTAAATAAATGTTAATTTTCCACACGCATGAATTTCTGTTTTCAATTATGTTAATGACAGATGTCAAAATCAACTAATCATAACCTTAGCTGATGACATCAGATGTTTTGAATGTGTTTTGTGCCATAGCGGTAATGTCCTCAAGCACCCCAGTGGAATGATGCGGAAATATCACCAAAATCATGTTACGTCTTGCATAAAAATGATTTAAACTAGGATATATTAATATATTATATCTCTGTTTTCCAATGATATATTTAGTATAGATATAGGATTGTAAGATCTCAAATGATGGCACTTGGAAATATCGAAAATGTTATCATGAAGCAGCAAATAAAAATGTATTATAACCCAAAGAGAATTACCTATATTTATTTTAATCCAGTACAAGGATTAGGGTAATCCATATCATAGCGTCAAATGATCCCAGAATTACAATCTGACTAAGATATATATGGAATTGTTTGGAATTGTCATTTTTTAGACGATTTTAACTGTAAAAAAGATTTCTTTCATATATTTACCATTGGTATTTTTTAAAATCCTTGAGCTGGATTAAGATTAGATAAAAGATTTCCCCGGTACTTGTAGTACACGGTACACGGGTGAACGACAACGTAGTCTAAATATGGACGAAAATAGCTTTAGTATGGATAAGAAGAGAATGCCTGGCACCAGTGTCAAATGGTTACTTATATCAGCACAGAGTTGGTGAAATGGGAGAGAATGCAAAAAGACAAGATGGCGGCCAGAGAACGTCGTCCATTTCACTTTTAAATTGCATTAAAGTATATGTTTTATTATATTTTCCAACTCAAAAGTAGCGGGTAAATATGAAGACGTATACAAAGAATAAATGTTGCTTCTTAAGCCCCGTTCACACACGGGCGTTAAGTCACCTCAACTAGTTCGCCTTGTATAGTTCGACTCAAATTGGTCGTGTGGACGGTACGCTGAGCGACTTAAGCCTGAGCCGTATCATCTAGTTCGCTTCAACTAGACCACGTCGCGAGGTAGTATATGAAGCGAACTAGCTTAAGTCGGCGCATCTTGCTTGTGTGGACGGAACCGTTTTATTTGAGGTGGCTTAAGCACCTCACACGCATGCGCAGGCAAGACCTGAGTTTGTTGACTTTCCGTCGATCAAAAGCACATATTATATGATTTGGTCTATGAAACCGCTAGCTGTGCACAGATATTTTTTTAATCATTTATTTTTAGGTTTTCACTGCCCAGCACAAGTTTTGACCTTTCCAAAACAATACGACTCAGTCTATACATATCCAGGTCGAACCCACACTCTCTCGTGGCGACGTCGACTAACCGAAAGTGGCGCTGGTTAGTATGGACTTGCTCATGCGCAGATATCGATTTCCGGCTTAAACCGCCCCAAGCACTGGATGTGTGGATTCAACACTTTCATGCCTAGTTCGCCTCATCTAGTCCGCCTTATCTAGTTTGGCCTATAGTTGTGCTGTGTGAACGGGGCTTCAGATTGTGAAATTAAGCCCTCATAACAAATTCAGTGTACTGATGAATGAAGAAACTCCTCAGAGAGAGTATAACAACATTGAAATGGAATGGGAAGCTCTCAGAGAAAGCATGGTCAAGTCAGCAGAGGAGGTGTTACCAAATAAAAAACGAGAGACAAAGCAATCATGGATGACGCAAACCATACTAGAAAAGATGGCAGAAAGGAAGAAAGTGAAAACCACTGATCCACCTAAATACAAACACCTGAAGAATGAAATAGAAGATGAATGCAAAAAAGCTAAAGATGAATGGTGGAATAAGAAGTGTGAAGTAGTGGAACAACTTGAGTCTCAACATCGTTCAAGAGAGATGCACAAGAAAGTGAAAGAGATAACAGGTCAAGGATACAGACAGAGAAGCAGTAAATGTATCAAGAACAAAGACGGCAAAATGCTCTTTGAAGAAGATGAAATAAAGTCCAGATGGGAAGAATATGTAAACGAACTATACAATGATGACAGAGGGAACCCACCCACAATTGAGAAAGAAGATGGGAATATTATATTAGTATCAGAGGTTGAGAAGGCTATCAATGATCTAAAGGCAGGTAAGGCTCCTGGAAGTGACCAGATAACATCAGAAATGATAAAAGGACTAGATGAAGTGGGGATTCAAATCATTCATAAGCTAGTAAATGACATCTATGAGACTGGATTTATACCATTGAATATGAATGAATCCATATTTGTACGACTCCCAAAGAAGCTAAAACCAACATTGTGTACTGAGTACAGAACACTAAGCCTGATGAGTCATATGTTGAAGATGATCCTGAAAATAATTTTACTGAGAAACAGACAGAAAATTGAAGAACAAATCAGTAACGTACAAAGTGGGTTTATATCTGGAAGAGGTACACGTGAAGGGATTTTCAATATGAGAATGATTTGTGAACGTTATTGTGAAGTGAACCAGGATGTTTATGCCTGCTTTATTGACTATGAGAAGGCCTTCGACCGAGTCAATCATGAACTGTTAATCAAATGTTTACAAGATATTGGTGTCAATGGCAAAGACATTAAACTAATTGTGAACTTATACTGGACACAACGTGCATTTATAAAAATGGAGCAGGGCCTATCGGATGAAGTTATGATTAAACGAGGAGTTCGACAGGGGTGTGTATTGTCACCATGTCTATTTAACCTGTACACAGAGATGATTTTCAGACACATTGAAGATTGCAAGGGAGTGACAATAGGTGGCATGAACATCAACAATCTTAGATATGCCGATGACAGTGTAATACTAGCAGACAGTGAGAAAAACCTACAAGATATAGTGAATAGAATCAATAAAGCTGGAATACTATTCAACATGAAGATGAATGCCAGGAAGACCAAAACAATGGTTATAAGTAAAAAGACAGATAAACCAAATGTCAATATAACCATAGATGGCACAAACATAGAACAAGTATCCGAATTCATATATCTCGGACAAAAGATTACAAATGATGGGAGATGTGAGGAAGAAATTAAAAGAAGGATAACAATAGCCCGAACAACATTCTCCAAAATGTATAGAGTGTTAACATCAAGTAAGATATTAATACAAACAAGGAAGCGTATTCTTCAGTGTTATGTGTGGTCTACTCTAATGTATGGGGCAGAGACATGGACAATCTCTAAGAAAATGTACAAACGTTTAGCAGCATTTGAGATGTGGACTTATCGAAGGATGATGAAAATATCATGGACAAAGAAGATCACCAACAAAGAAGTTCTCAGAAAAATTAAAAATAAGAAAAGCTTGTTTGCCACTATACAGACAAAGAAACTTATTTATTTTGGCCACATCATTCGTCAGAGTTCAATATACCGTACATTGTTGGAAGGGAAGGTGAATGGCAGCAGAGGGAGAGGGAGACCAAGAACATCATGGTTTACAAATATTTCACAGTGGACAGGCTTGAATTATTCACAGTCTATCAGAACAGCACAACATCGGGACAAGTGGAGAACCATTGCATCCAACCCTCGACTAGAGGACGGAACTATTGATTGATTGAAAGACGCATTTCATTAGCCCGATTTTGCGACCGTTTTTATATAAGGCTGGTCTTCACCCGTGTACTGGAAGTACGGGGTGAATCTTTTATCTAGGTTAAGATAATCCATATAAATTATAATCAAATAATTTAAGAATTAAGATCCCAAATACCAAGAGAATCATATCACTTTCTATTTTTGGAAAATGAATTAAAAAGCTTTCATTGGGTCGATTAAAAAGATCTTAATTTCAAACAAGATATAAAAACACGGATGCTCTGCCGCTGTGAGCACCCTATGTAATTACAAAACTCTCCCCCTTCATTTCACCTGTGATGCAATCAGCCTAATCAATTTAACCATGTCTGGAATGAGGAAGGAAAACTAGTCACAATGATGAACAGTGAATAAGTTGTGCTTTATTGGCAGCAACTCCTGTCATCCCCCTTACATGTGACCTAGCACCTGCACTCCTCATATACTGCCCACACTATGTCTCATTGTCACTTTAGCCTGTATATTGAAACAGTGCCCACAACCCATGGGACAGGAGTCCTATGGCTGTGGATGCACTCAATTTGAATATCTGAATTTGGATAGCATCAGACAGAGTGTCTGGGGTCCTGCTCTAGAGTAGGTGTGTCTCACTCAAGAGCCAGGATGAGAGTGATTTTCCTTCAGTGTGTCTGAGGCAAAATCTTGAATAATTAATTAGTTGAGACTAGTGTGTGGTCAGGATAGGCCAAGGGAGTCAGGTGACCGGACATTCCCCAGCCAGCCAATGAGACACTCCCCACAGACTGGGTGGGTGACCACCCCATTAGGGGCTGTCACTCAAACCAGCTGCAGGTGGTGTACTCTATACATATGCAAATTAGGCAGGTGGGTCAGTCGGTGGTCTTGGGTGGACAGGATCTTGCAACAGTTACAGATATGGTATATAGTAAAATCATTCTTTTCCTCTTTTGTATTCTTTATGAACACATAGAGAACATTTCAATAATCATGTACTGTTTCTTGCAAAGGAGCTCTTTTCATTAACTCCAAACATCATATATAACAGATAGTTTACATCATTCAGCATCATATACATTTCCATCAACTCCCCTCATACTATATAACATATAGTTTACCTCCTTCAGCATCATGTACAATGGGAGTGGGATTCTATTGATTTTAGTTACTTTTAGTTTACATAACTTAAGTCCCACTTCGACATCCAAGAATACTAATGCTCTCTGCCAATATATAATTCTTAACCGAAAATCCGTATATTTTTACAAAGAGTTGAAACTATCACATTTCACGTCCGCATTGCTCAACGTCAACAGTGTAAGTGGCAAATTTCAAACGGAAGCGCGCCATGAGTGCGCATCCTCATGCTGAGGCTACGCGTAAGGCTCACGTACGCCTAGGCCTAGCCTCTAGTCTTAAGCCCTGTTCACACCCACAAATTTAGGCCGAACTAGATAAGGCGAACTAGATGAGGCGAACTAGGTGTGAAAGTGTGTCATGTCCACACATGCAGTACTTGTGGCGGTTTAAGCTGGAAATCGATATCTGCCCATGAGCAAGTCCATACTAACCAGTGCCACTTTCGGTTATTCGACATCCCCACGAGAGAGTGTGGTTTTGACCTAGATATATATAGACTGAGTCGTATTGTTTTGGAACAGTCAAAACTTCTGCTGGGCAGTGAACACCTAAAACTAAATGATGAAAAAAATATCTGCGCACAGCTAGCGGTTTCATAGACCAAATTATATAATATGCACTTTTGATCGACCGGAAAGTCAACAAACTCAGGTCTCGACTGTGCATGCGTGTGACGTCCTTAATCCGCCTCATCTAAACCGCTACCGTCCACACACGCAACATAGGCCGACCTAAGTTACTTTGCTTACTACCTCGCGAGATGGTATACTTGACGCAAACTAGATAGATCGACTTAGCCCTAATCCGCTTCAGCGTCGCGTCCACACGGCCAATGTGAACCGAACTAGACAAGGCGAACTAGTTGAGGCGACTTAACGCGCGTGTGTGAACGGGGCTTAGGTGGACTACCGACTAGGGCTAAGCCTTGTTCACACGGGCAAAATGTGAGGCGAATCAGGCAAATCGAATCAGGTGAGGCGAATTAGCGCCCGTTCACACGGGCAAAATTAACCGCATCACAGGAATCGATTCTCGTAGACTACCTCGCTGAGGTGGTCTACACGATGCGCATCACGTGAGTCGAATCAGCCCTAATCCGCATCAGACGTCCGTTCACACGGGAAATGTGATGCGAACTAGGCAAGTCGCTTTCTACGAATCGATTTACATTCCCCGTGTGAACAGGGCTTAGACACTACGAACAATTTTACAAGGACAAACTCACACCCACACCAAACTCACATTCAAAATCAAATTCACACCCAAACTTCATCAACATATAATCTACAGATAGACAGTGTGATCGATAAACATACCTTTCAGTTCAGCACCCCTAAGGATAGAAAGTAGCTTTTGGCGTTGGATCATTGGCGTAGCCATTTAAATGGACGATAATGGATAAATGCGCGGATTGTTTACGGGTATCCAAGCACTTCAGAGAGAAATTTCAGCGCGTTTATCCTTGTTATCTAAGGTCAATATATGGAGTGCTTTTCAAATTATTGTAAAACTGATCCCATGTATGTACTATATGCATTAATGCAGCGTTTATATGAGTAGGAAGAACGGCATATGTGCTTCCACTTAATAAATTGCCACTTATTAAATCGACGCCGATCACTTGCTCGGAAGCCAGAACTGACACCTCGCTTATACCGGGCATTCAATATATAACAGACAGAGCTCCACGAAACCAGTTATGTGCAATAGCACTTCCGGTGAAATCGACAATAACAAGGGCACTGCTCGAGCTCGCGTTTGCTGTTTGGTGTATTTGTTTTGTATCCAGAAACGCTAGTAGTGTGTAACTGAACGCTAGTTACAGCAACTTCTCTTTTCTGCATAATACTTCTGGTGTGTGCTGGTCGAATATATTAGAGATAAAACAATGCGCAAACAACAACATGTACCACAGGCACAGATTGAGATTCGCTCAAAACGAACCTACTTACCTAGTCCTAGTCTAGCCTCTAGGACCTAAACTAAAGGCTAAAGGCTAGAGGTAGTAGAGCATAGCAGAGGTAAGTGAGAAAAAAACACCTCAAAGTCAAACAACCCACGTTATCAAACGAGATTTTGGAATACCCCAGTCACACGAGGCCTGCGTTCCCTTACGATCATTTCGCCACGTCCATACGTTCTCCTTAGACCTTACGACTCCCTTAGCTTAGGCTTATGCCCGTGTCAGCGTCTCATTTCCCACAAGTCTGATTTGCCAAATATCGTTTCTGCGCATGCGCGGATTCGAGTGACGAATGCAGACTGCAGATTGTCAGAGTCTCATTTCCCACAAGTCTCATTTGGTTGGGTTGGTTTCTTGGCTGGGGGGGGGGGGGGGGAGGTTGTTTTAATCAGTCTTTTTGTATTTGTGCTATTTCCTACTGAAGGATTATTTAATTATTGGGGGGGGGCCTTCTTTTTTTATATTTTGACTATCTCAAGGGTACGTTTATCTTTTCTTGGCTGGGGGGAGGGGTTGTTTTAATCAGTCTTTTTGTATTTGTGCTATTTCCTACTGAAGGATTATTTAATTATTGGGGGGGGGGGCCTTCTTTTTTTATATTTTGACTATCTCAGGGGTACGTTTATCTGTTCTTGGCTGGGGGGTGGGGGGGGGGGTTGTTTTAATCAGTCTTTTTGTATTTGTGCTATTTCCTACTGAAGGATTATTTAATTATTGGGGGGGGGGCCTTCTTTTTTTATATTTTGACTATCTCAGGGGTACGTTTATCTTTTCTTGGCTGGGGGGGGGGAGGGGTTGTTTTAATCAGTCTTTTTGTATTTGTGCTATTTCCTACTGAAGGATTATTTAATTATACGCAGATATCCACTTCCGCCTTAAACCGATTCAAAGCACTGCCCGTGTGAACGCGAAACACTTTCAAACTAAATCGATTCATATGATTCGCCTTGTCTAACTCGCTTTATATTTTGCCTGTGTGAACATGGCTGTATCCAAACTATTTGAGACTGGCTCATTTTTGACGCATGCACAGACGACGCTGTTGGATTCTGAGGCATGCGCAGAAGCAATATTTGGCAAATCAGACTTGTGGGAAATGAGACGCTGACACCCTCCTTACTCACTGGCGCCGCGAGATCGCCGACCTCCCGGCGACCATTTCGTAAATTTTGGACACAAGGAGGTTGCAACTGCTGCAATTGCAACCTACTTGCGACCGATTCGGTCGGCGGCATTAAAAAGTGGTTGGCGACCTTGCGCCAACCTGGCCCTGCCAGGTCACCGACCCCTTGGTTGGCAAGTTGGCACCAACCTGGCAGCATCAACACACATGTCATGCCGCACTCACCGTGTGGTCAGCGCCCCGGCGGCCTCCCCGCCGCCACCCCGTCGCCGTAACACCCATGTAGAAACCGTATATATTACATTGATTTCTATTGAGATATATTACAGAATATATAATCTAATATTGGGCCAAATTTGGGGAGGACTCAACCATGGTTCTAGGCACAGTGAATATTTACCGATTTACTTAAATCAATATTTTTGGTTTCAGACACTTTTAATTTGTATTTGCAATCAAAATGCAGCTTTTGATATTTTTAGCAAAATTATTCATATAGCCAATATGCATTAGTTTCATATACTATGTGTGCGAAATTTGAAGAAGATCCACCTATTGGATGAGCCACAGTGAGTGTTCAAAGCTTGACGAACAAATTTTTATTTTGTACACTTTTCTTTTGCATGTGCCCGTCCTGATATGACCTTAGATGTTGCTAGGACATAAAACAACAACAAACAAACATTTGCATGTGCAATAAAAATGCACTTTTTTATATTTTTAGATAGAATATCAATTCGATAATGTGTATTACCTCCCGATGATGTGCACTGTCAATTTATAGGAAGTTTAACCAATTGGTTAGGCTAAAATAAGCATTTAAAGATCCATCAAATTGATATATATTTGCTTTTCCGACAATTTGTCTTCATATGTTCAATCAAAATTCAATATTTTTCATATCTTTGAATATAATATTGATATTAATAATAGCTATTACTAGTATTAGTCTTTGAAATTGGTTATTGTAATACTGTGCCAAATATGAAGAAGTTTCAAAAGATTGTTTTTGGTGCAATGAGCCACTGCAATGAGCTTTCAAACATTGAAATGTTGACAATAATTCACTTACAGATCCTGTTTACATGCAAACAATTACACTTTTTAATATTTTCGGATGCAAATATCTTTTGAATCTCTGCAGATAGAACTCTGAAAAAGAAATACACTGTTATCAATAGGTGAACTATTTCGCATTTATTCAGTCTTGTTGCAGTTTTCCAAGAAAATACCACACTTTGAAAATAGCTATTTGGCCAAATCAGAATTATGTTTTTGTTATGAATTTCCCTTTTTGACATTGTCTTATTAAAAATCTGCTTGACCAATTGATTTAGCAATTGACAATTTAAATTCCTTTATATAGTAGAATGGAAATTGGTTAGCAGAACTCCCCTCACATCCTTCCACTTTTTATTATATTTGGTCAAAATTCCACTTTTAATTCAAAATTAATACATTTAATCTTGAAAAATTATTATCTCAAGAACAATAATATATATTGCCTAACTGTTCTTGGATATGGGTTTGTAAGTCCAACGTCTACAGGAAGGAATAATAATTTTATTTCGCTGCTGGGACCTACTAAATGTATGACATATAAAAAGTCCCTGGAAATCCTCCATTTTTATCATATCTTCGTAGAAATCAAACTAAAGTGTCTAAATATAGGTTTTCACACCCATGGAATTTAATGAAACCATTTGCTAACTGATTAAACAAACACAACTATCCAAAATCAAGATGGATGTCATATTTCTGCTGAAATATGTTTTCAACCAGACATGAGAGCAATGCAAAAAGTGCATCTAATTGTAGGTGAGTAGTTCTCCAGAATTGGGATGTGCTTCATTATTAATCACTAAACTCTTCAAAACAATTTCAGAAAAACAATTTGTTCATATACCTATAGGGAATATACTAAGCAAACACTAGTAATCAAAACCAGACACATAAAGAGTCCGCAAGGTGTAAAAATAATTAAATAAAGTGGAAAATTGACCAAAAAATGGCAGCAATGAATTTGCACTGGAGTGCCCACCATCTTTGAAGCTGTAAATAAAGAAAACTATCAAGCACAGTTAATTCAATTTGCTTTTATGTTGGCAAGATTATATCAATAAAGATATTTTTCACTACTTTTAGTTTTTACATTGCATAGGTACATGACAATATCGCTGTAAACATACCTGTCCTGTGCGTACTGTTGGTGTCACACTGACAGCACAGATGGTTTGTTAGTTTGATCAGTTATCAAGCATGGTATGCATAATCAGTAATACTTTTATTTAATCTATGACCTATAATGTTTTCAAATAATAAGAGATAATCTGGAATTATCAGAAATTGGCCAATTTAAAGCAATTTTTATTGAACGTGTCACATATGTAACGTACGGACCAGACAATTTACAAATTCAATATTTGAGCACTGAAATGTTATAGGGAGGGAAGGAAAGACTACAGACTAAACAAACCATCCTAACAGACAGATTGGTGATGTTTTAGATGGAAACTCCAATAGGAAGTGACATAATCTGCTATAGATCATGACGTGTCACGTTTTTGTGCACATGTACGCACGGCGCCAAAACAAGTAGTATAGTATTAGTAGGGTTCTATTGAGCATAAAATTACGTAATCCTGGCTCTGCGTCCATTGACCTTAGATGACCCCCCCCCCCAACCATGGATGCTCTCAGGACTCCAATAGGAAGTGACGTAATCTGCAATAAATCATGACGTGTCACGTTTTTTTGTGCACATGTACGCACAGCGCCAAAACGAGTAGTATAGTAGGGTTCTATTGAGCATAAAATTACGTAGTGCTGGCTCTGAGAGATATCTCCTATTCTCCGTACCTTCCTTATCTAAGCAATTAACTACTTTTTCATTTAAATTCTTATTATTATATAACACATTAGATAATGTCACATGAAACACTGTCCTGTGTGTTTTGGTGTCACATGTAACACTGTCTCGCAAACTACTAACTTCGCTATACTCTGACAAATATGTATGATCTGCTTTTAAGGAACTACACATATAATGAGTATATTATATGGAATAATTCTTTTGATAGCACAACAAAACATTGTTATATATGAAGAAGATGGAAAACATTTTATTTGTGATGGGACGTGCGTTACGGTGTCACAAATTAAATTAGTTTTTTTTGTGATCAGTGTTTAATGTAGATACTGCACTTTGTGCTTTAAAAGTGATCTTTCCTGTTGTACTTCAACATCCCATACCAATAATCTGGTCAACATTTGTGATACTGTACTTAAATGATGGTGGTGTCACATTGTAACACCCGGGACACTCTTTACATCAAAATTCTTTGAAGCCTAATTACATCAAAATCAGTGGTGGTAGTGATTTTTTGTTTTTGGTTGATGATTTCACTCACCTGGAAGTTTATAAATAGTATACAATAGATGTTCAGAATACATTTTTATTTTTGTCACTAATGCAACAATCGGGTCTCCAATTCTGGAGAATCACTCAGGTATTCTCACACTAGCAATCCAATTATATCATTACTCAATTGATTAAAAATACAGAACTATTAATATAAAAAAACAAGTGGAGACTAATCAATGGCAATTAGTCAGGAAGTATTTATTAACTGAATAGTACATTAAATAATTATGCAAATTATTCTGTTATTGTTATCATGTTAATCCGATGTTGGTGTAGTATCTTCATCATTTTCATCACTATTCAAAGACGTTGGTGCAGTATTGTTGCAGGTTGGACCCATGCATTTGGTGCACATTGAGCTGCAAAACAGTTGAAGTTTTTTGCAGCCACATGACTGCTTTCCACAGCCATCAGCTTTGCATCCGCATGATACCATATTAGTAAACTGTCAGGGGCAGCCACGATGTCTGTTTCCACTGGTACAAGGTTACCATCCTGTGATCTCCATCCCCATTCTGTTGGTGGCAGGTGATTTTCCATCCATTCCTGGACCGAAGGCTAAGGGAGCAAACCCTAAACAGAAAACCATGTCACTGTGGCAGCATTAAGAGCGGTTGATGTATGGAACTCCCAACATCTCCCGACCAGCCACTGCAGGGACAAATAGTTTTGCGCCTGTCTTGACATGTTCTTGCCGGTGTGAAACCTCTATTTGCTCCCCGAGAGAGTGCCGCTGGTAACTTGCAAAAGCCAGCAGCACTTCAACACTTTTGCAGGCAGCTTTCATGAAATGGACCGACTCATGGACACAACTCTCACAGCAGAGAGCTAAATGGAGAGCGGCAGTCAAGTAATGAAAGCAGTCTTTGTCGCATCGCGACCGACAGCATGATGATGATGATGATGATGATGATGTGATAGGTTTGGTATGAATGTTGCTTTGCTGCAGCACTTGTTGGAGGTAGACTTATTAACTGGAACTCTGAACTCAAGGAGCTTCGACCGATTGCCCACTTGTATGCTATGTAGCAGTATTCATCCAGTGACTTAAAGTTTTCGGCCCCATACAGTTTGAGAATAAAGCTTTCACCTGCGGTTTTCACCTCATCATGAGTGCTTTCAGTGTTTGTGAAAGTATCCAACTGGTCATAGTCCTTCTTTGTGTGTACTATGTTGAACGCTTTGCATTTGCCTTGACGATACATTGCAGATACAGTAGCGCAGCCCGTCACATCATGTAAAAACATTAAGTGCTGTCTGGTGTTGCCGATGGCATTCTGAATTTCACGAATGTTGTACAATGTTGTAGGTTTGCTGCAGCATAACATGTACATGTCTCTAGTAGTGGTTGCTCGAGCCACCAGCATGACCAGTAAGTCGGTGTCCGTCCCAACAACAACTGGCAGCCCCTCTGCCTCTGCTATGGTTAGTGCAGTTGAGATGATCATAGTGTTTGCGTCAGCCTCGGCCTGCTTGACATGAATGCCAGCAGTAAGCATTGCATCATGGAGGGTCTGTATTAGTCTTGTCTTGTTGTTGCCATTAGCTAAGAATGCAGCTTGAGTAGTGCTGGTTAACTTGGCTGAGGAGCAAGTTCATACGCCAGGAATGCTTCCATCTCAGAACTATCTTTGAGAACACATGTGATTCTGTTGAATAACAGACCAGTGTTTACTACTGCATCTTCTCTCCTGTCTTTGACAGTCTTTACCTTAGCACCCATTGTCGTGGAAAGTGTCATGTCCTGTAACTGTACATACATTGACGTCAGCGTGTCAAACACAAATTATGTGAAACCACCCAGACCATACGATGGCTCCCCACCAGATATCAGTGCATGTTCAAACCGCTGTACCTCTTTATAATCGTCAGCGAAGTTCATGCTGCTGAAAATGTCTATTAGTTCTCGTGAAGCATACTTCTGATGTATTTACACAGCTATTCCAAGCAGAAGTGGTGAAATCAAGGATCTGGGTCTGCATGCAGAAATGATGGCATGTGATATAGCTGTACATCTCCTGTTGGTAGTCTTGGGATTTCTACCCTTCCCATGCACCAAATCATCCATCAAATGTTTCAGAGAATCAGGTATCAAGGTATTTCCACTCTCAGTTTTTTCTATTGTATAGTATTCATCACAATCATACACTCTCAACTGGATGTCATTAAGGATGATGGAGGCAGCCATATCGATGACCCGTTCAGGTTCACTACTCGCATCAGTTACTTTATCAGTAAGCCACCTTTTATGAATGATCTTGTCTGCGGAGTCACGAAAACTGACAATACTGGACTTTCCAGTGATGCTTGTTATTATGATATTACCATGGTGTTCCTTCAGCTTTTTCTTGAGATATTTCATTGTATACCCATCTTATCCATTTAATGTAGTCTCCATATATTCTAAAAGCGCTGATACAGAATACTGACATTCATCATTCTCATCAAGAAATATGCAAAGCTTCTTAAGAGCTTCCTCCCACACTTTATTAATTGGTCTCCCAGTAGTATAGGAGTGTTCGATTGAGCGTAAAATGACATAAACCTGGCTCTGAGAGAGTCCATTGACCTTAAATGCCCTCGTCTGAGAGAGTCCATTGACCTTAGATGACCTTTTCTGCTAGGGTGGGGGGGTAGGTTTGTCCTTAGATGACCCGTTCTGCTATGGTGGGGGGAGTAGGTTTGTCCTTAGATGACACGTTTGTCCTTAGATGACCTATGATTGTGTGTGTGCGCGTGTGTGTGTGTGCAAGCCCAAACGTTGATGTCATTGAGCATTTTCGGTGGTAACATCTGCCACCACCCCATCATTCCCCCCACCCCCACAAAAACCCAAACGGTGACGTCATTGAGCATTTTCAGCGGTAACATCTGCCACCACCCCCATCATTCCCCCCCCCAAAAAAACTAATGGTGACGTCATTGAGTGAGTTGGTGTTGGTAGAGGTCATAGAGTTCATTTATCCTAGACATCTGTCGTTTTGTGTGTGCGCGTGCGTGTGTGCAAACCCAAACGGTGACGTCATTGAGCTTCGTCATCGGTGATGGAGGTGGTGTGGGTGATGGATGTTATTGCTAAAAATAGAATGCTTCCCCCCCAATCCCCCCCTCCGAAAACCCGAAGCGGTGATGTCATTGAGCTAGTTGGTAGACACTTTCAGCGGTAACATCTGCCACCACCACCCCCAGCATTCCCCGAAAACCCATACGGTGACGTCATTGAGCGACGGTGGTGGGTTGGTGAAGGAGGTGGTGGTGGATGTTATTGCTAAAAATAGAATCTGGGAGGGAGGTGGTGGTGGTTGTTACTGCTAAAGATAGAATCGGGGAGGGAGGGGGTAGACACTTTCAGCAGTAACATCTACCACCCCCAGCACCCCCCGAAAACCCATACGGTGACGTCATTGAGCGGCGACGGGTTGGTGATGAGGCCCAGCGCTATCGATGACGTCACTGTTTGGATGGATTTGTTGCAAGTGAGAATGGGCGACATATCGGAAGATATCGCACAACGCATTATGCGAGATAGTGATCACGCTTTTATGGACGATTTGACAAGATCTAGGAATATTCAGAGTATTCATATTCTTTTGGGTAAAGAGCATATTCCTGATTTCTTTTCCGTTTGGAAGGAGAATAAACATCATAGATTATCTATGAAACTTCAACCCTTGCTTACAACATTACAGGAATTTGAACAAACGTTACAGAATCATGATATTGATTACATCATTTTATATCATGCATCTCAACCCCAAACACAAGTATATCCTGTGAGATTTCAATTGGATGTGAATAGCGCAAGTATTCATATCATAGTTCATTGTGCCGGTGTTGGAGTTATTGATAGATCTAGTGGGAAATTGTTCCCACAAATTACAGTCTTCAATATAACAATTTAATTTGCTGCGCTATTGACTATGGGCGGAAGCGTTTTTCCTGCATTCTCATTCAGAATAAAGGAGTGTTTTTACAGGAGATTCCATTTGCCTTTAACAATGCTCGTATTATTTCATATGGAATGCATTGGAAGTGGCCCTTCTTTGGTTGGCGAACTATGATGTTTGAATCCATTGGTGTCAGCGATGATGATAACAATGACAGCAATATCACTGTCTGAAATGAGTCTGTGTGTGTGCGTGCGTGCGTGCGTGCGTGCGTGCGTGCGTGCGTGTAAGTAAGTAAGGAAAACTGAACTTGCCCAAACCCGAGGTTGAACCGAGGACCGTTAGATCTTCACTCTACCGCTCTCCCAACTGAGCTATTGAGGCTACGTGTTAGTTTTCCATTGCACTGTGCCTATGCAGGCAGAACCTCCGTGCATATCCTCCCATCCTCCCTCCCTCACTCCATGTGTTCACTCCCCCTCCCACTTCACTTCCAGATGGGGTGGGTTTTTTTGTGCGTCGATATTTCATTTTTTGGGGGTGTTGTTTTTTAAAGTCTCACAGACCCCACAAGCTATATAAGCTTTTTCATTGGCACCTCCACCGACACTCACTGTTTCTCTCAGTCGGTATCATGGCTTTCATGCAGAAGTGGTTTTTGAAGCGCTCAGTGCCAATGACTGAGTCTATAGCAGCAGTAGCAGTGGCAGCAACAGCAATGAGTAAACCAGTGAAAAAAAAGAAAAGAGTTTATACTTCTCCGATACAGATGGAGAGGAACTTGAGGAAGGATTTGAGGAGGAAATGTAAATAATTGACTCCTCTCCGATTGAAGACATCGATCTCATTAAGAGATGGAGAAGTGATGAGAAGCAGGAGAGCGAGAATGACAGCGAGAACGAGAAGGAGTTGAATTTCATTTCACACTCCAAGTTGTCTTCTTTCCCACATATTTTTAATCCAGCTTCTTCTTCTTCTTGGAGGAGAAGGAGGAGGAATCAGCTATGGTAACTTCTCCATTGAATATTCCAAATCGTTTACTTCCAGCAGGAAGCAAGATGCATCGGAAGATCTCAACATTCTTAGTCATTCCCTGAGGGATCGATATGATGCAATTTGATGCAGCCAGCTTTCTGTTGGGCAACGATGTGTATGTGGAACGCGTAAGGGGTCCTGGCATCAAGCTAGGCATAAAGATTGCGCTATGGACGCGATGACTATGCTGTGGGAGGTGGGATGCAGACCAGTCCAGAATTGGAGGGGGGAATAACCAAGCATTATGCTAATGGTGTGATCCTCAAGTCAGCGAGCAATCGATATTTCATGGACTTCGATGAAAATGCCATCGCCATCATGCTTGAAAGCATTGATGCTGTGATTCGTGCTCTGAAAGAGGCTAAGACAGAGCGTCGCTTTGGGGGATTCCACGTCAACTTTGGTTGTGGTGTGTATGCAGTGATTGAGCGAGACAGTTCCCGCACTGCCTGTCGCAGATGGTTTGTTTCAAACTCTGAAAGATCAAAACCTCTGGAGAAAAGAATGCTAACTTCCTGCAAACAGGGAGTTCATTTGAGTGCGAATCAATTGGAGGTTTTAAGCAAGTTTCTGAAGGAACATCTTCCCTCATTCCTATTCCCGCATGGTGAATTGAGGTGAAGTGTGATGAGATTGCGCACAATTGCAAGCAGTGCGACATCTGTAATCATGTTGCTTTTCTTCCTATGGAGCTTCAGTGGGTGAAGATGTTGTTGTCTCACTCTAAAGTATACTGAGGTCTCACTCTAAAGTAAACCGAGGAGAAGTAGTAGTAGTAGTTTAACTAAAATAAGTTGTAATAACAGCATCATTAACACTATCAGTAAATGTAGCAGTAACAGTAGTTATTCATGTGTATGTATTTATGTATGCCTTTTGTTCTATATATAGGTATTGCAGGTATAGCAATACCTCAGGGAGTTTGACGCCCCTGCCCTGCAGAGTTGTAAACCTCTGCCTTGTGGTACAGGTTCTTGACAGAACCGAAGGCTAAGGGAGCAAACCTTAAACAGAAAACCATGTCACTGTGGCAGCATTAAGGGCGGTTGATGTGTGGAACTCCCAACATCTCCCGACCAGCCAATGCAGGGACAAATAGTTTTGCGCCTGTCTTGACATGTTCTTGACGGTGTTAAACCTCTATTTGCTCCCTGACAGAGTGCCGCTGGTAACTTGCAAAAGCCAGCAACACTGCAACACATTTGCAGGCAGCTTTCATGAAATTTACAACCACACAAAAGAGAGCGGCAGTCAGGTAATGAAAGCAGTCTTTGTCGCATCGCGACCGACAGCATGATGATGATGATATATATATGGGTCAGGATCATGAAAAGAGGCCAATTGATGGAAGTTGTCGGCGTCGAGCATGGATGTCGTCGTCGATCGGTATAATTATAGTTTAGCATTGACAGAGATGTTGGAAAGTCCTTAAATTACTGAATGTATATGTCGAGAAAATACAACAACCTTATTTGTTTCTAGGATAATTTAATATAAAACAAAGAAATGCACGAGACTTTAAGAATTGCAACGCTGACATCTGTTAAAGTTGTCGGCGTCGATCATTGGATGTCGGCGTCGATCGATATAATCATAGTTTAGCATTGACAGAGATGTTGGAAAGTCCTTAAATTTATACTGAATGTATAGGTCGAGAAAATACAACAACCATATTTGTTTCTAGGATAATTTAATATGAAGCAAAGAAATGCACTACACTTTTAAGAATTGCGACGCCGACATCTTCACTTGACCACCGATTGGCCCGTTTTCGTGAGGCTGACTCATATATATGTATATATATATATAGACACTTAACATGGGATGGGGGCATTTGTCATTTTTACAGGATTATGACACATCGGCTTTCCATGTTTGATAGAAAAATCCTAAGCATTTTTTCTAATAGAATGTTTTATTATCACCCCATCTATATGTTTATTGAATGTTTAAAAAACCAGGAATGTAGTTAAAATCACCATTGAAGTTTGGTCTATATTATGGGCAGTCCCTAGTGGGCAGCTCAATGACCTTGAGTATGCTAATTAGCCATGCTGGATCCTGCCCATAACTTTTAAACCATGTATATATATATATATATATATTTTACCTCGGTAAACAGCCTCAGGCTAGCCTCAGGCTAGGGAGAGGTAAGCACGTCCGGTACCAGCAATTAGCATATACAACTCACGACTGGATAACGTGTCGTTGGGTTGCTCCGGCAAAATTAGTCTACATACAAGCAAATACGCAGTAAGTATAATAAAAACTGTGGTTAGCTTAATTATGATGCATTAGAGCATCATTATGGAAAGTTTAGACTTTCGTTGGTCCAATTTGGACGAGTTATTTGGTTATAAACAACCAAGGATAGAACACTCGAGTGGGTTTCTCGAAGGAACCAAACCGGTCATTAGCGGTTATGTCAACACCCGGGTCACCGTGTGACTATGGGTAGAGATGTGGGTTTCGCCCTATCTCATGTGGAAATTCTCTCGTACTCTAATAGAGAGTAATGTTGGAGATGCTCCTGGGTTTCTTTTATAGACTCCCCTAGACAAAACTTTTTCAGGCGTTTCTCCGAGTTTCGTAGCATTTTCTCCAACTTGTTGACGTAGTAGTCACAGGTGGGAGAAGTGTGCGGAACAGAGGGATGGGCGGGCCGATACACTGGTCCCGACCCCGCGTAAGGTTTGGGCTTGACCCACAACCCACGCACAAATTTAGCTTATTACGCCTGTGTTATAACGGTATAAACACGTTCTTTAACACCAATAGATGTCCAAATGAGTTTGAAACAACCATATTGTGACATATATATATACCGGGACTGACCAAAAATGTTTGTTTCAGCTCGATGGCCACGAAGCGGAGTAAGCGCGGTGCAGCAGCAGCCGAGGGGCGTGTTCCGAGTGGAGTGGACGAGGAGTACGACTCCTCACCGTGTTGTCGGCAGGGCCGTCGACACAGCCCCGGGCGCATATCCTCTCCGACCCGGACGAGGACGCAGTGCCTGATGTGCCTGCGCCTCCAGATTGGGAGGCTCGCTTTGCAAGATTGGAAAGCCACATCTTGACTGCCAAATCGCCTGTGTCTCGGAAGCGGCGTAGGCCGAGTGTCCAAGAGGATTCATTTGAGGATTTCTTGGACACAGACTCGGCGGTGGAGCTTAAGGCTCCTCCTCCTCCTTCTCCTAAACGGAGGAAGAAGAAGAAACAGGTGATTTCTTCGGGTGATGAATTCACCAAGGAGCGGGCAGAGACTGGTTTTCGCAAAAAGCGGAAGACTAAGTCCAAAAAGAAGAAGAGGAAGAGGAAATATTCTTCTTCTGATTCGTCCACTGAGTCTACTTCTACGGAATCAGACTCAGACACCATATATGAAGGGGTCTATGCGGACATTGGCACTAAAGTGGCTAAGAAGGTGGAGAAGCCAAAGGCTAAGCGGGTTAAAACCACTACGCTTATGCGCGAGACCGTGAATGGTCATTTTCGCACGTTCAAACCGGCGGAGGTTATCTCCAAGTTAGGAGATGAGTTAACAGGCATAAAGGGTGTTCCCAACTCCATCATTAAAGAAATGGATCGGGATGTCAATATGACGGATGACCGTAAGAAGTTTGAGGATGTGTTGCACACAGTGCATAAGGCAGTGTTGGCTACCCTAACAGCTATTGTTCCTGTGGCTAATAGGATGCAGAGTGAAAATAAGTTCTCGTCTTTGGCTAAGACAATGGACAAAGGCATTGCAGTGCTAGCGGCGGCAGGTAATTACCTGTCGTTTCGAAGATATGAAAATGTCT
>CM059189.1:12683959-12750105 GCA_030323885.1 Branchipolynoe longqiensis
TACTAAAGTAAAACAAGAAAACATTTTAGCCTTTTTGAGAGCAGCTGGACTGTACCACCTCACATAATTTACTAAATAAATTCTATCAATTATTAATAAAACTTTTCTTTTTCTATGGGAATTTGTTTCCCTTGACCACAAATATATGATTGTGAGCTTTCTAATTTAATGAATGTCTATTGGCACATAATTGGTTTTCTGCTTTTACATGTAAAAGCGATGGTTTGAACAAAAAAACTAACATTTCTCGCCATGAATATGGCCTATGCTGCCGACACGGCGTAAATCAACCACCAATCAATCAAATCAATGGAACAGACTTGCTGGTGCTTCTCTTATACCATGCAGAATGTCATTCAAACAGAATGGCTTTTCACCTATTTCCTCTTAGGCCAAACCACCATACCATATGCATAGAACCTCAATACTTACAGAAGTTCCCTCATCAAGGAGCACAACAATGGAAAGAGCTACCCATTAACATATCCTCAGAACTTCATAGCTGCAACTTCCATAAAGTCCTCAAACACCATATTGCTATGTCATCAAGCTTTAGATCATGAAAATCTGGAATTAGTCCTCTTTGACCCTATAGATCCAACTAAGGAACTAAAAGGGAAAGAATTTTTAAAACACCTATCAAAAGCAGCATTTCATCACATCCAAACCACTATACCCCACTTCAACTCCACTCAGGTGTCCCAAACCAGGGCATTTAAGTCTTAATTACTAATGTATTATGCATCATATACTACTTACTTGTAGGTATTCTTATATATCCCTGTGATGCCATAACCTGTGTAACTCTTGTATCTTTATAAGGAATCATTCCTAACTTGTTTATTTGTATTGTATTGTTAAACTCTCAAATTGCTTAGATACTTTGCTAGTTACTTATTGTTAGTTTGGAGATATGCATTTGGGTGTACGGGCAGGAAGATTACACAATTGAGGGATGCCAACCAAAAACACCCTACCATTTGGCATTGGGAAATTAGTCTCGTTGAAAAAGTCATCAAAAGTTCCCATTTCTACCAACTTGCGGGAGTGTTTTCTGGTAATTCAGACATTCCACGGGAGGAAATAACCAATGCAGGTGAATAAACTTTCCTATGTTTTAACAGTGGATCAAAAAGTGGAGTCTTGATATCCTATGATAAGACCGATTCAAGGAAAAAGTGACCAGATCAGGTAAAACCAGAGTTTACCAGCAACATCAGCAGCTGCAAAATACCATATACTCTGCATGTTTTATCAACTAGATGACTGGAAGGGAGATATCGTTGATCCCACAGAATGAGACTGGCATGTGAAATGTTGCTAATATTAACAGATCAACCACCATCCTCATTGATGGAGATGATTCACTGCACTTCAAATGCAGAAATATAAACAGGAAATTCTCTTCGAAAAATTAGAAAACAAAAATTTAACAAATGAAATTCTTAAATCAGCATTATTAAAAGAAAATATCTGTAAATGAGTTACTATTGTACTTAACATAGAACATAATTCCAACGATTATATCAAAATGATATTATGGAAACGTACTTCACTTCCAGCCAATATGAATTAGATATTGGCAGATATCCAGGAGATTAAAATAACTTAAAATGTGTAATTCAAATAAGCCCTCAGTGAAGACCATTAAAATACCTTTGATGCGACGGTTGGTGTCCACCCAGTTGCCGATGACACCCCCCAGGAGAAGGATGCAACCGGAGGAGATAAATCCATAGATAGCAGCCAGGCGCAGCTTGTTATCATCGAAGAACACTAGGTAGAGGCCAACGGCAAAGTGCCACATTCGGTCACCCTAAACAAGGGAGAAACATGACCGGATTTACTGGTAGACTTGTCACTGGTGGCAAACCCTGGAACCACACTACAGTAGTATGTGTCTTCAAAGGACACCTCTGCATCCAGACCAATGTTTTCCTGCCATGGCAGGAGTCCTGTCATCGGATAGACAGTTAAAACAGTTTGTACATTGAACAATTGTTAACACATGGCCAGCGTTCACCGAACACAAAGTTTACTGAAGACAAGTACTCCTGTACCATCAGGTAAAACCAAATCCATTCCACTGGAACATTATTCTAAATAGGCAGATGTTTGAAAACCATTGACGTACTTACATACAGCCTCATTAGTGTAGAGCAATATTAATAATGAAGAGTGAGTACACTACTTTGGCTTTTATTTGTAGCCCTTGATTGGCTGGTGTGCACTACAATAAAATTTAAATGTCCCGTATTTTATATTTTATTAGTCAGTATTCTAGGAGTACTTGCCATCTATTGTAGGTGAACAGGGAATGGGTGAATGGGTGGCGTGGTTGGGGGTGAAGAAATATTATTGACCCACAAGTACAGAGAGCATTGTATATACAAGAAGATTGGTTGGTTGTTGGAGTTTTACGTCCTTGCAACATTTAAGGGCATATCAGGACAGGATATACACGAAGAGGCATTATTCTAAATCAACTATACCAATAGGTAAGTTGACGTATTACTGAGATTCTTAAGAATCTATGAATACAAGGTAAGGATCAGGGGAGAGGACAAGCCCGCACAGGCCAGAAGTAGCCTCAGTTTTCAACGGGGAGCAAAAATCCTAAAACCAGGATCAGTACCCTAATTACCATCATTATCCCTATAATTTAGTAATCCTTCTTGTTTTTTACACTCGAGTTTCCTTGGGTTATTTTTCTTTTCATAGGTGTGGGAGGGTGAGCCCCTGATTCTTATGTTTGTATTCGTAGATTTGTAAGAATCTCAGTAATATGTCAACTTACAAGTAAGTCTAGTATAACTATCATATTCTTACTTCATCTTCCGAACACTGGAAGATAAGTATCAGGGGAGAGCCTTTAAAGTATGTTTTTTTTTGTGTAGCGACCTTTTCTTTTGACTCTTCTTTTCCCTTCTACTTCCTCCCTTCCTTCTCGTTCTTTCCTCGTCTCCACGTTTTTTACTACGTTTATTTATGTGGCATTCTGTAAGCATATAGCTTGTGCTGTGGCACTTGCAAAATCATTTCATGGTTCTCTTACTTCCCTTGTTCTTACTTAGTAACAAAGGTTTTAATGATACTTTGGTTTCTTTTCTTACATCCCTACAGGAAGTTCTTTATTTGTTTTATTCCTAGCTTTCTTTAACATGTCACACCCTAGACAACCAATTCTGTCTACTGACCTTTAAAAAACCTGTAATACCGTAATTCTTGTACCTTTACACAGTGTCCCATAACCGTCTTTAACTTGGTCATATTGTAAAAGCTAAGGCTCAAATCTGTGGCTGTGTAGGTAGGCTATGGTGAAATCAATACAGATAAAGAGAAAGGAAGAGTATAAAGTGTAAAGAAGAAGAGAGAGTCAAGCCCTCTGGTTTCTTATTTATATGGTTACATGGGTTCATTGTAGAGTATCACCCCACCCCTTTCCCACAATGGAAAACAAGCATTCTTGGCCCTACCAATATGGATCCAGCATTCCTGGTCCCCATGGATACCAGTGGTCTGCCCACCACCACCAAGGTGTATGGCCCCATGGCCACCACCAACCTTGACCTTTGAGTGTGGTGATCCCTATCCCAGCAGAGGGGGTAGGCCATGAGTGCACTCACACCCAGACCTGCCAGCACCACTATATCTATTTACATCCCACTCGGGCACCACCAACCCATACATATATATATATACATATATGCGCCTGGTCACGTACACCGATCACTAATAGAACATTTGCATTCCCCCCATGCCGCATATTATACAATGTATTCCGCCCCACTTCTTACCACCTGCGTCCCAAAAACGCAAGGAGGAAAGAAGTTTACATCACTATGTTGTCTCCATTTTACCATGTTGAATCTACCAACCAATAATTAATAAAAATCTTAATATCTAACATTTTTAATGGATAAGGTTTCTGACTTCGAATAAAATAACTAAAATAAAAATATCTGAGTTTTATTCGGTAAATTCTATTTGTAATACATTTCCTCAAGTATTGTCAACTTTCAAATCTATCCACATAGATTATAGCATAACAATATGCATTTTCCAGCTGAAAGACAATTAATCAGCTTCATAGATTAATTTCAACGATGTTAATGATAGCATAAAGTTAATCAATTGGATGACAACAAATGGCAATATTCAACACATTTTTATATCTAGTTTAGTTTAGTTTAGTTCAGTTCGAGCATGTGGTGCTCAGGACAGGTCGTTGACTCCGCCTTGGTCATCTAGTGTGGATACAGTGGTCATTGCGGGCAGCTTTGTCATTTCCAGCAATGAGTTGGTGTCTGTTATTGTCAGGTTAGTATATCCTGGGATTCTTGGTAGATCTGGGATGGTTCGGAGATATTTGTCCAGTTTTCGTTTGAAGCTGTCTGTGCTGCAGTCTGTCTTGTTTCTTATGTCTTGTGGCATGCTATGGAAGAGGTTTGGTCCATGCACCATGAAGCTTCCTTCTCTGATTGTTTTGATCGCACAGCTAGCTTGTGACTCTATTTTTGGAATCCTACAGAGTCTTCCCTCCTTTGAGATATATGGTATTTTATTCCTGAGTTGGGCACTTTTCCTTCTATTATTTTCCAGATATATATGATTCTGTACCTTTCCATTCTTCTTTCTTGTGAGTTAAGTTTGAATAGTTTGAGAGTGTCCTGGTAGTTGTGTTCAGATAGAGTGGGGATTTTACTGGTATGTTTTCTTTGTACATCTACTTTTTGCATTTCTCCAATCTTGTGCGGATCCCAGAGCTGGCTACAGTAGTCCAGATGTGGTTGGACTAGACTGTTCCGAAGTGTTAGCATGGTTTCTTGGTTCCGTGTCTTAAAGGTATGTTGGATCCATCCACACATTTGATTTGATTGATTACATACTTTTGTGATGTGGTCAGTGAATGTCAAATATTATTAATCATAATACCTAGGTCCCATACATATCGTTTCTCTCCGATTTGATTTTTGAGAGGGCCAGTGTAGAGAGGGCCAGTGTAGTTGGTGGTGTCTTTCATGTCTTGTTTTTTTTCCATATCTGAGTAGTTCAAACTTTTTCTCGTTGAAGAGCATGTTGTTTTCTTGTTGCCACTGTAACATAGCAGTGAATATATGGAGACTGCTTCCTGACAGGTAGTTGCTCTTTATAGTCGTTACAGCACATGTTTGGACCATCCTACTCATCCCATCTCTTCGTTAGGACTGGCCTACCCAGCAACTATATAAGGAGTGTAGACACACACTCTCAGATGACTTGCTATCCGGACCGCACTCTGTCCACACCTCTCTCTATTGCCTCTCGGCCGGCCTTGCTCCTCCTTGATATGTCTGAAAAGAGTTCCAGGAGGGGGAGCCCGCCGGCATTTCATTTTCTACTCTTACTCTGTCTGTGTCTATGGCTCGCTGGTCGGTCACCATAGAGCAAATAGACACGGTCCTTTGACTCAACTCTCCTCATTTCTCTTTCCTAGACCTCTTTCGATTTCTCCCAGGCATACTTCTTTCCCTGACCAGGGTAGTTGTGTTCTTGGGTGGGGCCCTTCACCGTTACGATTTCTCTGTCTTGTTCTTGTTGCTGGAACCACCGCTGCTCCCATCTTTACCCGCCTTCCTCGAACCCCTTGCTGCTGACTGGATTCAAGTGCTCAACTACATCTACAGCTCAACTACCGCCGGACCGAAGAGATTCGCTGCCGCCCCAACGCCTCGCCGTTACAACGTTGTAAAGATGTCCCCAGCTTCTACAAAACTCCCTACTGAAGTTAAGTCTTAAACCAAAGATTGGGCCGATTTATCGGAGCCTCGCTATTAATGTTGCAGTTCTGCAACCAGTAACCGTTGTAAGGTTACAAACAACCCCAGAATCGAATCACTCTCGGCACTCTACTCCCAGACATCGAGGCGTCAACATCTCCAAGTCAGTTAGGCCTGAAACCTGATCTGGCTAGTTACAGCTTATGGGATGGATTCAACTTGCTGAGCTTCTACAATATTGACCAATGGCCGTGAGGAGGATTGGTGACTGTGGTGTCTGCCTTTTCCCACATCACTGCTGCTTAGCCTGACATGTACATCCATCATCAACTGAGACTCTATACCTGTATGGTTGGCGACAGCTCACAGACAATGGATCATCTATATCTATCAACTCCTCAAGGCAACTGAGACATAGAATAAGCACCAAGAGGACTGAGTGTATCTATCATCCATATGGACTACACAGACAGTTGTGAGTGTAATATCATACCATTGAGAATTGATATGTAACTGTACACTTTGTAATTGAGAATATATGTTATAAGTACATATTTGTGTATCATTATTTGTCTTCTTTACTAAGAATAGAAGATGTTCCAAATTCTCTTTTCTCCTCACTATATTAGCTAGTCTATAAGATTAGGCATTAGTTATTATAGGTGACACCACTCATATACTATTTGTAGGTCAGAATGGAGTCGTGCTACATCTTCCTCTGATGTTATTCTATGTGAGATTCTAGTGTCATTGGCAAAAGACGAGACCTTGCTGGATATATTCCCATCGATGTCGATTAGGAGGATTAGGAAGAGAATTGGTCGTAGTACAGTTCCTTGTGGTACACTACTGAGGACATCCAGAAGTATAGATTTAGCTCCATTTATATTGACTGCTTGTGTTCTGCCCTTGAGGAGATTATGTATCCAGCTTCCCAGTTTTCCTCCTATGCCCAGAGATTTTAGTTTGTGACAAAGTATTCCATGGTCCACTTTGTCAAATGCCTTTGTCAATTCTAAGAAGATAACATCTATATTGTTACCCTTTTCTAGCTCATGTCTTATTTTATCACAGTGTTCTAGTAGTATTGTTAAAGAGATTATTCTCCTCTATAAAGTCAACCAGCCTTGATCGAATAACCCTTTCAAATGTTTTAGTCAGGTGGAAGGTGAGTGATACAGGCCTGCAGTTCTTTGGCTTTGCTCTACTGTCTCCTTTATGTATTGGTGTGATCATAGCTTGTTTGAGAATCCATGGTATCTGGCCAGTATCCAGAGAGGTATGCCAGATGATGTACAGCGGTTCAGCCTAGTGTATATTTGCATTCCTTTAGTAGTTTTGCAGAGAATGCCTCTGGCCCTGGTGCTGGCGCTGCATTTGATGATATTGTGTCAATTGCCTTTATAATGTCTGCAGGGGTGAAGTCAAAGTCTTCTAGTGTTGGCATTGATCTTTCTGCATTTTGGAAGAATGTTTTGGGTGTCATGAACCATTTTGTCCAGTTTCGGTTCACTGAAAATATTATGGTATTGTCTGTTTAACATTTCTGCCAAGGCTTTGGGGTCATTGACACATTTTTCGTTTTCGTCAATGAAGGGATCCACTGTTGATTTTGTCTTAGAATATTTTGCTGTGAAACCTTAGAAGTATTTTGGATTGACTTTAATTGTTTCTACAGCTTTTCTTTCCTCCTGTTCCTGATCTAGATCATAGCTTCTTTTGAGTTCATTCTCAATATTGTGTATTTTTTTGATAATTTTCTGATGTTTTTGCTTTGCGGTAGCTGTTGTTAGCTGCTTGTTGGTTTTAGTTCTTTTCCTCATGAGAATTCTTCTATTTCGAGGGATTTTGTTCTTTTTTTTGGCTGCGGTCCAATTTCCTTGGGATGTTTTTGTCACATGCTATTTCAATAGTCTCTATGAAGAGCTTGAACTTCTGGTTAATTCTGAGATTTGCTATCCTTGTTTGCCAGTCTATTTCGGCAAGTGATTTGTTCATATTTTCCCAATTTGCTTTGTTGTAGTCAAATATAGCCATGGTTGGTTTTTCATGGCTTTCATCCATTGGTGGTTTATCATGACCATAGTTTAGGCCTATATTTATGCTATTGAATGCCAGGTCTAGAATGTTATTTTTGTCTAGTTTTTTTTTTGTTCAAGTGTTTTTATTCCTCTGAATAACATGTTGTCAGTGCTAATGCACTGGTCTTCCAGCCCTAATCACAGTTGCCTTTACACAGTAAACAAATCTACAACAATATACAGATAGACAATTACAGGAAAATAAGCAAAACATCAGTACATGAATGATAGGTAAAGAACAAGATAAGAGAAAAAGAAACATATGTGGAGAGGTAACTATGTTAAACTAGTAAGGTAGGCGTTAGTAGGGGCACAACTGATTAACTTTCTGATAGTAACATACTCGTTGAAAGGGTGATGGGGGATGTAGGGTGGCCCTTTGTGATTGAACTTGTGTTCATGGTAATCTCAGGTGGGGCCTATTGAGTTAGTAAGTAGGTTAATATTGATTAATCATGTACCTCAGTAGGATCCAACTAGAATCATTTCCAGGCTCATTCTGTTGTAGATGGGTTTTTTGGTCTAGTTGGCCTCTACTGGTTGAGTTTACAGTGTTTGTTTGGTGGGGGGGGTGGAAGGGAAGCGGGGGACAGGGAAAGGAATGGCAACACCGACCTAGTGTATCATTGATCTGCTTTGGCCTACGCTGGTTGATTTAAATGTGCATGGAGGTTTATCTTGAAAGTTTTGTAACAATCACTGTTCCTGACACGTGCTGGTAGTTGGTTGAAGAGTGCTCCCCCCAGAACAACCGGTGACTTTTTCATTTTACTAGTTTTAACATGCGGCACTTTCAGGAGGGTGGCTTGTGCTGCATGTGCGGCTTGTGTAGGTGTGTCTATGTAATATGGGTCTTTCGCGCGGTGGTACATTAGGCCTAATAGGTGCTTGTCTCTGCGAATATTTAGGGCATCTAGTTTAGCTTTATTGTGCATCTCAATGGTATGTAGTGTTTTTCCTTTAAATACTGTGCGCAACCCTCTATTTTGTATAGTTTGGAGCTTTGTTTGCTGCTTTTTAGTTAGTATATTATATATTATGTCATTATAATCATTGATGGGAAGTATTGTAGTTTTGTACACTAGAAGAGCAGTCTCTTCGCTCATATAATGCCTTATTTTCCGGAAGGTGTTCATTTTAGCTGCCAATGTTCTGTTAATCCTATTTAATTGACTGGTTCCTGACAGTGTAGGGTCAAGTGTATTACCTAAATATTTATAACTTAGAGCCTCCTTAAGTATACACTCTCCTATTTTTATACTGACAATTGGTGAGCTGGAACATTTAGTTTTAGTTTCAAATATTACATATTTAGTTTTTATAATATTTATGGATAGTTTATTTTTATTTTTCCACTGGTTTACTCTTTCTAAATCATGATTCATTTTGGATTCAGCCACTTTTATATCAGCGTCTGTAGCTACCAGTGCCACATCATCAGCAAATATGCTTCCCTTTACTTTTTCAAGTACTAGTGGGAGGTCATTGATGTAGATTAAGAATAATAGTGGCCCCAGGGTAGATCCCTGGGGTACCCTGGTATTCACTTCTCTCAGTGAGGAATTAACCCCTTCAAGTCTAGTATACTGTGAATGATTTAGTAGGTAATTTTTTAGAGTTTAGTTGTCCCTGTGCCCAGACCACTATTTGTCACTTTTTCTATTAAAAGTTTATGGTCTACAGTATCAAATGCTTTAGGAAATTCTATGAAGACAGCAATAGATAATCTTCCTTGATCCATACCTGTCATTAGTGTGTCTAGCACACATGCCACTGCTTTGGTTGTGGAGTGGTTCTTCCTGAAACCATTTTGCTCTATTGCTAGGTAACCTGTACTTTAAAAAAATTCTGTTATTTGGTCATGGATTAGTTGCTCTACTATTTTGCCTGGTATTGTAAGAAGTGATATAGGTCTTAGGTAATTACACGTTTTAGGGTTCGACATTTTCGGGATTGGCATAATCATTGCCCTTTTCCATGCATCTGGGTAGATACCTGTATCAATAATTAGATTAGTTAGATTAGATATGTGAATTCAGTGGCCAGGTAGCCCTGATGACTTGTATTCAGAGAGTAACGGTAACTTTCTTGATAAGTTCTTGCTCTGTGACTGGGTGCAGTTCAAATTTATGAGTATTTACTTTGGGGTGGTATATTTTGTCATTCAGTGCTATATCCTCTAATTGATTTGCTAGTTTTTCACCAATGTCGACAAAGTAGTTATTTATGAAAGTTGCTAACTCTCCCCTAGGTATTTTATCCCCAGCCAATTCATCGGTTAGATTTCCCACTGTCTGTGCAGGTGCTGGAGCTATATCATTAATTACCCTCAATGCCTTCCTCAAGTTATTTTTATTCAAAATTATACCTGTTTTAATCAACTTGGCCCTTGCACCTCTGTAGGCTGCTGTTGCTTTATTCTTGAGTTGTTTGGCTATGAATTCATCCTCAGGGTTGCCAGTATGTTCAAATTGTTGTGCAAAGTAATCCCTATCTTTCTGTAGCTCTAAGATTTCATTAGATAACCATTTGGGACGATTTTCTTTAACCTTATATAGGTGCATTCTCATTTGCTGCTAGTGTTATTTTATCCAATAATAGTCGCCAACATGCATTAGGATCCTCTGTTTGGAGAAAGTTTTCAATTGGTTCCCTATTATAGTTAATTACCCCTATAGGAGTACAGTATTTCATGTCTGTGAAGGCTAGGTCTAGAATTTGTTTGCTTTCCCGATTATTCTAGTGCAAGATTTGATGATATGTTCCAATCCCTGCGAAACTGCAAAATGACTAACTTTTGTAGCTGTCTGTGCACTTGGATCTGCTGTATCTGCATTAAAATCTACAATGACCAGTGTCTCCATTTTGTCTAAGTCTGGTATCTGGTCCAAACAGTTAGTTAATAAGTCTAGTGCAGTATCTCGGCTGCCATTAGGCATCCTATATATATTCCCTAGTAGGATGCGCTTACAGTTGTCTCGTTAAATTATAACCCATTGGGCTTCAACTGTAGAGTCAGATAGGTTTAGGTGCTTCAATTCTCATCATCCACATCAATCTTCGATTTAGAGTATATTGCTAAACCCCCTCCTATCTTAGTCTTTCCATTAGGTAGTTTGGTGGTCCTATCTGCTCTTGTTAACTGGTATCCTTTAATTGATGCAAGCTTATCTTCAGTGCTTTTTGTTGGCCAAGTTTCAGAGACTGAATATGTCTATATTTGACCATGGCAGATCAACTCTGAGCATGTCAATTTTGTTAATTAAGCTTCTAATATTAAGGTGTGTTATTTTGAAACCAGCCTGGCTTTTGATTTCATCTAGAGGAAGTGTAATGCCTTCCACACAGTCCCTGCCATCCCCACCACCCCAACCACCACACCCTGGGCTCATGACCCAGTGTTTCTGGTGGGCTAGACCCCTTGTTGTGTATGTTAGTGGGGGGAATACATCTGCCCCCTTTTGTGTTGACTAATGTCATAGACATGATCATGATGTCAGACATTGTGGTCCTTTTTGGTCAGGACAGCTATTCGTGGATTATTTATCAGGTTAGTGCATGTTCAGCACATAGCTTAGTGGTTGGTAGCATGTTAGTATAACCTTGTATGATTGGGTGGGGGAACAATCAGAAAATATCACTATTCCACATTGTACTTGTTGAGAGAACAAATATTTCAACATTCCTGTAAGTATGTTTCAACCTGTGCCAATGCTCTGCAAATGTCAGTGTAGTCAGTGGTTCCAGACTGAGTATTAAATATGGCTATCCTGCCCAGTGTACAATGGTATAATCATGCACAGTAGGTGATTTATGGACCGACCTAGCTGTATGCCGCAGTCCAATGGTTGAATTGATTTATCTGCCTCAGTCCGGCCAGTTGTTCATAATTTCAGGGCAATTTGGCTTAGTCATCACCTTGACTAAGATTTGCAGGTACAACTGAGCAGGTGGTGCGCTATCATCAGATGTATGTCTCAGTAGACAGTAATGTTCACCCATGCCAATTGACATCCCACCTTGATCAGATGGTGGGGCCAGACATGAAGTCCCATACCTTGTAGGGTGAAAGGCAGGCAGTCAACCCACTCCGCAATATCCTCTCCGTTAGTCATTACAGTGAACATACCTGTCAAGTACTATGTTCAGTCCAGAAACCCCACGGTCTCACTCACAAAACTATAACCATGGGCATCACTGGAAAAAACAACATAACAACAAAACAGTTTTCAGCAAATATCTACAATCAATATCTCTCATTGTTAACATGGACATTTGAATATTGAAGCAAATACTTAAATTGAAGCATTCGTCATCATTGCAAAAATAGTGCATTATTACCAATACATGTACATACACACACATGCAGACACACAAATATATGTAGACATATATTCATAGCAATGCATTTGGGGTTTTACAGAGAATTTTATGGTTTGGGCCATCTTTGACTACTATTTTCATTCTTGTGGGTTGGCACCTATGGTATAAAGTCGGGAAGGAAGGAAAAGCAAACAGATATCAGAAGACATTCATCTACATACCATGCAGTTAAACTTAGCAGGTAAGGTTAGGTCAGGAAAAAGCATTTTAGTAGACCAGTCAACCTGGAAACTGTCACTCTCTGCATTTCAGTTTGGTGTGTCTCTTGTCATTAATGTTAGTCTCTGCCCCATGTGTGCCTGTAATGCATCAAACTCTCTGCCCTTATTGTCCAGCTGGCAATCACTCAGGTACCCAAATCTACCTTAGTATGTTTATGTTCAATAGTGACACCAGGGACGACTAGCTCAATCAAATGTGGCAATGGGGCCAGCTAATGTAGTGACAGTCAGAAAGGCAAGCAACCCAACCGAACCCTTTGAGGGGCAATGTAGCAAGAAATTTCTGAACTAACCACCAGCAATGTTCAGCAATCAAATGCGACATACAGTGCCCTGGGCTTAAAGCTTTAGATTATGCTTTGTTTTGTTGCAGTCTATCTTTCGTTGCCTGGAGTATCAGACCCAACTTGTTTAGACCCTTGTAGGTCCTGTCACGCACTTCTCTGCTGTTCAATGTAGTGCCGATTCCATAGAATGTTGTTTGTTTGTTGTTGTTTTATGTCCTAGCAACATCTAAGGTCATATCAGGACGGGTCCATAGAATGTGTTAGTGGTTGCCTCATTTAACTTGACTTTGGCAGTTCCCAGTAGTTTCATCTGTAGGTTCTTGTTTTGTGCAAATTTTAACTCAACAATGTTTGCCAGTATCCTCTCCCTGTTTGATCTCCACTCTGCATTTTCCTCAGCTTGATCACCAATACGTTTGGCTTCCAGTGCAGATGACACTGCCAGAACTTGATTGCGCAAGTCTTGTCTGCCTGCCAGATCACACTTTGCTGCTTGATACATATGTTCTGCCGATCTGTATGTCAAGTCATTGTCAAAAATTGGTGTCAGGTAGAAGTTAGACAAATATGAATGTTCGGAGTGGAAATATATCTCACCATTCACACTTATCGTCTTGGCATCAGCGAGTGTACAGCCCTCTGGGAGTCGGTGTGGCTCTGAGTGTCGTATCTTTTTTGTTGTCGATCACTATACCATCATCATGCACTTTTATGTTGTGTCCCATTGCACGAGCCACTGCAGCCACTGACCGGTAGTCTTCCCGTAGTCTACTGGTCTCAGGTGTACTATCGTCGTTCAGGTAAATGACTTTATACTCAGCCCGATCTTTTAGCTGGGTCCTCTGGTAGTATATCTCATTTCGCATCACTGCTGACCAAAATGTCACAAGTAGTGTGCGGGGTCTGAGATATTTAACGTGTGCTGCTGCCTGCTGTTTTCCAATCCGAGTGACACTTTCAATCTGGTCAGACCAGGGCCCGTATGCACCAATCGGGGTTAGGCTTAGCCGGAGTTAAGGCACTAGCCACGGATAGCTACCTCAGGGTAGCGGGGGGTTTGAGAAAGGTGTGAATCGGTATTCACCAATGTTTTAGCCGCTGCGGATAGCTAACCGAGAGTTTATTTATAGATTTGGGAATTCCCTCTGCGTTTGTAGCCATATATTAGGCTCAAATATATTAAATGCTTAACAGAATTACATACGCAATAAGTGAAATTTTATCAATTTAACCCTAAATTCGAAGCGTTATTAAGGCTACCGCCGCATTGGCGGCGATATTAATATTTATATTTTCGAATCGACAAACGTAAAGTAAACAAATCGCCGCCGCCGCATCGACTTCGCTTTCCATACTGGCGGCGGCGGCGGTTTGTTTACTGTACATTCGTCGATTCGAAAATATAACTATTAATATCGCCGCCATTGCGGCGGCAGCGTTACAATCGGTTCGAATTTAGGGTTTATTTAATCAAATATCACGTTTAGAGTATGTAATTCTGTTAAATATGATCGCATTCAATAGATTGAGAGCCACACACTCACACTAACCACACCGGATAGGCCCTAAACCGAACTCACAAGGTGGTATAGCTTAGCCGCGGTTAAATCACGCGGTTAGCCCTAACTCCGATTGGTGCATACCAAATTTTCACATTTAGCCCTGCGGGGATACCTTAGCCGCAGTTAAGGCCCTAACCCCGATTGGTGCATACAGGCCCTGAAGTCTACAACACCAACATCCGCTGCCAGTCCTACTACATATTTCCGTAAATCCTCACCCTGTTGCTCATCTTTTCCTTCAATTTTCATGTTGGCCTGCCTTGCCCTATTCTCAATATCAATCATTCGAGTTGTGAGTTTGATATTCTCTGATTTAAAGTTGCATGGTCCGATGAAATATAATTTTGTCAAAATTAAAACAACTACTTACATTTGATGCTATATATCCAACTTAGATATTGGTCTATTAGCTAATGATTTGGGACAGTATATACAGAATAACCAGTGAGTTTATAACCTCACCCCTTTGAACACTCAGTTTGAAACACCCATTATGCAGGAAGGCCATTAACCAATTAGGCCAATCTCGTGACCCCATTAGCCCCCCCCAACCAAGTAGGCCTGCTGTGCAGGGTCATAGAGGGGAAGGGGATATGAGGTGGATGTGTGTGTATGTGTCTGTGTGTTTCCTGACCTGATTTTACAGAGACACAGAGACAGACATACACACAGACATACACACACAGACATACACACACAAGACATACACACACAGACATACACACACAGACATACACACAGACAGACATGCAGAGACATACACACATAGACATACACACACAGACACACATACATATACATACAGACAGACATACACACACAGCCAGACACACACAGACATACATACACACACATACAGACACCCATAGATAGGCACACACAGACAGACATACACAGACAGCACACACATACACAGAAACACACACATGCACACACCTGACATACACAGACACACATACACCCAACCTGACTTTGCAGAGAGAGAGCCACACACACACAGACACACACAGACAGACACACACAGACAGACACACACAGACATACACACACAACATACAACATACACACACAGACATACACACACAGACATACATACATACATACACAGACACACATAGATACACATACATACACACATACACACACAGACATTACCACACATACATATACACACACAGACAGACACACATAGATAGACACACAGACAGACATGCATAGACAGCACACACAGACACACAAACACACAGATATGCACACACCCGACATACACAGACACATACACCTGACCTGACTTTGCAGAGAGAGAGACACACCCACATACAGAAACACATAGACAGCCGCACACAGCCAGAGGCAGCCACACATATACATGCACACACATACATACACAGAGACACACACATACAGACATACACAGACAGACACATCCATACACACAGACACATATACACCACAGACATACATACACACATACACAGCACAGAAACACACAGATGGACACACACAGACATACACACACACAGATACATACAGACATACATAGACAGACAGACATAAGCAGACAACAGACACACATTTTTTTTGTTAAAGCCCTAGTGCCATGGGCCTATGTCACTAATCCATTCCCAGAATGTTACCTATCCAACCAGGAATACCTACCTACAGTCCTGTAAGGTTCCAGGTCATCTCACATCACGTGGTCACCGCGAGATGACATCTGGGTCATAGCCACAGGACTTTTGGCAAGCTTGTCGAAATTATTTTTGGTTCTTTCAGCTCATATTACTTCAAAACTAATCATCTTTAATCAAAATCACTCCGGAGTAATGATTAGTAGCTTGTAACGATCAATTTGATATATTTATCTAAAAAATAAGACAAAAATTCAAAGGCCATCGGACCATGCAACTTTAACTGCATGCAGTTTAGCTTTAACCGCTGACAAGTGCCGATGGTCCTGGTCAAGGCAGATTTGGGTGTCAGCCAGCTCGGCAGTCATTCTGTCTACTCGTTCTGTGTTTGCAGCCAAGATTTTATCCATTTTTGTTTCCATGGCCGCTACTTGGTCCATCAACCCATCTATTCGGTTGATGACCAGTGGTGACATTTCCAGCTCTTTCAGCTTCATCATGATCCCTTGCAGTGTGACAGCCTCATCACTTCTTGTGTCTGTGGTTGGGCTTGCTGAGCGTCATTTCAGTACAGGGGGAGACTGAGGAGGCTCAACAGGGTTTACCCTGGTTGATCTCACAGACCGGTTTCCCCGAACATCTGTCATCTGGCGTTGCGACATCTCGGTCAATTTGATAGTGAGACAGTGAATGCACCACGTCACTTTAAGTGTAACACAGTGACACTCTCAGATGGACAGCACACTCACCGTATTCCCTGTCTGCCCTGTGTGCTGTTTGGTGCACTCGCCGCTTCCTTGAGCTTGTTGGTGTATGTTCCGTTTTGGTGTGCCCACTGCAGTACCTTTGTTGTGAGTGATAATAAGTGGAGTTCCCAATATCCACACAGTCAGTAAGACAGTGAATGCATCAAGCCACTGGAACTAACTTGTAAGTGTAATGTAGTAATACTCTCAGTTGATCAGCGCAATCACCTTACTCCCTGTCTGCTTTCTGTGCTGTTTGGTGTACTTGCCATTTTGTTGAGCTTGCTGGTGTACGTTCTGTTTTGGTGTGCCCACTGTTGTTGTGAGTTATAATAAGTGAAGTTCCCAATAACCACACAGTCAGTAAGACAGTGAATGCACCAAGTTATTGGAACTAACTTGTCAGTGTAATGTAGTGACACTCTCAGATGTATTCAAAGTATTCCCTGTGTATTTAATTTGCGTTTTGGTGCAGTTGCTGTGGTTTCGTAGCTATTTCATGCGTATTTTGCCATATTCTGATTCATGAAGTGGTTGCTGGCTTGTTTTAGAAGAAGTGTGGCTTGGGCCTGTTCCTCCTTGGTACTTCCAGCAAGTATTTTTCCACTAGGCCATTCCATGTTTGGGAAATTGAAATCTCCAAATATCAGTGTATCTGGGGTTGGAGACCCCTGATGATTAATACATTCACTACATCTGTTTATAATGTCCTGGAATGCTTCCTTAAGGCAGTTTGGTGGGCGGTACATTGTTATTAGTACCAGGTTTAAGTTTGTAGCTTTCACAATTATAGCACTGCAGTATGGGTTTGATTGACTAAGTAATTGTATACATGGCAGAGAGTTATGCGCATATATAATTACCCCTCCGTGGGATCTGTCTAGTCGATCACTTCTGAAAGGTGTGTATCCTTCTATTGATATTTCACTGTCCAATACCTCCTGTTTTAGAGGCGTCTCAGTCATGGTGAGAAATTTGGCATTGGATTGTTGTACCATTTCTTTTAGGAAAGGAACTTTACTTAGGTTTGATTTTGGGTAAAGTCCTTGAATGCTGGCTGGTTCTGTGTCATTAAGCACTGGATTAGGTTTGATTGACCTTGTTGAGTGGATTCTATTTGTTGCGCTTGTATTGGATTTGTTGCAGTAGCCCTAAAAAAGAATCCACTGATTCATTTGGTGAGGTAGTAGAAGCGCCCACATTTTGACCTGTAGTGGGGCTGTTGAGCTCCCCTCTGCTCCTCGTGGGTAATCACACTTTTCTCTGATGTACTACTTTGGTGTTCAGGTTTTGTGCTTTTGGTTCCCTTTATATGCATGAATTTGCAATTTTCATTGAGGCATTCCCTTTTATTCATTGCATTTTGACACATTTTGGATGAACATTTTCACAATTTCGTCCTTTATTGCATCCATTCTTCTGTTTGACTCCAAAGGATAGGTATTTTTTGCATGGTTTGGGATGCCAGAATGCAGTCTCTGCCTGGTATTCCATGTCTGCATCGGTTGTTTCTGTAGTGAATACACAGTGGTTTGTTCTCCTTGATTGGTTGTGGCTGATTTTGTTCACTATTGTAGTTGGTGGGAGCCCTGGTTTTTTCTTTGGTTACCAGTGTATTAACCACACCAGCTTCATCTTCTTTAGGCTCTTGTGTATTTGTTGACCCAGATTCCTGTTTGTCCTTTCGTGACTCATTTTGGCTCTCAGAGGGCATACTTTCACAAACCTCTAGTTTGCCCAGTGTTGCTCGCGGTTCACAATGTGGGCACATCCATTGGAGTCCCTTTATTCGGGGGAGTGGGTCTCGGCCATCAGCTTGGCTAATGTAGCACGTGTCATGTATGCCGTATCCACATAAAACGCATTTCAGCAATGGTCTGCTGGCAAACTCAATACAGTATGATTTGTTGCACATACTGTAAGTCTCTGGTAGAACATTTTTGATTTTCCCGATAATCCAGTTTATAATGTGGTTTTTAGTAAGATTTACAGTCTTTCCGAGATTCAAGAACTGTGCAGTCTTTTTGAGGGCAGCTGCACTACAGTGTACACTTCAGAAGATTTGTGTATATGGCATCGGCAGGCTGATCTGGGTTGTATTTCACAATGACGGTTTTTATTTCTGCGTCTGGTGCTAGTGTAGCGAGGTTGGCAAGGATTTTGGTGGTCATCCTTCTGTCCACTTCCTTGTCTCTGCCTTCGTCTAATGTTTCACCCATTTTAACTCAAGATCGAGTCACTGCTGCATTGGGCGATAATAGGCCTTCACTAATGCCCGGTGTGGCGGTTTCAGTGCCCGGTCAGTTTCAGCGCCTGGTCATGGCTTCTGCACATGCGCGGATTTTAAGAGCGTCAAAACACCGGTGGCCTCGCCGGCTACAAGCTCAGCTGTAACTATCGCTGGTGCCCGGCAGTGTTAGGGACCGATTAGGCCGAAATCTATTGAATGCGATCATATTTAACAGAATTACATACTCAAATAATGAAATTTAATTAAATTAACCTTAAATTCCAAGCGATATTAACGTAGCAGCTAGATCGGCATCGAATCGCCGAGTGTAAACAAAACAAATAGCAGTGCTCGCCGCAACATGCGAAAATCCGCGCATGCGCAGAAGCCATGGCAGGGTGCTGAAACTGACCGGGCGCTGAAACCGCCACACCTGCAACCATAAACAATCGGATCGAAGGTCAAGGTCGTTTGGCTTTGTTGACGATCTGTCAGCAGGTTCAACAATGTTTTTCTTTTAAATTGGTGACAACTTTTCCAATTCAGTTGTTCTGTATCCTTCTTCTATGTGTCCTTTAGTGGTTCGTTACTTTTTACAACTTTTGTTACTAACAAATACTTCAAAGTAGATTTTATCGCAGACAGGATCTTTAACCTGCTGATTTGGAAGCTCAGTTTTCACTGAAATCAGCAATTTCGCTAAGAAATGGGATCCCTGCCTATTATCATGGGTATGGATCTCTCACTCTCAAAATCATGGCAATTGTCATCAGTAGAAGCAGTGCATTGTGGCACATAACTGGCCACAGGAGAATACTACAAAATGTCCATGAATTTTCAAATGAACCAACATTTCATGAACATAAATGGCAATATTCAACACATTTTTATGTCCATGAATTTTCAAATGAACCATCCTTTCATGACAATAAATGGTAATATTTGGCACATTTCTCAATCAATCAATAGTTCCGTCCTCTAGTCGAGGGTTGGATGCAATGGTTCTCCACTTGTCCCGATGGTGTGCTGTTCTGATAGACTGTGAATAATTCAAGCCTGTCCACTGTGAAATATTTGTAAACCATGATGTTCTTGGTCTCCCTCTCCCTCTGCTGCCATTCACCTTCCCTTCCAACAATGTACGGTATATTGAACTCTGACGAATGATGTGGCCAAAATAAATAAGTTTCTTTGTCTGTATAGTGGCAAACAAGCTTTTCTTATTTTTAATTTTTCTGAGAACTTCTTTGTTGGTGATCTTCTTTGTCCATGATATTTTCATCATCCTTCGATAAGTCCACATCTCAAATGCTGCTAAACGTTTGTACATTTTCTTAGAGATTGTCCATGTCTCAGCCCCATACATTAGAGTAGACCACACATAACACTGAAGAATACGCTTCCTTGTTTGTATTAATATCTTACTCGATGTTAACACTCTATACATTTTGGAGAATGTTGTTCGGGCTATTGTTATCCTTCTTTTAATTTCTTCCTCACATCTCCCATCATTTGTAATCTTTTGTCCGAGATATATGAATTCGGATACTTGTTCTATGTTTGTGCCATCTATGGTTATATTGACATTTGGTTTATCTGTCTTTTTACTTATAACCATTGTTTTGGTCTTCCTGGCATTCATCTTCATGTTGAATAGTATTCCAGCTTGATTGATTCTATTCACTATATCTTGTAGGTTTTTCTCACTGTCTGCTAGTATTACACTGTCATCGGCATATCTAAGATTGTTGACGTTCATGCCACCTATTGGCACATTTCTATGTCCATGAATTTTCAAATGAACCAACCTTTCATGAATAAATGAAGTTCATGCCACCTATTGGCACATTTCAATGTCCATGAATTTTCAAATGAACCAACCTTTCATGATTAAATGGCAATATTCGACACATTTTTATGTCGATGAATTTTCAAATGAACCAACCTTTCATGAATAAATCGCAATATTTGACACATTTTTATGTCCATGAATTTTCAAATGAACCTTTCATGACAATAAATGGTAATATTCAACACATTTTTATGTCCATGAATTTTCAAAGGAAAATGTCATTTTATAGTATTTCTTGGCCAGATCCAAGCACAAATTTATATGCAAAATTAGTAATATTAGTAATCTAGTTGTCAATCTACTGTATATTACTACCGGTCAACAGTTTTGTAGTCTCAATATAGTTTTGTAAAGTCGAATATAGCAGTTTTGTGAAGTGTGATATAGCTTTGTAGTTGAACATCAGTTTGTAGATGAATTGTTCTGTATGAATAATTTAAGAAGGAAAAAATGTCATCAACTTTTAGCTGAGCTGCCCCTACAGACTCGCTTCTGTAAAGTGATTGAGGATGTCAAGAAACAAAATTGCATCACCCTTTTAGCTGAGCTGTCCCTACAGACTCGCTTTTGTAAAGTGATTAAGGATGTTAAGAAAAGATTTCATCACATTTTAGCTAAGCTGACCCTACAGACTCGCTTTTGTAAAGTGATTAAGGATGTCAAGAAAAAATTCATCAACTTTTAGTTGAGCTGTCCCTACAGACTCGCTTTTGTAAAGTGATTATGTTGTCTGTAGCCCCAGCTATACATGCCTCTAGTTCCTCTTGCCCTGAACCGTCCATTGCCCATGAACTGTTTGTTGTCGGGTGCACTTGTATGTCCTTGATATTCATAGAAGTTCATGTGTTTTCCCCTGTATGCTAGGTTCATATTCATGCAGCTGTCTGAAGCTTTTATCAACTTTAGAAGCTGCTTATTTCGCTGGCCTAGGTTTTCGCCTAGCAAGTATTCAGAGGGCACGGGGAGGTCACCGTAGATGTCCATGAACTGTAGATGTCCGTGAACCACTTTCAATGAACCACCTTGTTGACACTTTGTTTTCAATCCGATCTCACTTGGCTGTGGGTCGCTGCCAACAGCCTGGGTCACTGCCAACTGCCTGGCCATCAAGCTCTGGGTCCGCTAGCCCTCTTTGTAAGATGATGTCCATAATGGGTGTGATCGCTGTCAGTGCTGCCACTATGCCATTCATAGACATGCCTTTCAGGAGCGAACTTTCACCTTCCATCCGGCTTTCAGCAAATCTTATCTCCTCGTTTAAGACTTTCACTCTTGCTGCTTGGATGTCTAATAGTGCCGTGGAGTGTCCGGAGATTTCTGTGATCGTTTTGATGTGTTTCGGTGTGCCATTGTTAGGGCTGTCGTAGTAGTGGTGTATGCCCCCTGCCATACTTTCACTGATCGTAATGCAGGGGCTCACAGGTTTCTTGTCTTTTTTGTAGTTCTTTTAGCAGTGAGCCCTATTGTAATTCCCATCAAGTTGGAATTCCCTTTGCACCTACAATATTGCACGTGTAGGAGTAGTGATAGTGACCATGCTAGACCCGAGGGTTGTTGGGTGGGATCTGCGCATGCTGAGTCGGCAGTGGCTTTCGCGGTGGAGACGCCCTAAGATTGCCAAACGGCGACTGCTTACTGACACTCGCTGCTGGTTGCAACGTAAAAGTATTTGGTTTTACCAGCGCGCTCAATTTTAGCGGCAGTAATTGTTCTGATGTACTCGTAGAATTCATAGAGGAAATGTCTTCCTCCTCCCATAGTAGAGAATCTTGGTCATCATCAACTGCGTCACACTCCAGCCATGTGAACCACGTGCCATCTTGGACGACATACTGCTCCCAGACATGAAGCCATTCCTCTATCACGCTCCCGTGTAACTGTTCCGACTCCAAACATACTGTTTTAACTTCTTCTCTTATGTTCATCATTTCTTTGTACATCTTGAATTCAGACATTTCAGCAGCAGTCTGTTGGGTTGACATACTTGTCACTGGTGCTTGACCCACTTCTGGGTTCTTTACACAGCTTTATCTTCATGTCAGCTGCAATCTTTTTTGGCGGTTTGGATTTGGCAATCCTTGTGGGTTCTGCCATATCATAATTCGCTCAGACAGTGTAGCACAATCGATGACTGGTCCTCAGTGGACATATTTGTTCTGTAATGCGACCACTCTGTCTACTAACAGCGTCGATACGTGTTTTCGATACGGCCGAGAGGGTGAACTTGCATGTGCTCCCGCGGTCTTAAGCTGCGAACACACCGGATGTGGACGTCACGCGGTTTTTAGGCAAGCGGAAAAAATAGAAATATATGTAATAAAGAGAAGCCGAACACACTGGCATGCGCGGGCGGATAGAATCGCTTTTGGAGCGATTTTTTATGGTTGACGCGTGGTGCCGCTTGGCTTTTGTCTGACTTTGCCCGACTTGACTTGACTTTACATGACTTGACTTTACACGACTTGACTTTACACGACTTGACTTTACACAACTTGACAATACTTGAATGTCCACGACTTGAATTTATACGATTTGACTTTACATGACTTGACTTTACACAACTTGACTTTACCCGACGTGACTTTACATGGCTTGACTTTACAGAGCTTGACTTTACCCGACGTGACTTTACTCGACGACTTTACCCGACTTGACTTTACCTGTGTAAAGTCAAGTTGTGTAAAGTCAAGTTGTGTAAAGTCAAATTGTGTAAAGTCAAGTCGTGTAAAGTCAAGTATTGTCAAGTCATGTAAAGTCAAGTCGTGTAAAGTTGTGTCGGGTAAAGTTAGGTCGGGCAAAGTGAGGTCGGGTAAAGAGAGGCCGACCTCACTTTACCCGACCTGACTTTACCCGACTTGAGTTTACACAAATTGACTTTACACGACTTGACTTTACACGGCGACTTCATCGTGTCATCGGGTAAAGTCAGGTCAGGTAAAGTCAGGTCGGGTAAAGTCAAGTCGGGTAGAGTCAAGCTGTGTAAAGTCAGGTCGTGTAATTTGAGGTCAGGTAAAGTCAGGTCGGGTAAAGTGTCAAGTCATGTAAAGTCAAGTCGTGTAAAGTCAAGTTGTTTAAAGTCGTCAGGTAAAGTGAGGTCGGGTAAAGTGAGGTCGGGTAAATTCAGGTCGGGTAGTCAGGTCGGGTATAGTCAGGTCGGGTAAAGGCTGGTCAGGTAAAGTGAGGTCAGGTAAATTCAGGTCGGATAGTTAGGTCGGCTATAGTCAGGTTGGGTAGAGTCAGGTCGGGTAAAGGCTGGTCGGGTAAAGTGAGGTCGGGTAAATTCAGGTCAGGTGAAGTGAGGTCGGGTGAACTCAAGTCGGGTAAAGTGAGGTCGGGTAAAGTGAAGTCGGGTAATATATACAGAGTTTTTTACGTGTACCAGACGCATCCAGTGTGTTCGCTATTTCCGCGTGAGAACCGCATGCTGTTTGCTTGTACTTTCCGCCCGCGTGACGCATGACTCCTGTCTGTCCCTAGCTTTACACCTTGTTCTTAAATAACACAGGTTGAGGTGTCACCTCAACTTCATGAATTCTTAGCAATTTCGTGACATCATCATCAAAGTTTTTACAAAAATTCAGTAATATTGGTGTGATAGTCCTCCTGTACGACTCACCTTTAGTGTCGCCTCCTCCAACTCGCTATTACTCCTCTGCTCCCGAGTTGCTAGCTGAGGCTACTTCCGGAATGCGTGGGCTTGACCTCTCCCCTGATACTTAACTTCCGGTATTTGGAAGATGAAGTAAGAACTCTTATTTTACCAGCTAGTATAATTCCAATGCAATGTGCCTCATGCCACTTAATAGAATGGGGGGGTTCGATCCCTGGTCGAGTCAAACCAATGACTTAAAAATTGATAATTGTCGCTTCCTAACCAGGCACTCAGCATTATTAGGATCGGCCAAGGACTGGTTGGCTCAGTGTCAGGATAATGTGACTGGGTGGGATATCAGGTCATGGTGCTGGTGGCCTGGTCTCCCAGTGGGGCAGAACTATAAAGTCGCCATGAGTGCGCAGTCACAACTCGGGACCCGGCCTGATATGACCTTAAAAATCTTTAATAGAATGGCTCTAGATAGTAAGGCACAACATTCCAAATAACATCAGAATCCATATTCATATGAACCTGTCACGGGGGTGATGAAAATGGGAAATAGTATGCCTAGAGCAGGACTCGAACCCACATCTCTTTGCATTCCGGGCCAGTGTGCTAACCATTACACCACCTAGGCTCGCTGATATCACTACACTACCCCCGCCTACCTGTCTATGTGGTTACTTGCCCAAGAGGTCAGTGCAGACTACTACAGAGTGCTACATGCTGTGTATGTATCAGAGTTGAAAAAATGCTATTTCACTTTTTGACTTTGATCTTATAATGAATAACAATATGAAAATATGTCCTATGAGACATGGAAATTAAACACACATCCACATCATTTTTAACATACACAACACATTCAAACTAGATTTCTGTGATTACAGTTAAGCAAACAAAATGATTTCTTACTAGAAAAAAGTTGAAACAAAGTTGAAAAAAACAAGCGTGTGTAAATTTTAGTGTAAATATGTAAAATTCCACATTTTCACTTTAGCACAAAATCATAAACATACTTTTGATACGTTGGGTGGGATATATTAAATACATATAGCAGTGCTAACATAGTTAATAACAAACAGGAACAATAATTATTTGACTTGTTATTAACAAAAGAATGATATTTGTATGTCCAACGTAACATGGATACCAAACATGTGGTACCCAGTTTCAGAGAAAGACATATATACATATATATATATATATATATATATATATATAGTATAGTTACACGAGTCTTACCTGGGTATAGATGATGGATAACTGTTGTTTTCCCGAGGTATAAGCCTCGGATAGACGTGGGCTACCCTACCACATCTATTCCGTTATTGTACCATTACGGGAAAATCATAGTATCCATTGTATTGAAAGATAATTTTTTATCCTGAATAAGTAGGTAAAGATTGCTGGACCCAGATGTGCTTCCTTCTCCCTAGCCCACGTCTATCCGAGGCTTATACCTCGGGAAAACAACAGTTATCCATCATCTATACCCAGGTAAGACTCGTATAACTATACTATTTTACCTCGGTATACAGCCTCAGGCTAGCCTCAGGCTAGGGAGACTTTTACATAATTCATTTTTATCCTTAATATCATATTATAATTATTATTAACATGTTTATGTGTCATTGTATTAGTTATTCAGAAATTCAAAGTTTTTTGTTCTCACCTATTCTTGTTAGTTGGTGAGCAGGCGCTTGGCAATGCCGGTAGGCTTTTCTAGTCGCTTGTTGTAATGTTTTGCAAACGACTTAGCCATCTTCCAGCCTGCATGCGCTAGGATTCTTTTGACAGAAATCCCGAGCAATCGTGCCTTGGAAACCATGGCACCTCTGGTTGAGTGGGAAGCGTATTTTCCCGTATCCACCCCAGCCAATTTCAACACCGTGATCGTCCATCTGGCGAGGGTGTCTCTTGAAATTGCATTATGTGGCTTTATGAAGCTCACTAACAGTTGTTGTGAGGTATGTATGTCCTTAGTCTTGGATATATAAGCCCTTATGGCTGACACAACACATAATTTACGATCCTCTGGAAAGTAGTCTAAGCGAACCGTAGATAAAGGGTCACCTTGCCTGTTTGATTTTAATAATTGTGCTAAATCAAACGTAGCTTGTTTCCAATATATTTCTAATCTGTCTAAGGATAATGCGACAATGGTTTGTCCTCTGTGTCCTGTTACTAGTAGTAACAAGATGGCTACCTTAAAACCTAATTGTTTTACATCTAAATTAGAGTTGTGAGGCCAAGCCTTAAACAACTTAAATACAATGGAAACATCCCAAAAGCGACTATATTTTGGTTTAGAGGGATTCCTTTGATAAATTGAGTGAAGCAACAAGTGAAGCACATAATCTTTACCGACTGTGTCTCCCTCGATTCTAGGTAGAATAACCGATAAGGCACATCTGGCTGCATTGACAGCCCCAAACCCTAGTCCTTCATCTTCTAGAGAACGGAGAAAACGGGCCACTTGTGCAATTGTTGGATTTGTTGGTTTGACTTTCATTAGCAAACAATGTACACCCCATTTTCTTAAATATGTTGTGTACATTTTTACAGTTCCTGGCCTCCATGCATCGGATATTATTCTGTCTTCAGTGATCTTATCTAGTCCAAATTGCTGTAAGTGTTTCCTCAAAAAAGGAATGCCAATAGGGGTGTCGCTGACACGTCTCCGTGGACCGATAGCGGTCCGTGGTGCGCTAGGTTCCCACGTTTTCTTGGGAATCGCATAAGTTCTTTTGCCAGTTGTGAAACTGCTGGTAGCCAAGGTTGCGTGTCCCAATCGGGCACGATCAGTATGGCGTGTGTCCCCTCCATGCTGATCTTTCTCACCACTCGGCTGATAATGCTAAATGGTGGGAAAATATAGAAAAAATTATCTTCCCAGGTAATAGCAAAAGCATCAACTTTCCAAGCATCCGGTTCGGGATGCCAAGAAACATACTGTGGTAATTTGTTGTTGTTTCGTGATGCAAACACGTCACTGTTGGGTGTCCCCCATTTGGCACAAATCAAGTTAAATAGGGTCGTAGATAGAGACCATTCTAAATGGTCGTGGAATTTTCTACTCTTGTGGTCTGCAAGTGTGTTTTGTGACCCTGGGATATGCGCTACAGTCAGCCAGACTTGTTGGGTCTGCGCCCAGTTCCAAATCAGTTTTGATAACTGATTGCAAGGCTTTGATTTTGTTCCCCCCATGTTACGGATATATGCCATAGCTGTAGTGTTATCAGTTAGGATTCTAACTTGTGCTTTAGGTACCTTAACTAAGCTGCGTAGTCCCAGATAAATGGCGCGCAATTCTAATGTATTAATGTGGTCTGAGATTTCCTCATCAAGCCATCTACCTCCTGTCGCTATCCCATCTCGATGGGCTCCCCAACCTTCTAAAGAGGCATCAGTGATAATCACTGTATTTGGTTCCGCCATGCGGATTGGATTAGGTGAGTTTGCTATATGTTGCATCCACCATTCAATATCCTGCAAACCCTCTTTGGAAATAAAAAAATTTCGTTCAAAATTGCCTTTAGTTCGTGCTAAAGCTAAGTTTTTGTCTATTTCTAGAGATTTCCCGTATAGAATAGCGGGTGCATAAGATATCATTATGCCGATAAGAACCGCGACCTGTCTAATCTTAGGTTTCGTTAGATTAAGAATTTGGGTCGCTGTGGTCATGAACTTGTTTAGTTTCGGTTCTGTTATCGACACTGTTAGGGATTGTGTATTGAGGATAAACCCTAAACACTTTAGTTGTTTTGTTGGTTTAAGGACTGACTTATGTGGATGGACATAAAAACCCAATTTAGTGAGTAATGCACATAAATCCATAACTGCGTGTGCACACATAATTTCCGTTGACGCCATTATAAAGGAATCATCTATGTAAGGGAACATTATATGGCCATTTCAAGCCATGACTGAGAAAACAGGTTTCAAAAGTTTAGTGAACAAACGAGGGGCACAAGCTAAGCCATTTGGCATGCAGGTAAACTCATAAAGTTGGCCATCCCAAAGAAACCGGAGAAATTTCCGGTGTAGTATGCGTCTTGCAAATCGACACTAGCCATCCACGCATCTGGTGTTATCAGATCACGTGCTGTCTCTAAAGAGAACATTTTAAAATGTCGATATTCGATCATCTTATTTAGGGTTGTTAAATCCAGGATCATTCGAACCTCACCATTGGGTTTCTGTCGAGAGAAGATGTTTGGGATAAACTCTCCTGGGCAGTGCGTCACTTTTTGTATAATTCCTTTCTCAAAAAATATATATACCTGTTTAGTTAGTGCCTCTCGTTCAAGTGGTTCAATTTTGTATGGAAAAGGAATTCTCCCTTGTACTGGAATGACTGTGAAGGGAATTTGAACACCAGTAACTATATCTAAAATATCTCGATCATTCGTAATTTGGTTCCATTCATAAAAATGGTTATTAATATTGCCTGCCACAAAGTTGCTTACAGTTTGTGTGGTTTTAGAGGCCGCGTGGACTTGTAGTGTCTGCGTTTGAGCCTCTACCTGGTCCCGCCCCTGGGGAAGGGTCTCGGCGAGTTGAAGCCCCGGCCGAAGGGCGGGGAGGTGTTGTTGGTCCACCCTGGCTGGGATCCCCGGCCGCGGAAGGACTGGCTGTAGCTTGTGCCTGGTCTGGTACCTCTGGCCAGGCGTCGCGGGCGAAAATCCCCACGGGATCTTTTGAAGCGCGGGGCTTCTGGCTTCTTCTTTCCATCCATGTTTTTGCCACTTTCGGCGGCCGTTTCCATCTCCTTAATGGTACTGGAGCTGGCCCCCGAACATTTTGGTCTTATCCAAAGGTTTCCCTTTGATGGGTTCTGGGGCCAGGAAGAGTGTATACTCTTTCCCATCGTTGTCCGTGACCTTTTTAGAACGGGCCACCTCCTTACCTGCGTTCATGCACACGGATTTAGAGACATTTTCAAAACGTCTATACGACAGGTAATTGCCTGCCGCGGTAAGCATGGCGATGCCTTTGTCCATGGTTTTGGCAAGGGATGAGAACTTGTTCTCACGCTGCATCCTATTCGCCACTGGTGCAATGGCAGTAAGTGTACCGATGACCGCTTTGTGCACTAAATGCATGACCCCTTCAAACTGCTTACGGTCCTCGGTCATGTTCACATCCCTATCCATCTCTTTGATGATGGAGTTGGGGACGCCTTTGATGCCGGTTAGTTCATCTCCCAGCTTCGAAATAACTTCCGCAGGTTTGAACATGTGGAAGTGACCATTAATGGTCTCACGCATAAGCGCGGTGGTTTTCACACGCTTTGCTCTCGGTTTTTCAACCTTCTTTGCCACTTTGCCACCAATGGCAGCATAGACCCCCTCATACTGAGTGTCTGAGTCAGATTCAGTTGATGTAGAATCTGGCGAAGAGTCCGAAGAAGAATCCTTCTTATTTTTCTTCTTCTTGGACTTTGGCTTACGCTTTTTGCGTAGCCCTGCCTTGTTACGTTCCTTGGTGTAGTCATCACCCGAGGAACTAGCTTGTTTCTTCTTCTTCCTCCGTTTGGGAGGAGGCGGAGGAGCCTTAGGCTCAATCGCCGAGGTTTCAGAGAAATCCTCCCAGTCGGACTCGTCTTGGAAGACTGGCAAAGGCCGTTTCCTAGACGTAGCAGGCGGTTGGAGTGAGAGTATATGACTCTCCATCACGGCCCAACGGGGCTCCCAGTCAGGAGGTGCCGGTCCCGTCGGCCTTGTTTCCTCTTCCGGGTCGGAGTGGATAAGCGCCCCGGGCTGTGGTGAAGGCATGGCCGACAACACTGGAAGAGTCATACTCCTCGTCCGAGCCCCTCGGTGCGCGGCTTTCAGCTGCCGCTGCAACTCTCTTACACCGCTTCGTGGCCATCGGGATCTGAAACAATAGTATTGGTCAGTCCCAGTATTTTTCTAAATGTCACAATTTTGTCGTTTAAAACTTAATTGGACATCTAGTGGTGTTAGAGAACGTGTTCATACCGTTCTAACACAGGCGTAATAAGCTAAATTTTTGGCGTAGGTTGTAGGTCAAAGACCGAAACGAACGCGGGGTCGCGACCAGTGTATCGGCCCGCCCATCCCTCTGTTCCGCACACTTCTCCCCCATGCGACTACTGCGCCAGCAAGGTGGAGAAAATGCTACGAAACTCGGAGAAACGCCTGAAAAAAGTTGTGGGGAGTCTGTAGAAGAAACCCAGGATCATCTCCAACAACACCCTCTATTAGAGTCCGAGAGAATCTCCACAGAAGATGAGGCAGAGCCCGCATCTCTACCCATGTAACATGGCTGTTGATAGAACCGTTAAGTATCGGTTTCGTTCGTTAAACAAAGGATTCTAGAGCGTTCTATCCTGGTTTTTTATAAACCTTAATCTAGTCCATAAAGGGACGTACGAAAGTTCTGAACTTTCCAAATAGATGCTATAGTGCATCATAAATGAGCTAACCACAGTTAATAACATACTTACTGCGTATTAGCTTGTTTGTAGACTAAATTTGCCGGAGCAACTCAACAAACGTAATCCAGTCGTGAGTTGTTTATGCTAATTGCTGGACCCGGATGTGCTTCCTTCTCCCTAGCCTGAGGCTAGCCTGAGGCTGTATACCGAGGTAAAATATATATATATAGATAGGATAATTACTTATCAATATATAAAAGGAGCTCCCAGTCGCTTCGTAGAGGTGGGTGCACGTTTTTGCACCTGTTGGGTGCAACAATTGAAGAAATTCGGGCTAGGGGGGACTGGGTCTCCGAAACAGTCTATGACTACATCAAGATTCCTCTTTCCAGCCGAATTGTTGATGATATGCGGGTGACCGCTATCCTGTCGGTCACACATGACTAGTGGGTTGGGGGGAACCGTGGGCGTTTCCTTTGGGCAGTTAGCCCAGCCATGAGACTAGTATTAAACTGATCAACCCATATCCATGTTTGTTTTTGTGTTCCAGAGCATAGCCTACTTTATAGATAGGATAATTACTTATCAATATATAAAAGGGCGGAGCGGCTCATACTCCATTATCGGTTATATTATTTACTACGCAGTAGGTAACCGCGTGTGTGCAGAAATTAAGTTGGTTTGGCCTAATCGGGCCCGATGGCCTTATCCGTGTGTTCAACGAAAAATAAGTTGGTTTGGCCTAATATGGCCTAATGGCCACCTGCTACTGCAGCGCCACTGTGTGCTCGTGCCCTGTGCCCCTGTTTGGCCAGTGCGCACCGGGTTTTCAAACTTTGTGACCGGCTAGGCAGTTAGCCTAGCCATGAGACTAGTATTAAACTGATCAACCCATATCCATGTTTGTTTTGTGTTCGAGAACATAGCCTACTTTATATATATATATATAGATTAGTTAGACGAATCTTACCTGGGTATAGATGATGGATAACTGTTGTTTTACCGAGGTATAAGCCTCGGATAGACGTGGGCTAGGGAGAGGGAAGCACATCCGGTCCAGCAATCTTTACCTACTTATTCAGGATAAATGATCTAATAAACAATCTAAACTAATAATAATAATAAATGACAATGGTATTAAAACTGTGAAGTTTACTTGGTATAAGCAAACGAATAGACGTGGAAGGGTGAGGTGGGCGGGCCCTAGCCCACGTCTATCCGAGGCTTATACCTCGGTAAAACAACAGTTATCCATCATCTATACCCAGGTAAGATTCGTCTAACTAATCTATTTTACCTCGGTATACATCCTCAGGCTAGCCTCAGGCTAGGGAGAAGTTTACGTAATCTCATTTATCCTGTATCTCATGTTACATATCAATAACAATTGTTAAACATACATTTATCATCAATCGGCAAGATAATTTTTGGCGAAAACAAAGTATATTCTCACCTCTTGCCGATCTAGTCTTTCAGCAGCTGTCGGGCCAGTGTGCTCGACTTCTCCAATCGTTTGTTATAATGTGTTGCAAACGATCGTGCTGTTTTCCATCCTGCGTGGGCTAGGATCCGCTTGACGGAAATGCCCAGCAGTCGCGCTTTAGAAACCATAGCACCTCTTGTTGAGTGTGAGGCATATTTGTCCGTATCTATGCCTGCCAATTTTAACATCGTAAGTGTCCACCGAGCAAGCGTATCTCGCGAAATGCCCTTGTGTGGCTTAATAAAGCTAACTAATAACTGTCTTGAAGTTCTCAAGTCCTTGGTCTTGGATATATAAGCCCTAATGGCTGACACTACACAAAGCTTTGGGTTTTCGTTGAAACTAGTAACACTAATTGTAGACAATGGGTCTCCTAATCTATTAAATTTCAACAGATGTGACAAATCAAATGTGTCCTCTTTCTTATCAATTTCTAGACCATCTAGTGATAGGGCGACTATAGTCTGTCCCCTGTGTCCCGTTACTAATAATAAAAGCAACGCTACCTTAAACCCTAACTGTTTGAGATCTAGCAGCCTATTATGAGGCCATTGCTTAAACAAATCAAACACAACTGATACATCCCAAAACCGACTGTATCTCGGTTTGGGTGGATTCCTTTGATAAATTGATCTCACAATCCAATGAATAACATGGTGTTTCCCAACCGTATCATTATTTATCCGTGGAAGGATAACGGATAAAGCACACCGAGCAGCATTAATAGCTCCAAACCCTAACCCTTCATCTTCTAACATGCGGAGAAATCTACCAACTTGGGAAATGGTGGGATTCATGGGTTTGACTTTCTTAATTAAACAATGAACGCCCCACTTTTTTAAATATGTAGTATACATTTTAACAGTACCTTTACGCCAAGCATCTGCGACAATTCTTTGTTGTGTAATTTTGTCTAAACCAAATTGCTCTAGATATTTATTCAAAAAAGGAATGCCAGTAGTCGTGTCGTGGACACGTCCCCTCGTTGTTTTAGGGGGCCTTGGTGTGTCAGATTGCCTGGTGATCTTCGGAATCGGAGGCAATCTGTGGCGGCTGCCACTATGCCCGGTAGCCAAGGTTGCGTGTCCCAGTTGGGAACGATTAATATTGCGTGTGCTTTGTCCATCTTTATCTTTCGGGTTACTCGGCTGATCAAGCTGAATGGAGGGAAAATATAATAAAATTTATTCTCCCATGTTAGAGAAAAAGCATCTATTTGCCAGGCATCTGGCTCTGGATGCCAAGACACATATTTGTCAATTTTACAATTATTACGTGAAGCAAATAGGTCAACTTCAGGTTGTCCCCACTTCTGACACACTGTGCTGAAAATGTCTGGGCTAAGGGACCATTCTAAATGGTCATACAAATTTCTGCTTTTATGATCAGCTAAGGTATTTTGTGCGCCGGGAATATATGCCACAGTTAACCAAACATCATTTAGTTGGGCCCAATCCCAAATTTTTCTTGCTATTTCATTGCATGGTCTGGACTTTGTCCCCCCCATGTTTCATACATATGCCATTGCAGTTGTATTGTCCGTCAAAATACGAACGTGTGTACGTGGTACCTTAACCAGGCTAGCAAGGCCTAAATAAATGGCTCGTAGTTCCAATACATTAATATGGTCTGAACTCTCTTCTTGCAACCAGCGTCCCCCTGTTGCCAATGAATCGCAATGCGCCCCCCAACCTTCTAAAGAGGCATCCGTAGTAACTACTGTGTTGGGTTCATTCATCCGTATAGGGTTAGGTGAATTTTGAATGTTATCGAACCACCAATTAATATCATTCATTCCATCTTCTGAAATAAACATTTTTCTTTCGAAATTACCCTTCGTGCGAGCCAACCCCAAATTCTTATCTATTTCCAAAGATTTTATGTGGGCGTTACCATATAAAATAGCAGGGGCATATGCTATCAGTATGCCGACTAGCACCGCGACCTGTCTTATCTTTGGCCTACTTAAGGCGACTAAGTGGGTAGCCGTATCGTGAAACTTAGTAAGTTTGTTATCAGGAAGTGAAACAGTCATAAGCCGTGTATTAATAATAAATCCTAAACATTTAAGTTCAGTAGTGGGGACAAAAACCGACTTCTTATAATTTAAATAAAACCCTAGTTTTGTCAAAAGAGAACATAGGTCATTAACAGCGTGTTGACAGTCATCAAACGATTGTGAAACAATGAAAGAATCATCAATATAAGGGAACATAGTATGACCCTTCTTTGCCATAACCGAGAAAACCGGCTTTAGTAATTTTGTAAACAGGCGTGGAGCACACGCTAAGCCATTTGGCATACATGTAAATTGGAAAAGTGTATCCTCCCAAATAAATCTTAAGAATTTCCGGTGTTCTTCAAAAATCGGAACAGTATAATACGCATCTTGTAAATCTACGCTGGCCATCCAAGCGTCAAGTGTCACCAAGTCTCTGGCAGTGTCAAGGGAAAACATTTTAAAATGTTGATAATCTACGAGATCATTTAATTTGGTTAAATCTAAAATCATTCGAATATCTCCATTAGGCTTAGGCCTGGAAAATATATTAGAGATAAATTCCCCTGGAGTGTGAGTCACCTCCTCAATAATGCCTTTAGCCTGAAAGAGTGTAACTTGTTCAGATAAAGCTTTTTTTTCGCCATCATTAAACCTATACGGGAAAGGTACTCGTTGTTGCACTGGGATTTCAATAAAGGGAATTTTAACACCAGTTACTATGTCTAAAATGTTTACATCACTAGTAATTTCGCACCAAGAACACCGAAGCGACGCCAGGTAAACCTCGGTTGAGGATCTATTTGGTCATGAGTAACGTATTTACACCGTTCTCAATACAGGCGTGATAAGCTAAGTTTATTGTAGGTTTTGGGTATCGAAACCAACCGTACGTGGGGTAGGCTTCTAGAACCTCCCATCTCTCTGTCGCGTACACTTCTCCCACCCGCAGCTTCTGCGCCAGCAAGTGAGAGAAAATGCTACGAAACTCGGAGAAACGCCTCATCAAAAGGGGAGTCTATAAAAGAAACCCAGGATCATCCCCAACAACACCCTCTATTATATCAGAAAGAGAACGCAAGGATATCTCCACAGAGATGTACCGTGACCCACACTCTACCCTGTCAAGCTGAGAGTCGAGCTGAGCGCGCGAGCGTGCGAGATGCCAGCGTACAAAGGAATCCGTTTTCTGTCACACATCACGATTCAACATTTAACACATGCTAGAAATCTTGTTACAAAGTGCGAACGAAATTCTGAACTTTCCTCTGGATGCTAAAGTCGCCATCATAGCACAATACGCCTAACGCAAAAAAACGCATGCCTGCGCCACCCTCTGACGAAGGCTGGGGCGGGTGAACCTCGACGCTTCCAATCTCCACGAGCGCCTCCTGACTGAGTTATTTATGCGCGAGATAGCTGGATGGATGTGCTTCCCTCTCCCTAGCCTGAGGCTGTATACCGAGGTAAAATATATATATATATATTTTCTTTCCTGCAATAATTTGTGTGTGTATACGTATATAAACCTGAAGCCCACTTACATGCTGGCGAATGCTGACGCTACTTACCCATGACGACAGGAAGTAGGTCGCATAAATAGCAGATGTAGGTCCTTGCAGCCAGGAAATGAATCTTCCACTCAAGGGAACTGTCCGAAACAACATACAATGGGCTTTGGGAACACAAACAAATGTATACCTGTGCTATTGTTGTGTAATTTCTTACCCCATCCTGTTAGTTTCCTTTTTATTACACACATAATTAGCCAATTAAACTGCTATGTATGAACAAAACTTAAAATAACAATACAATCAAATACGGGTACAAATATGGAGGGGAGGGGCGTACCTTAATTACCTTGCCAGATAGCTAAGACTGCTGTCAAACACAGGTCACTAAATACTTTTATTTCAAGGTCAGAAAACGGAAAACTCCTGGGTGGTCTGATATAATTAATGAGTACATCTATTTGCATGAACGGACATATTAATTTTTAAATGCAGCCTATTCAAGAACTTTTACACACACAAAAAAAGGGCAGACGATGCTACGACTTAGACAAAAAATCAGGGCCACCAAGCCTATTTACGTCACTAAAGCGCATTCTTTTCTTCTATTTTGGAACACCTGGGGCGTGAACTATTTGTTACCTGACAAACATGAAGAATAGATTGTGAGACAACAGCACATATAATTAATACCAACGTTTACAAAATTAACGAGATGGCTGGATGCATTGCCATTAGCCTTCATAAAACTTGCAATGCAATAAATATGAAAGCATCAATTATTATTTAAGGAATGTATGTTACTGCATTCAGAAGGTACTGATAGACTTATATAGTTAGCTCTTTTCAATGGTTAGATAAATGTTAATAGTTGAGCAGCGCATATCCTTTGGAAGTGGGGTGTGATTAAACCTGGTTGGTTTTTTTTGGGTGGGGGGAGGGGGGGGTTTAAACTCAAGTCTTTTCGACATAATGTTCATACACGAATATGGATGGTTTGGAATATGTACACACTTCTCATTGACATCATTTTGTTCAGGAATTTCACAAATCCTATTGGATATTCATAGAGTTACAAGTCCTGTGATGGTACATATATATTCATAATGCACTAATATTGGTTTGTTGCTGTTGCTTCTGCCACTAGTTATCATGTTTACCTTATCACATGGGCTGGGTCGATTATAGCCTGGCATGAACTTGTTATATATATATACATGTAGATGGGCGATGTATGCAACAACAACTTGGCTCTGACCCAATTTCCTTTTATTTCTATGTCACCTAATTCAATGAAATGTCGCATGACATTGGGGGTCATATCAGTATCATATGTGATTCAACTGAGTGTGTATCTATAGTTGCATACTAACCTTGTCCGATGCTGGATATCACATCTGCCATGTTGAGTTTGGGTAGGAAGGATGCATGTGTGGTTGTGCGTGTATGGGTGTATCTGGGGAGCAGGCTGCAGTTACATAAGGTTCAAGTCAGATGACGCGTCCCAATCCAGCAGAAGCCCTCGCTCTCCAAACGTTGATCTTGGCCACTGCCAAACATGACCTTGGCTTTCCAAAGATAGCAGCCAATCATTCATTCAGCTCGGCCTCTACCATCTATACAGCTGTGGGGAACGCTCCATTCTTCATCCATATATACCTTAAATTAACACAAATCGGTTGTTTCATGGTAAATGGGACCAATGTATTTTCCAGTATGTAATGGTCAAAAACAATTATGGAAAGAGTAGGAGTTATTTTCTTTATATAATTGGTATTCTTACACTTTGGAGGGATAGATGTGAAAGAATTAAGGCCCAATGTGACACAGTAAAAAAAAAGCCAACATGTTCATACAAAAAAAAGATTGTGCTTTAAAGGCATAACTTTGTTTCATGGAGAATGTGGACTTTTCTACGGCCTACTGGACCTCTATTTTTTTCATAGAATATTACCTGTTAGTAATGAAATAATGAAAGGAGACTCTTACTTGAAATAAATGTTCATTTTGCAAAAACAGTTGCTATTGTTGCATGTGCAAGGCTATTTTCTAGTACCATGCCTAGTAATATAATTGTTCAACAGAGCTTTATGAAAGAAATTGAAGTTGAAGTGCCCCTACTTTTTTTGGTGTTATTGTGTTACGTCCAGAACTCAAAATTGGGAAGAATGTAACTTCCCTGTACATATTTCTTCATAGTGCGGTTGTGTAATTAGGGGGGTTCATATCATAGAAATTAATTGTTTCATACAATAAATTGTAGAAAATAATTGTTATTATCACTCAATCATGTTACATCCACACTTGGGGCTGGCTACTCCATTAGTTTCTATTATTCTGACAAGAGGCTAACCTCCGCTATCTTTTCCTTCACATTACTAGTATACATATGGACAAGAGTTGTCTACTCAGTGGAAAAAAGGGAAATACACAATATTAATCTTTAACCCTCATGTAACACTTTGGCCCCATTTACCATGAAAGGACCCAAATACAATACGTTAAACTCAGTCGTTTTTAGGGGAACATAGGTATTAGATCTGTTCGAGTTATGCCCCTCGTTATCCTCTTTACTTTGCGACTTACAAATTCCTTTTAGATTAGGTGAGTTCGATGTTTAATTGGATTCGACACAGTACAGATTATATTAAAACAACAAACATTTCTCCGTTCACATGACATTTCTCTATTTTATTTTAAAATTCTCAGTAGCTGTAATTGAATAGTGGTTAAACAAATATCAACATGGATATTCCAAATTCTGCTTGCCCCTTAGAAAGGACTGAAGCTCTACCCAACATGTCGAGAGGAGTGTGATATATGTGTAATAGACGTACAGGTGTGTGGTTAATATATGTTAACAAGATGCAGAGGTTGAGACAAAGAGTTATGCAAATGAGATGATGTGATGGAAAGTTTAGCCGGCGGGTCAAGCATGCCCTAGGCCGTGAATAAACCATTCAGTATCCAGAACTCAAAGTGTTCAGACGTCGTACTTTCACAAGGAGGATTCAGTTTAGACCAGAAACTGTAGTTGTGTCCCTCCCACCTCTCCCCTTCACTATCGGGCCAACACTTTAAATTTGCATTGCACAAGCTTCCAAGTAACCAAACTTGGTAGGATTCTTACCGTTCATTTGATTGTAATGTAGATTGCTGCAAAATTAGCCAAGCAAATATTTTAGATAGGATAATCACTTATCAATGTATAAAAAGGCGGAGCGGCTCATCTCCGATTGTCGGCCTTATTGTTACTGCCCAGTAGGCTATGCGCGTGTACAACGAAAATTAAGTTGGTTTGGCCTAATATGGCCTGATGGGATCAATCCCGCCGCCTGCTACTGCAGCGCCACTGCGTGTTCGTGCCCTGCGCCCCTCTGTTTGGCCAGTGCGCACAGGGTTTTCATTTCTACTTTGTGTATGTGTACTCACTACCTCACTTACATTTCGGTAAAGTGGATCTAAAGCTGTGATCCTGTGTGCTGGGTCACAGCTTCAGTCCCTCCTGAGGAACCAGTAGAATTCGCAACACACATAATTCTGTGTTCAGTTAGATCTGTTTGGTCATTTTACAGACCCCCCACCCCAACCCTTGCTTCATACGATTCTCCATACATCCCACTTCGAAAAGAATATACACATAAACAAATATGACAAATACCTTTCTTTATCCCATTAAATCCATCTTAAATGGTCATACCAGTGGTGCTGAAAGAAAAGTCCATTAAAATACCTTCAGATAAGACAGTCTGGTGAGTTTATGGATATTAAGACTGCAATCTGCAAAGGAGAAGCAGGGAGAAAGAAAACCTAGATGTGGAAACTAAAAAGAAACTTGCAAAGCTGGAAGATAAGGCTTTCGCTACTACAGCTGATACCTTCTTGAGTATCTTCGGTGATTCAGTGTACGGCGCAGGAGCATTTAATGGGTAAGATCCTTGGGTAAAGCAACCACCAATCAATCAATCAATTTCTCACGACTTCTTCTTCATCTATTATCAGCTTGCTCGTCTCTACCATATACGAAACGTTATTGAGAAATGAAATGGTCCCAGATATCTGGAAGAAAGGAAATGCTACACCTATTCATAAAAAATAGTCAGGGGGCCAACTCACATAGGTGTGAAAGTGAGTACTAATGCAATTTTATTGCTGATTGTGCTAGATAGGGTTATTGGTAGTGAGAATCAAGAGGGTGCCACTCTGGCACCCTTGAGCAATTTTTTTTATAAGCCGTTTTTGATATGACGTCATATTGGATCAAACTGGCATTTTTTGCGGCATTAGGGGGTAGTGTTCGTATATCAGCTATAGTATCAGTTCTAACTTAGCACTACATATAATATACCAGAAGAAAGGATATTGAAGTACCGTTCTCATGGTGTAAAAATTATCATTGTAGAGCAAATATACATGCCACAGTATACATTCACAAGCAATTCAAACTGAAAAATATTGCGAAATACTCATTTCAGTGTGATATTTTTGCTATTAAAATAATAATAAATGTAGTAGTTGTACCTCAAATATGTATCAAATTGGAATAAGCAAGTCCCAATCCTATTTATACATTTAATGAAAACAATATTAAACAAAGCAATTGATGGATACATAAGTAAACCAAACTAAATCCGGAATAAGATCTGACATATGCAGAGATACACTTTTCACAAGATGAATTTGAAATATGTCAAATGGCTTTTAACTACATTGTAGTATTTCTTTGGGAAATAGTACATACACCAATATAACAAACAGACATGGTGTATTGTCTTATTCATTTAGGTTGCCATACGTGTCATACATAAAGCGTTTGTGACACGTCATTTCACATGATTCAGGTTTCAGGATCCAATCCATCAGTCCTCTGCGTTTTCCTCATCATCGTCCTCGTCATTCTCATCGCCATCCATGAATGGGGCAGATTCATGTTTTGTGTGTTCGTTCGAGCATCCCTCGTCTGCTCAGCATTTACAGTATGTCGTGCAGGAAAGCCCTCCTGCCCGAGAGCTGCACTTGAGGCTCCCACATGGCACGCTCGATTTGCAACCACATGCCACAAATTGCATGAGGGATGGTGGGGCAGCAGTGGAAGTGCCATTGACAGGGCAAAGAAGGGTTTTGTTCAACTCCCATCCATACTGACTAACATCAAGATCTGGTGAGTGTAGCTGGTCTGCCGCTCGCCATGTTAGTAGTACCTGGATATGGGCTCTCTTGATGTGCTGTAGTGCAGCTTCGCTCGTTGGAGGAAGGCTCTTAATCTTTGGTGGATCCTTCTTTTTGCTGAACAGTAGATATCTCAGTCCATCTAGTGTTGATGCCACCACACCTCCATACAAATAGGACAAGAATTGGAAGCCTTCCCTTGTCCAGTCCTCTTCTGATGCATCAGGATCTGCAAATGCCTGAAGTGGAACCTTAGATTTCAGTAGCATACTGCACATGGAAGCCTTCCCTTTGCCATATGGATACGATACGCTATCGCAGCCTGAGAGGGCATGAGCAGGAAGCAAATCTTGAGATCTGTCTCCAAGTGCCATGGCCGTTGCGTTGATGTCAATGACTTCGCCGTTGTACTTCTTCATGGATACCTGAGCAGGGGAATTATAGCACCACACAAAGTATACCAGTAGGACGAAGATATCCGTATCATCAGCGAGGACTTGGATATGCTCTGTTTGTTGGTGCAGATGAAGAAGGTAGTTGACGAGTTTGACATCTGCTTCTTCGTGTGTATATGGACATTCCTCGCCGATGATGTGCACAGATTCATTGGGGTTCTCTGCAGTGCACAGGTGCTTGATGAAGCTCTTCTTGTTCTGGTCACTTTTCATGATGATGTCCCTGCCTGGAAGTACCGTTTCGTCTGTCAGGTTGTAGTCTTGTGGAGCAGCACCCTTTGCCCGTCACCGACGTTCATGAGATTTGATGGAGTGCTCCTGGTAGCAGTTGAATACTACATCCGTGGTATACGAACGAGTGAATGAGGAAATGAATCCTTTGGCTAACATAGACATCGTTGCATTTTTTTGCCACAGGGTGTGGTAGATTGCCTCATTCCCGTCTATCAACTGCACATCAACTGTAGGTGGTGGTTCTTTGTAGGTGATGGCCAACTTCGACACCAGGACCGACTTGCTTCCCTTGCGCATATCTCCATAATCGTCAAAGAGGGCAGTTGGCACTGGAGCCAATTCATACTCGAATAAGTCGGAAAGCTCCACATCTCTCTTCTGGGACACAATTAGTAAACGTGCGTACAGCTTTTCCATATCGTATACACTGGAGTCCCCTACCTTCATCTTCTTCTTCATTACTTCCATAGTTATGACAGTTTTCTTGAGAGGGACGTAGAACCCATCAGGAAGCTTTCCTGTGAATTCAGCGGCCATGATTCCTCCTATGCTGACGGACTGATCCACGTTCACTTCATCTGCAGCTACGAGACCATTTATAATGTTATATACAATGGTTCTGTGGCTTTAGTCAGGAGTGGATTGGTGTGGCGTTCGACTTCAAGGATGATCTTCTTCCTGTCTTCGTTGTCAAGTTGTCGTCATTTCTTCCCTTCTTCTTTGTGTCTTCCTGTGCTGTCCTCCTGATCCTCATCTGCCGTCTCATCGAACATGTTGTCCATCGCAAGTGAGACGGCATTGCAGATGTGATATGATAAGGTCCACTCTGCCACTTGTTCATCTGACAATGACTTCCCCACCAAACCCCCCTTGGCCTTCCCATACCGGATGTAGGTTTGCTCCCCAAACTGATCCAAGAAGACAGCATTCCACACTCCCTTGCGATGACGACAAACATGTTCTCCTCTCAGGAAGGCATCTTGTAGTTCAGATGGAAGAGACGATGCCATGTCTTGTAGGTGCCAGACGATATACTTGCCATACTGCCAATGGCATGCTGAAAAGAAGTATGGAACCATACTCTTCAAAGTGTACATGTGCAGGAGCCAGTCTCCCTCTCGTTCAGCTTGCACATAGAGATGGCCGATCAGCAGTGGGATGATCAAGCAGTGCACCCAGAGTCGTGCTGTTTGTGACATGCAGATCGTGTCTAGTTCCTCTTCTAGAGATTCCACAGTAGTCTCCGTGTAGTCTCCGCTGAGATCAGTGGCCGCAGAGCACCTTCGGCCATGCCTTGCCATTCAGCATACTTCCTACGCCCTTGAATTCTGCTTCCAGAAGTTCCTCGAGTCCACTCAGGGTGCCGATGCATCCAACAAAAGACATTAGGGTATGTCTCCCTCCCAGACGAACAATCAAGCTCTTCCAGCGATCTGGATCCACCCACTTAACCTGCATGATGATCTTGTAAAGCTGCATGTCTGCTGACAGATGGATGTAGCGTTGTTGCCTTAGGGACTCTTCTATGAAAATCAGCGTGGTCAAGATGGTGTTGGGGTGAGCAGGCGGTAGGTCAATGAGAGGACCGAATACAAAGTGGCTCGCCATACCAACAGCCCTGCCTTCTTCTCTGGATGAAGCTGTCATTGCTCCTTACCACTCTGGGATCGGTTCTTCGTCGTCTGTACTCTGTACAATGGACACGAGCCAAGCTAAGTCCCTCTCCATGGCTTTGTGGACGTTAGCGGTTGTCTTACACAGTAGGTCGTATGCGATTCCACATGTCAGGGCTACTTTGCGAGGATTGGCTTTTTCTGTCCATCAAACTGATACTGTTTGACAGTGGTCTTAGTCCCCATGTTGATTGATTTCATGGCCTTTTTTGAGATCCGAGGTATATCAATCGCCAGTGGTTCCTATGCGCTTTCGTTCCCAAGCAATATGTGTCTTTGATGAATAGCTGGATACGCAGGACTTGTGAAACTGTAAGGCGAGGTTTGGATTGTTGTCGAGGTCTTCTTGGAGCCCAATATGGATCAAATCTTCGCGTGATATGCTTGCAGAAATAATGTTTTTTATTCGCTGTTCCTTTCCAGTAACGAGGGTTCCCTCCAGCTTGTTGCAGCCTGGGAAGAAACATTTTGCTGAGGATTCCATCGTTCACGTCGGGTATCATCTATGATGGCTCACAGGTTCAACCTAGGAGTATAGAAACAACTGTTTATATAGTTTGGAATTGAATATAATGGTCAAAACACCACTTCCATACCTTGTTTTACAGAATAGTAATATTTGTGTTTAAATAACGTCTGCAAACACAATAATGTCATAAGTCTTTGAAGGTATCCAAGTTTAACCATATTTTGAACATTTTCGGTTTTGTTGATTGCCTGGTCGTTGACAGACGACCAGGCATTGTTAAAATTGTTTTAGATGGGAATTTTACCTGAATAGCATCTTCACACCTATACATTAATTAAATAGCCATGAATGAGACAAATAAATTGTCTGCAAGTGACATATTATTTTCTTTATTATCAGGATTAGTTTTTCCACAAAAGAATGTACATTTTGATTACCGTGAGTTGGCAGTAATAATTCCTTTTGAGTCTTTCTGTATTTACACATTCGTATCATACATAGAAGTTTTATACATCAGGAGAAAGGTACTTCAATATCCTTTCTTCTGGTATAATATATGTAGTGCTAAGTGAATTAGAAATGATACTACAGCTGATATACGAAGACTACCCCCTAATGTAGAACGGCACAAAAATGCTGGTTTGATCCAATATGACATCATATCAAAAACGGGTTATAAAAAAAATTGCTCAAGGGTGCCAGAGTGGCACCCTCCTGATTCTCAAAATATAGGTATATGACTATCACAATCTGCAATAAAATTGCATTAGTACGCACTTTCACACCTAATGCTGTTTTGGGCCTTTGGCCCCCTGACTAAAGGGGAAGAAAAGACTTACCTGCAAAGTACCGTCCAGTGAGTTGAACAAGTATCCCTTTGTAAAATCATGGAATCAATAATACGAGATGGTGCACAGACAAAAGCTCACAAGACAAAATATGGGAAGGCTTAAGAAACTGGGACTTTTTACGTTGGCCTATGGAAGACAGAGAGGTGAGAAGTATACAAGATTATTTCAGGACTGACTGACCCAGAAACGGCACCGGACCCCCATCTACTTGTTGAAAGGTACAGAAGAGGAAATGGGAGGAAAATGAAAATCCGAAGTTCGGAAGGGGGCCATAACAACAGACTAAACTTTTTTACACTCGGGGTTGCACAAATCTGGAACAGTTTACCATGTGATGTTGTGTGGGAAAGACATTAAATTTATTTGAATCAAAACTGGACAACCACTGACAGTCATCCTCTTAAATGGAATTATAATTCGCTGGACACTTAATTATTATATATCATGTTTATTTCAGATCACAATCAACTTTGACTGTAAAAGCAAAAGAATTGTGCTTGTATAGAATTTTAGGATAAGTTATGAGCAAAAAATGTTGCCTATTGAGAGTTGAGTGCATAATCGCTATTCAAATTCAATTTAAGAGTTTCTACTCTATAAAGTGAACTTTCAGTTGAAAGAGATTCTAATGAAAACAATATTGTAGTTAGGCTAGACTTACCTGAAAGTTGAAGTATTATTAAGATTCATACGAATTTACGAGTACGAAGGTATGGATCAGGGGAGAGAAACAAGCTCGCACAGTTAGGAAGAAGCTTAGGAAATTCTCAACTCCCCTGCCCGCTGTTTGTGTTTGCACTACCCCACAGGGGGTTGTGTGCATTGAAGTCCCCCATTAAAATGTAGGGGAAAGGCAACTGATCTGTTAAAGTTAGTAAATCTTGTGTTGAAAAAATGGAGTTAGAGGATATATATATGGAGCATATTGTAATGGTTTTATCCAGGCTAATTCGAATGGCTACTGCTTGAAAAGTTATATTTAAGGTGATGGGAGTATGTATCATGTCTTCACGCACCAGAATGGACGAGCCACCAGTGGCTCGTTCCCCCTCCGGTGCGTAAGAGTAATACACATTGTAATGTTTTAGGGAAATCTGATCAGTAGCCTTTATGTTTCTTGTAAGCAAAGGGCAAGAGGGTCAAGTCTCTCACAAAGCAATCGCGCTTCATTGAAGTTTGCTCTAAAACCTTGGCAGTTCCATTGTATTATATGTGTGCCTGTCATATTGGCGGCGTGACAGGCACACATCCCACAAGTTTCACCTTGGGGGACATGCTGCGGCTACGGCTCGGGGGAACCTTGGCCCATATCAATATCCTGCAGCGTAGAAAACTGATTTCTGGTGGGAATTGGGGATGCTGCCCCCATGGGCATACGGCCTGGTAGTGGTCTTTTGCGCACTAAAGCGCTTTTCCTTGTTAGTTCTTTTTTTCCTTTTTCAATTGTTATGTGTGTAGAACTTGAAGCCGCCTCTGTCTGAACAGAGGCAGACTTCATTTCTGATTTTTTTCCAGATGGCTTTTCACTCTGACTCTGGGTTGGTGAGCGGGCTGTGGGCCTCTCTCCCGACAGCCATGTCAAATCGGTCTGGCAATCAATTGTCCTGGTAACGATTGATTGATTGGTGGTTTCTTTACGCCCTGTCGGCAGCATAGGCCATATTCACAGCGAGAATTGTTAGTTTTTTATTCAACCATCGCCTTTACATATAAACCCCGTGGGGAACCGGGGTAGAATAGTTCCCTTGCACCCCCTTGCAGATCGTAAAAGGCGACAAATGGGGCGACTCGTTTGCCGTGAGTCGCGGCTCGTGTCGGTGGAGGAAGGGATCCTGGTGCCTGAGGACTGCAAGGGGCCAAGGCTCCTTGTGGACCAACACTGCACTTTGGCCCCAACTTCTTCACCTAGACGAGAGGTTGGACTGGCCCGGTCCAATCAATCGGCTGGTCATGCCAAGCCCTAGGTAGATTAATGGAGAATGGATATATATGTCATACAACAACTGTATTCATATTTATATTTACACAAGTACCAAGTCATTCTTCACTTCCTAGAAGGCGGTGGCTAGGGTCAATCTAGTACTGGTTATGCTTTTTTGCCTCCATGCTAGAGTATATTATCCTTGTATCCCTGGTGTGTATCTGTCGGTTACCGCAGCGCTACACACCCCAATTTTGAGGGCTCCGTGGTGGGTGGGGAGCAAGGATGACTCAATATGGCTAAACAAAACCCCCCCCCAAAAAAAAGATTATTGGAAACGGAAACGGAAACGAAATCGGACTCAGATTCGGACTCACGTCTGAACACTGATGATTGGCCACGGTTCATTATGATCGAATCGTTAAATGATGAGGCATCAGTTGCCAAATTTTCCCCTTTTGCAATTCACAAGGGCATTATGGGAATCGCTGGCGCAGTTAGAGACGTGAAGAAGCTACGAACTGGACATATTCTGGTGGAGTGTGCTAAGAAAGCGCATGCCGACAATCTGCTACGTGCAAACACGCTAGCAGGCGTCGGCATCAAGGCCTCTCCTCATCGAACTCTCAACTCTAGCAAAGGAGTAATCCGAACTAGAGATCTTCATGATGTTCATGAGGATGAGATAGCACATGAGCTCAAGTCTCAAGGAGTGTCAAACGTACGAATGTTGTTTGTTGTTGTTTTACGTCCTAGCAACATCTAAGGTCATATCAGGATGGGTAGCGACTTGTGACAGTGCGCACTCATGGCAACTTTATAGTGCTGTCCCACTGGGAAACCAGGCCACCGGCACCATGACCTGGTATCCCACTCAGTCACATTATCCTGACACTGAGCACACCAGTCCTTGCCCTATCCTAATAATGCCGAGCGCCTGGCTAGGAAGCGACAAGTATCAATTTTGACTCGACCGGGACTCGAACCCACAACCCCACGATCTACCAGCACGGGAGACGGACGCTCTAACTCATTCGGCCATCCCGTCTGGTCAAAAATACGAAGAATAGGTATAAAGAGGGATAACAAGTCCATAAAAACAGGGACATATATCCTCACGTTTGGCAAGCCTTTCCCGCCCAAATACTTGAAAATTGGATACCTTAGTGTGAATGTGGATGTCTTCATCCCAAACCCACTTCGGTGCTTCCAATGCCAGAAGTTTGGTCATGGCAAGGATAGATGCAAAAACGAAACCATCTGCTTTAAGTGTGGTCAGAAAGGTCACGACAACACCAGTTGTCAAAACCAGGCAAAATGTTCCAATTGCCTGGGTGACCATATGGCCATATCTAAAGACTGTCCTGTCTGGAAAAAAGAAAAGCTTATTCAGCAGATCAAAACTGAAAAGCGGCTAAGCTACCCAGAAGCTCGAAGGCTGGCTGAGGCGAATACTCCCTCGCCAACCACCAAGAGCTATGCTGCGGCAGCCAAAGTCTCCAACAGGACAATTGAATGCCAGACTGAACTGACGTGGTTGATTGGGGGGAAGCCCACTACCTTCACCCCAGTCCCGAATCCGACTCCGGTTTCGACCCCAAAAACTAATATTATTAATAATATTGCGGTGCAGACGCTGGCCGAACCAGCGATGCCCAAAAAGAAGAAGAATATATTGTCGGACCGAGTTCCGAAGGGATCTTTGACCCCTACGGACAAAACGTCCAGAGGGGTCATCGATCCCCAAAAATCTAACATTAAATCGATATCAGGCGCTGGTTGATATTGAGATGCCCGAGACTGCGGAAACCCGCAGTCGAAGTCTCTCCCCTAAACCAAAGGCGAGGGGGAGAACACCTGTCACTGCTCCAAAATGACAGTGACAGGTGGATCTCTTATTCAATGGAACTGCCGAGGTTTTAGGAGCAACATCGAAGAGTTGTCTCTTCTTTGTTGCAACCTCAATCAACTTGCTGTTTGCCTACAAGAGACTTATATAAAAGCTTCTGAGAGTTGTAGTCTTAAAGGCTACACCATTTACAAAAAGAATGCACCAGGTGGAGACCGAGCCGCTGGCGGCTCCGCCATCTTGGTCAGACGTGATGTGGTATGTACGCCAGTGGCGTTAGACACGACACTACAGGCTGTCGCTGTTCGTCTGAAGCTGCATAAGACTGTAACTCTTTGTTCCATTTACATTCCTCCGAGCTCTGTTCTCACATTACAAGAACTGGATGCCCTTGTGGACCAGTTACCGTCCCCATATTTACCTATGGGTGACTTTAACGGCCACAACCCATTATGGGGGGGGGGGGGACAATAGGAACACTAAAGGCAAGAGAATTGAGGCACCATTCTCACATCACTCGATGAAATAAGTGAAGAATTGGCTCGCGCCTTTGCTGGAAACTCGTCTTTAGCAAACTGCCTCCCGGGCTTTCTGGCCGTCAAGGAACGCCAAGAGCGAAAGTTCTTGGACTTTTCCTCTGATGGCGAGGAGCACTACAACTCCCCATTCAGTATGGGTGAGTTGAGGTGTTCTTTGGAAAGCTTGCATGACACAGCAGTTGGACCTGATGGAATTCATTATCAATTTTTGAAACATCTCCCCGAGCCTGCGCTGAGACTGTTGCTTCAACTCTTCAACAACATCTGGCAGTCGGGTGTCGTCCCTGCCTCTTGGCGGGAGGCGACAGTAATACCGATTCCCAAGCCCGGTAAAGACCGGTGTGAAGCCAACAACTATCGTCCCATAGCCCTCACAAGCTGCATCTGTAAAACCATGGAGCGTATGGTAAATAACCGCCTCGTCTGGCTACTGGAGTCAGGACACCACCTGTCCAACCTCCAATGTGGCTTCAGACGGGGCCTCAGCACCCTCGACCATTTGGTTCGCGTGGAGACCTTCATAAGAGATGCTTTCCTTAAGGAGGAGCACGTTGTGGCTGTCTTTTTCAACCTTGAAAAAGCCTATGACACAACGTGGCAGCATGGCATCATGGAGGATCTCCATGCTATTGGCCTTCGTGGCCACCTGCCAATTTTCATCAGGAACTTTCTAGCCTTCAGGCATTTCCGCGTCCGCGTCAAGACTACCTATTCCAGCCTACACTCACAGGAACTAGGAGTGCCCCAGGGCAGCATACTGGCCGTGACCCTTTTCGGGGTCAAGGTCAATGGTATTGCTGCTGCTGTAAAGCGAGGGGTCTCCTGCAGTCTTTTCGTGGACGACTTTGTTTTATATTACAGTGGTGCTAACATGAATGTCATAGAGAGACAGCTTCAACTAAGCATAAATGGGATCCATCGATGGTCAGTTCTGAACGGATTCAAATTTTCCAAGACCAAAACAGTCTGCATGCACTTCTGCCTGTTGCATAGAATGCATTCGGAACCGGTGCTGACCCTTGATGGGGATCCCATTAAAGTCGTTGAGGAAACCAAATTTTTGGGCCTCATTTTCGATGCAAAACTGTCTTTCGTGCCACATATAAAGTACCTGAAAACAAGATGCCTGAAAGCGCTAGACATTCTGAGGGTGTTGTCCAGCTCAGAGTGGGGAGCGGACAGAGATGTTCTGCTCTCCGTGTACCGAACCATGGTTCGGTCACGAGTGGATTACGGCAGCATAGTATACGGTTCCGCAAGGAAATCGTACATTGGGCTGCTAGACACGGTCCACCACCAGCGGCTGCGCTTGGCCCTTGCGGCCTTCCGCACCTCACCGGTTCAGAGCCTCTACGTCGAAGCCAATGAACCATCACTTAACAACAGGAGAATCAAACTGGCCATGCAATATGTAGTCAAGATCAAAACTAATGCATTGAATCCTGCACACAATTGTCTATTTGAGCAACATGATGAATCCAGGTATGAAGCCAGGCCGAATTACATCCGGCCACTGAGGCTCCGAATGAAACCTCATTTGGAAGCCTTGGGCGTGGATTTGAACGCATTGGAGGATGCCAAAGTCCCAGAACATCCCCCGTGGTCGTTGAGGAAGCCATCGGTTATCCTCCGACTCACGGAACTGAGGAAGTCTGGGACACATCCACTCGAATACCAAGGACTGCATGCAGAGATTCAAGGGCAGTTTGCAGACCAAAATTTTAGGCCTCATTTTCGACGCAAAACTGTCTTTCGTGCCACATATAAAGTACCTGAAAACAAGATGCCTGAAAGCGCTAGACATTCTGAGGGTGTTGTCCAGCTCAGAGTGGGAAGCGGACAGAGATGTTCTGCTCTCCGTGTACCGAACCTTGGTTCGGTCACGAGTGGATTACGGCAGCATAGTATACGGTTCCGCAAGGAAATCGTACATTGGGCTGCTAGACACGGTCCACCACCAGGGGCTGCGCTTGGCCCTTGGGGCCTTCCGCACGTCACTGGTTCAGAGCCTCTACGTCGAAGCCAATGAACCATCACTTAACAACAGGAGAATCAAACTGGCCATGCAATATGTAGTCAAGATCAAAACTAATGCATTGAATCCTGCACACAATTGTCTATTTGAGCAACATGATGAATCCAGGTATGAAGCCAGGCCGAATTACATCCGGCCACTGAGGCTCCGAATGAAACCTCATTTGGAAGCCTTGGACGTGGATTTGAACGTATTGGAGGATGCCAAAGTCCCAGAACATCCCCCGTGGTCGTTGAGGAAGCCATCGGTTATCCTCCGACTCACGGAACTGAGGAAGTCTGGGACACATCCACTCGAATACCAAGGACTGCATGCAGAGATTCAAGGGCAGTTTGCAGACCATCTCTCCATATACACTGATGGTTCAAAAGACCAAAGCCGGGTAGCTGCTGCGGCAGTCTGCCAATGCAAAAAATTTGGCGTACGCTTGCCCGATCAGAGCTCGATTTTCACTGCGGAAGCCCGAGCACTCCTTCTTGCTTTGGAGTGTATCGAGGTATCCAACCACACTAACTATGTTATATACAGTGATTCGTTCTCCTGCCTCCTGGCTGTTGCTGGACTGAAAAAAAATCACCCTATTCTAGCAACGGTCATCTATAAAATGGACCAACTGGCAACGGATGGGTATGACATCCACCTGTGCTGGGTTCCTGGCCATGCCGGCATACAAGGAAACGAACGAGCTGATCGGGCTGCGAAGAAGGCCCTGAACTGTGATCTTGAACCGTGTCTGATCCCTCACTCTGATCTGAAACCACTAATAGCTACCCACATAAAATCCAAATGGCAACATGAGTGGGATGAAAATATTAATAAACTTAAAGAAATTGAACCATCTGTGGGAAACCCACCACAGACTCATGCGCGAGGTCGGCGGGACCAAGTGGTCCTTAGCCGCTGCCGTATTGGCCACTCGTGGCTTACACATGCTTTTCTGCTCAAGGGGGAACCTCCCCCTGAATGTATTGGGTGTCAGTCCCCACTGACACTCAAACACATTTTACTCAGTTGTGTTGACTTTTTGGCCCTGCGCCAACAATTCTACACTGCAGACAGTATGCGTGACCTTTTTACTAAAGTAGAACAAGAAACATTTTGGCCTTTTTGAGGGCAGCTGGTCTGTACCGCCTCATATAGTTCATTAAAACAATTTTTATCAATTAATTCTTTCATTTAAGAGACCAGACGGGATGGCCGAGTGGGTTGGAGCGTCCGTCTCCCGTGCTGGTAGATCGTGGGTTCGAACCATGGTCGAGTCAAACCAATGACTTGAAAATTGGTGCTTGTCACTTCCTAGCCAGGCGCTCGGCATTATTAGGAGAGGGCAAGGACTGGTGTGCTCAGTGTCAGGATAATGTGACTGAGTGGGATGCCAGGTCATGGTGCCGGCGGCCTGGTTTCCCAGTGAGACACCACTATAAAGTCGCCATGAGTGCGCACTGTCACAAGTCGGTACCCGTCCTGATATGACCTTAGATGTTGCTAGGACGTAAAACAACAACAAACAAACAACAAACAAACCTTTACATATAATGATTTATTGATTGGTGGTTTCGTTACGCCGTGTCGGCAGCATAGGCCATATTCACGGCGAGAATTGTTTGTTTTTTATTCAAACATCGCCTTTACATATAATGTAAAAGCATACAATCAGTTAGGTGTCAATAGACACTTATTAATTTTTAAAAGCCCAAAATCATATAATTAAATAAAATAGATGAAAGAATTAATTAATAAAAATTGTTTTAATGAACTATATGAGGTGGTACAGACCAGCTGCCCTCAAAAAGGCTAAAATGTCTTCTTGTTTAACTTTAGTAAAAAGGTCATGCATGCTGTTTGCAGTGAAAAATTGTTGGTGCAGTGCCATAAAATCAACACAGTTTAGTAAAATGTGCTTGATTGTCAGTGGGGACTTGAGCAGGAAAACATGTGTTAGCCATGAGTGGCCAATACGGCAGCAGCTTAGGACCACTTGGTCCCGCCGACCCCCTACATGAGAATGGGGTGGTTTTTCCACAGATGGTTCAATTTCTTTAAGTTTATTAATGTTTTCATCCCACTCATGTTGCCATTTGGATTTGATGTGGGTGGCTATTAATGGTTTCAGATCAGAGTGGGGTATCAGACACGGCTCAACATCATAGTTCCTTCGCAGCCCGATCAGCTCGTTCGTTTCTCTGGATCCCAGCATGGCCAGGCACCCAACACAAGTGGATGTCATATCCATCTTTTGCTAGCTGGTTCATTTTGTAAATGACCTTTGCCATGAAAGGGTGGTCCGTTTTGAGCCCAGCAACAGCTTGCAGGCAGGAAAACGAATCGCTGTATATCACATATTTAGTGTAGTTGGATAGTTCAATGACTTCCAACGCGAGATGGAGTGCTCTGGCTTCCGCCGTAAAAATCGAGCTCTGATCGGGCATGCAAACCCCAAATTTCTTGCCCTGGCAAACTCCCGCAGCAGCTGCCCGGCTTAGGTCTTTCGAACCATCGGAATACATGGAGAAGTGGTCTTCAAACTGGTCTTGAATCTCTGCGCACAGTCGTTGATACTCAAGTGGATGTGTCCCAGAGTTCCTCAGTTCCGTGAGTCGGAGGATGACCAATGGCTTCCTCAACGACCACGGAGGATGTTCTGGGACCTGGGTATCCTCCAATACATCCAAATCCAAGTAGAAAGCCTCCAAATGAGGTTTCATCCGGAGCCCCAGGGGCCGAATGAAATTTGGCTTGGCTTCATACCTGGAGTCGTTGTGTGTCTCGAAAACACAACTGTATGCAGGATTTAATGCATTTGTTTTTAATTTGACAACATGTTGCATGGCCAGTTTGGTTCTCCTAGTGTCAAGTGATGCTTCGTTGGCTTCAACGTATAGGCTCTGAACTGGAGAGGTGCGAAAGGCGCCAATGGCTAAAAGCAGCCCCTGGTGATGCACCGTGTCCAGCAGCCCAATATACGACTTCCTTGTGGAGCCGTAGACTATGCTGCCGTAATCTAGCCGTGATCGAACTAGGGTTCGGTAGACAGCGAGCAGAACATCTCTGTCCACTCCCCACTCTGAAGTGGACAACACCCTCACAACATCTAGCGCTTTCAGGCATCGCGGTAATTCATATGAGGCGCGAAAGACAGCCTCGTGTCAAAAGTGAGACCCAAAAATTTGGTTTCTTTGACGACTTTTATGGGATCCCCATCGAGGGTCAGCTCTGGTTCTGCATGCACTCTGCGCAACTGGCAGAAGTGCATGCAGACTGTCTTGGCCTTGGAAAATCTGAATCCATTCAGAACTGACCATCGTTGTGTCATAGGCTTTTTCGAGATCGAAAGAGACAGCCACAACGTGCTCCCTCTTAAGGAAGGCGTCTCTTATGAAGGTCTCCATGCGAACCAAATGGTCGAGGGTGCTGCAACCTCGTCTGAAGCCATATTGTAGGTCGGACAGGTGGTGTCCGGACCGGCGTCGCCAGACGAGGCGTTTGTTAACCATACACTCCATGGTTTTACAGATGCAACTTGTGGGGGCTATAGGACGATAGTTGTTGGCTTCACTCTTGTCTTTACCAGGTTTGGGAATCGGTATTACTGTCGCCTCCCGCCATGAGGCGGAGATGACACCCGACTCCCAAATGTTGTTAAAGAGTTTGAAGCAACAGTCTCAGCACAGATTTGGGGAGATGCTTAAGGAATTGATAATGGATTCCATCAGGTCCAACTGCTGTATCATGCGAGCTTTCAAAAGAACACCTCAACTCACCCATACTGAATGGGGAGTTGCAGCGCTCTCTGCCGTCAGAGGAAAAATCCAAGGGCTTACGCTCTTGGCATTCCTTGACGGCCAGAAAGCCCGGGAGGCAGCTTGCCAAAGACGAATTTCCGGCAAAGGCGCGAGCCAATGCTTCGCTTATTTCATTGAGTGATGTGAGAATGGTGCCATTGTGCTTCAAGTGCTAGACCACAGAAGAATCATCTCCCCTTCGCTTGATTCTTCTGATCATCGTCTAGACTTATGTTTCATATGTTTATCATTAACTATTGCTATTTGTACTTTAAGGTAATTGATCACTCGTTTGTTAACTCGTTCACATGACTCATGCCCTCATCACATTTCATTTCCTCAATATATTGGGGCCTTCGCTCGTTCGGTTCTTGCCCGATGATACACAGTCAATGTACATGCCGCTGGGCGGGCAGCGCCCAAATAAAAGCCTTGATTAACCCACTCATGAATCTGAGTCAGCTCTGTGCATGAGCAATGAGAGCCAAAATTAATAATATTATCAAAGGAAAGCAGTCTTTTCAGAAACCTAAAATGTAGATTGGATTTGTGCTTCGATATATATCAAAGCAACATTGATTTTCATGTTATATTGAAATAATTGTGTGTTCGGTGAGCCTTTTTAAACCTCATAGTAGGGGTTTGTACAAGTCCTGTCTAGAGGTTGGCTACAGTTTTACAGATCTGCCAGTCTTTTTCAACAGTTTTGTCAACTCTGATGTCGGGTACAGTGGGAATGCTAGGGATGTGTCGATGTCATGTGCAGAGGGGATGCTAGGGGTGTGTTGATGTCGGGGATGCTAGGGGTGTGTTGATGTTGGGTACAGAGGGGACGCTAGCTGTATGGTGATGTTGGGTACAGAGGAGACACTGGGGGGGGGGGGGAAGAGGTGTTGATGTCCGGTACAGAGGGAATCCTAGGGGTGTGTTGATGCTGGGGATCCTAGGAATGTGTTGATGTTGAGTGCAGAGGGGACGCTAGGGGTGTGTTGATGTTAGAGATGATAGGAATGTGTTGATTTTTAGTACAGAGGGGATGCTAGGGGTGTGTTGATGTCGGGTACGCTAGAAGTATGTTGATGTTTAGGACAGAGGGGACGCTAGGGGTATAGACATCGGGTACAGAGAGGCATCTAGGATTGTGTTGATGTTGGGTACAGAGGGGACGCTACGGGTGTGTTGATGTCGGGTAAAGAGGGGATGCTAGGGGTGTGTAGATGTTGGGTACAGAGTGGCATCTAGGAGTGTGTTGATGTCGGGTACAGAGGGGATGCTACGGGTGTATTGATGTCGGGTAAAGAGGGGATGCTAAGGGTGTGTTGATCTCGGGGACGCTAGGAGTGTTGATGTCGGGTACAGAGGGGACACTAGGGGTGAGTTGCTGTGAGGTACAGAGGGGATGCTAGGGGTGTGTAGATGTCGGGTACAGAGGGAACGCTAGGGGTGTCCGAATTCAGGTTTATAGGAAACATTAGAGGGTTTATAAGTAGGAAACAAAGCAGTCTGGACTAATTGTCCATGAATGAAACAGGACGGATGGTCAGAGCCTGTTTCAATATCTCCCCGTCAGGAGATAAAACATAGAATCTACCCATCTAATGACTGACTTTATAAGATATTGCAGCAGCCCCCTCCCTAGGATTCAGGGAAGAGATGGTGGGAATTTTCAAGAACTAGTTCTACTTCTAGGAAGGGATGGCACCTAAGATTTGAAGGGTATAGGTACTCTCCCTAAATGTAATGTATAACAAAGTATGCGAGTATAGAGGCGCAGAAGGAAATGTATTGTCTATATTATTGTACCAATTGTTATATTACCACCTCCGCCGCTTGACAGTGGCACCACCACCGGTCCCCATTGTCACTACCAGGCCTGCTAATTGCCACTCACACTGGAGGATTAAAAAAGAAATCTTTGTTGGCAGGGACCATTTATCCCCTAGCCAGAGAATATACGCTCATCCCACTATTATTGTCTTGTCTTTGTTTGTACTGTAGCAGCACTTTATATACTATATATACAAGCCATATACTATGTATCCAAGCCATATGCAATTAGTATGTATATAGAAAGGTTGACGAGCAAAAAAAACTATAAATTCTATGGGATGGAGGAAATTTCTATTATTTCTAAGGGATGACAGTTCTATTCCAAATGAGGCTTAAGGGATCACGGTCCCGCCATCCCTTATGCTATCTAAGGAGATCCCTGCACAGATATGTGGGTCCTTCTCAGAAACTGTGTACCGCATTTTTTGTTTCCACGTTACATTGTTAATGATATTGCCTTCTTTTTCGGGGATAGTAAGTCAAATAATTATTGACTTAGCAATACTACATGTGTTTAATCTATCCCATGAAATATATCCAAAATATGCTTATATGATTTTGTGCTGAAGTGAGAATAAAAATATTTACATATTCATGCCATACATCTACACAACAAACATTTGTTCAACTTCTTTTCTTTTAAGAAACAATTGTCTTGTTTTAAGTGAAATCAATCAAATCTTGTTTGACTGTATTGTGTGTGTTAAAATGATGTTATGGAAGTGTGTTAAAATGATGTTATGGATGGCTGTTAAATGGTGTATTTCAACAAAAAAGTGAAAATAAAAAATGTCTAGTCTGACATGCACAACGTTTAACTCTATTATGAACTTACTCCTCACTTACATCCTACGCATCCTGCGCCTGCTATGCACGTATCAAGCCACATCAGTCACATTATCCTGACACTGAGCACACCAGTCCTTGCCCTGTCCTAATAATGAAGAGTGCCTGGCTAGGAAGCGACAAGTATCAATTTTTAAGTCATTGGTTTGACTCGACCAGGGTTCGAACCCACAACCCCATGATGTACCAGCACGGCAGATGGTCGCTCTTTGCCATTCTTTTTGCACACATTTTCCACCGTCAGACCACCGTCGGTGGTGGTCCGCCGCCATTCTTTTTACATATTTGCCAGCATCGGTGGTGGTTCGCCGCTCTTTGCCATTCTTTTTACATATTTGCCAGCGTCGGACCAGCGTCGGTGGTGGTTCGCCGCTCTTTGCCATTCTGTTTACATATTTGCCACCTATCTAAGCCATTCTGAGGGGACCCCTGAACAGATATGTACGTAAACAAGTTATTTTTGTGGGCATATCTTTGTGGGCATATATATATATATATATATATATATATATATATATATATATATATGTATATATATATATATATGTGCATTATAATGTATTATAATAATATAAAGGAACGGAGCAAATACACCATTATTACTTATTGTATTTATTATTGTTGTACGACCATTATATACATATATTCGGAGTCGCGCGCCCACCCCACTATGGGGCGCGCGATTGGGGCGCCAAATGTTTGGTGCGGAATCAATACAAACCTCAGTCATTCCGATATCAATTTTCTTCTGTGATGGTCATGTGAACAGGAGCTGAAAGCGGAAGAACCTTCCAGACATGCCGTATTGCGAGTCGTGTGGATTATCACACAAGATAGATAAATGTAAGAAAATGAAAGGAAAGAAGAAAACAAAGAGAATTCCGCCAACACGAACAAGTAGACGAACAACAGTGGTGGAAGAGGAAAATGGTTCTAGAAGTGGTTCCCGGGAGAGTTCACCGGAATTAATAGCCAAAATGCAGACGCTCAAATTGGAAGACCAAGAGAAGGCACTTCTCAAAGAAATTGCTGACATGTCGAAAGAAGAAAGTATAGCTGAATTACAAGACAAGCGGGATGCCATGCGACGAAGGAGGGAGGAGCGGCTACTGGGTTCGGCTCCAATTCGAGAAGGAGGGGCGGCAACGGTAACCACCGGTGCAATGGCGGCCCCGTCGGTAGACGCCATTGCGGGGCACTCCGAGTACGGTGTGGCAAGAGCGCGAAGGAGGTCGAGAAGTCGACGGCGGAGACGAACTCCGTCGGATTCAAGAAGTAGAAGCTCCAGCAGTACGAGAAGACGACGAAGTAAGTGGAGCCTGAGGCGGTATGCTATATTAGGAAAAGAACTTAAAAAGTCAAATTGCTATGAGCTCATGACTGCTTCAATAAGGTGGTGTTTGGATATTGAAGGCTTGACTGTGAAAGACTTGCGTGCATTCTTAGAACATCTATGTTTCATGTCGTCACGAGCCAGGCAAAATGATTTTCATGACTCAACGCATATTGAATATGACAAAGATATAAGGAAGCTGGCGGAAGTGGAAGGCTTTGCGGCCTTTGGTAGCAAGAACACAGGCCTGGGTATGTTCCATTATGGAATGCACAATATGCGCCAAAGGAAAACAGTAGGCAGTGTACGGAAGTCTACGTCATATACTAAAGACGGTAAAGCAGGGTGCTATAAATGGAATAAAGAGGCAGGTTGTAGCAGAGCGGACGACATGTGTAACTTTGGTCACTGGTGTTCGAAATGTGGAAGCAAAGGGCACAAAAAATATAATTGTGCGAAGGACTGAATGGCAGACGGCGCGGCGGGAAAAGAAGACAGTCAACATGTTATAAGTCAAGGTACATGTATTACAAGTAAAGGTCATGATAAAACGTTGAATGTTAATAATAATAACATTGTGGCCCACATGGACAGCAGGACGAGTGAGAGCACGGGTGACGTAAACCTGAAACAGATTGCTAACACCTCTTATGCAACGGAATTAACTGTGACCCATATATTATATATATATATATATATATATATATAGTATAGTTATACGAGTCTTACCTTGGTACAGATGATGGATAACTGTTGTTTTACCGAGGTATAAGCCTCGGATAGATGTGGGCTAGGGAGAGGTAAGCACGTCCGGTACCAGCAATCTTAACCTACTTATTGAGGATAAAAATGACTTTCAAACAATGGATACTATTACTTTACCGAAAAGGTACACCAACGGAATAGATGTGGCAGGGTGTGGCGGGAGGGCCCTAGCCCACATCTATCCGAGGCTTATACCTCGGTAAAACAACAGTTATCCATCATCTGTACCAAGGTAAGACTCGTATAACTATACTATTTTACCTCGGTAAACAGCCTCAGGCTAGCCTCAGGCTAGGGAGACCTTTACATAATTCATTTTTATCCTTAATATCATTCTTTCTTATTATTATAACATTCTAAATTTTTGTTCTCACCTATTCTTGTTAGTTGGCGAGAAGACGCTTTGCAACGCCGGTAGGCTTTTCTAGTCGTTTATTATAATGTTTTGCAAACGACTTAGCCGTCTTCCAGCCTGCATGCGCTAGTATTCTTTTCACAGAAATACCAAGCACCCGTGCCTTGGAGACCATGGCTCCTCTAGTTGAGTGGGAAGAGTATTTACTCGTATCCACTCCAGCCAATTTCAACACCGTAATTGTCCATCTGGCAAGTGTGTCTCGTGAAATCGCCTTATGTGGCTTTATAAAGCTCACTAATAGTTGTTGTGATGCACGTAAATCCTTTGTCTTGTATATATAAGCCCGTATGGCCGACACAACACATAATTTCCGATCATTCGGAAAACAGTCTAAGTGAACCGTTGATAAAGGGTCACCTAACGTGTTCGATTTGAGCAATTTTTCTAAATCAAACGTAGCTTGTTGCTTGTCTATTTCTAATCCAGTTAAGGATAAAGCAACAATCGTCTGTCCTCTGTGTCCGGTTACTAACAATAACAGGACCGCGACCTTAAAACCTAACTGTTTTATATCTAACCACGAGTTGTGAGGCCAAGCCTGAAACAACTTAAATACTATAGAAACATCCCAAAACCGACTATACTTTGGTTTTGGAGGATTCCTTTGATAAATTGAACGAAGTAAATAACAAATAACATAATGTTTTCCAACTGTTTCGCCATCAATTCTAGGTAATATAATTGATAACGCACACCTCGCCGCATTAATCGATCCAAAGGAAAGTCCTTCATCCTCTAGAGAACGAAGAAACCGAGCTACTTGTGAAATCTTTGGATTTGTTGGTTTAACTTTCATTAACAAACAATGTACACCCCATTTCTTTAAATAGGTTGTATACATTTTGACAGTTCCTGGCCTCCAGGCATCCGATACTATCCTATCCTCAGTAATTCTGTCCAATCCAAATTGCTGTAGCTGCTTCCTTAGAAAAGGAATGCCAATAGGGGCGTCGTTGACACGTCGCCGTGAACCACTAGCGGTCCGTGGTGCGTCAGATTCCCGAGTTTTCTTGGGAATCGTATACGATCTTTTGCCAGTTGTGAAACTGCTGGCAGCCAAGGTTGCGTGTCCCAATCGGGCACCACCAGTATCGCATGTGTCCCTTCCAAGCCGATTTTTCTCACTACTCGGCTGATAATGCTAAATGGTGGGAAAATATAAAAATAATTATTTTCCCAGGTAATAGCAAACGCATCTACTTTCCAAGCATCCGGTTCAGGATGCCAAGAAACATAACAGGGTAACTTGTTATTATTTCGTGATGCAAATAAGTCAACTTCAGGTGTACCCCATTTTTCACAAACGAAGTTAAACAAATGTGTAGAGAGAGACCACTCTAAATGGTCATGGAAATTTCTACTTTTATAATCTGCAAGTGTATTTTGTGACCCTGGAATATGCGCTACAGTCAGCCAGACTTGTTGAGCCTGTGCCCAGTTCCAAATCAGTTTAGATAACTGATTGCAAGACTTTGATTTGGTTCCACCCATGTTACGAATATATGCCATGGCAGTAGTATTATCAGTTAGTATTCTAACCTGTGATTTATTTATCTTTACTAAACTACGTAAGCCCAGATAAATAGCACGCAATTCTAGTGCATTAATATAGTCTGATTTTTCATCATCAAGCCATCTACCTCCTGTTGTGACCCCATCTCGATGAGCTCCCCAACCTTCTAACGAAGCATCAGTAGTAATTACTGTATTAGGTTCCGCCATGCGGATTGGATTTGGTGAACTTGCTATATGTTGCATCCACCATCCAATATCCTGTAACCCTTCTTGCGAAATAAACATCTTTCGCTCAAAATTGCCTTTAGTTCGTGTTAACGCTAAATTTTTATCTATTTCTAGCGACTTAATATGGGCCTTCCCATATAACACAGCAGGTGCATATGAGGTCATTATGCCAATAAGAACAGCAACCTGTCTAATTTTTGGCTTTGATAACTTAATAAGCTGAGTCGCTGTAGTCATAAACTTAATTAGTTTTTGTTCTGTTATCGACACTGTAAGGGACTGTGTATCCAGAATAAACCCTAAACATTTGAGTTGTTTTGTTGGTTTAAACACTGACTTTTGTTGATGTACATAAAACCCCAATTTAGTGAGTAATGCACATAAATCCAAAACTGCATTCACACAACCAATTTGTGTTGATGCTATAATAAAAGAATCATCTATGTATGGAAACATTATGTGACCCTTCCTCGCCATTACCGAGAAAACAGGTTTAAGCAATTTAGTAAATAAACGTGGCGCACAAGCTAAGCCATTCGGCATGCAGGTAAACTCATAGAGTTGGTTATCCCAAATAAATCGAAGAAATTTTCGGTATTGTTCCATTATGGGAAGCGTATAATATGCATCCTGTAAATCAACACTAGCCATCCACGCATCTGGTGTAATCAGATCTCGTGCCGTATCTAGAGAGAACATTTTAAAATGTCGATATTCCACCCTTTTATTAAGGATTGTTAAATCCAGGATCATTCGAACATCACCATTAGGCTTCGGTCTCGAGAAAATGTTTGAAATAAACTGTCCTGAACAGTGTGTCACTTTTTGTATAATTCCTTTCTCAAAGAATTTATGTACCTGTTTAGTTAGTGCGTCTCGTTCAACTGGTTGAATGTTATATGGAAAAGGTATTATACTTTGTACAGGAATTTGTGTAAAGGGAATTTGAACACCCCTAACTATTTCTATAATTTCTTGGTCACTAGTAATTTTGTGCCACTCAGAAATATGATTACTAATATTACCAGCCACAAAGTTGCTTACAGTTTGTGTGTTTTTAGAGGCTGCAGGGACTTGTAAAGTTTGTGTTTGGACCTCTACTTGGACCCGCCCCTGGGGAAAGGTCTCGACGAGTTGAACCCTCGGCCTATTGGCCGTGCGGTGTTGTCGGTCCAGCCTGGGCGAGCGCCCCGGCCCCGAAACCCTTGACCGAAGTTTGAACTCGGTCTGGTTCCTCTGGTGAACCGTCGTGGACGAAAATCCCCTCGTGACTTTTTGAAACGAGGAGCTTCCTGTTTCTTCTTGCCATCCATGTTTTTGCCACTCTTGGCTGCAGTCTCTACCTCTTTATAGAGGTATTGTAGTTGACCGCCAAACATCTTGGTGTTATCTAAAGGTTTCCCTTTAATCGGCTCTGGAGCAAGATAAAGCGTAAACTCCTTCCCCTCATTATCGGTAACCTTCTTAGAGCGAGCCACTTCTTTGCCAGCATCTGTGCAAACTGACTTGAAGACATTTTCATATCTTCGAAACGACAGGTAATTACCTGCCGCCGCTAGCACTGCAATGCCTTTGTCCATTGTCTTAGCCAAAGACGAGAACTTATTTTCACTCTGCATCCTATTAGCCACAGGAACAATAGCTGTTAGGGTAGCCAACACTGCCTTATGCACTGTGTGCAACACATCCTCAAACTTCTTACGGTCATCCGTCATATTGACATCCCGATCCATTTCTTTAATGATGGAGTTGGGAACACCCTTTATGCCTGTTAACTCATCTCCTAACTTGGAGATAACCTCCGCCGGTTTGAACGTGCGAAAATGACCATTCACGGTCTCGCGCATAAGCGTAGTGGTTTTAACCCGCTTAGCCTTTGGCTTCTCCACCTTCTTAGCCACTTTAGTGCCAATGTCCGCATAGACCCCTTCATATACGGTGTCTGAGTCTGATTCCGTAGAAGTAGACTCAGTGGACGACTCAGAAGAAGAATATTTCCTCTTCCTCTTCTTCTTTTTGGACTTAGTCTTCCGCTTTTTGCGCAAACCAGACTCTGCCCGCTCCTTGGTGAATTCATCACCCGAAGAAATCACCTGTTTCTTCTTCTTCCTCCGTTTAGGAGAAGGAGGAGGAGGAGCCTTAAGCTCCACCGCCGAGTCTGTGTCCAAGAAATCCTCAAATGAATCCTCTTGGACACTCGGCCTACGCCGCTTCCGAGACACAGGCGATTTGGCAGTCAAGATGTGGCTTTCCAATCTTGCAAAGCGAGCCTCCCAATCTGGAGGCGCAGGCACATCAGGCACTGCGTCCTCGTCCGGGTCGGAGAGGATATGCGCCCGGGGCTGTGTCGACGGCCCTGCCGACAACACAGGTGAGGAGTCGTACTCCTCGTCCACTCCACTCGGAACACGCCCCTCGGCTGCTGCTGCACCGCGCTTACTCCGCTTCGTGGCCATCGGGAGCTGAAACAAACATTTTTGGTCAGTCCCGGTATATATATATGTCACAATATGGTTGTTTCAAACTCATTTGGACATCTATTGGTGTTAAAGAACGTGTTTATACCGTTATAACACAGGCGTAATAAGCTAAATTTGTGCGTGGGTTGTGGGTCAAGCCCAAACCTTACGCGGGGTCGGGACCAGTGTATCGGCCCGCCCATCCCTCTGTTCCGCACACTTCTCCCACCTGTGACTACTACGTCAACAAGTTGGAGAAAATGCTACGAAACTCGGAGAAACGCCTGAAAAAGTTTGTCTAGGGGAGTCTATAAAAGAAACCCAGGAGCATCTCCAACATTACTCTCTATTAGAGTACGAGAGAATTTCCACATGAGATAGGGCGAAACCCACATCTCTACCCATAGTCACACGGTGACCCGGGTGTTGACATAACCGCTAATGACCGGTTTGGTTCCTTCGCGAAACCCACTCGAGTGTTCTATCCTTGGTTGTTTATAACCAAATAACTCGTCCAAATTGGACCAACGAAAGTCTAAACTTTCCATATTGATGCTCTAATGCATCATAATTAAGCTAACCACAGTTTTTATTATACTTACTGCGTATTTGCTTGTATGTAGACTAATTTTGCCGGAGCAACCCAACGACACGTTATCCAGTCGTGAGTTGTATATGCTAATTGCTGGTACCGGACGTGCTTACCTCTCCCTAGCCTGAGGCTAGCCTGAGGCTGTTTACCGAGGTAAAATATATATATATATATATACATGGTTTAAAAGTTATGGGCAGGATCCAGCATGGCTAATTAGCATACTCAAGGTCATTGAGCTGCCCACTAGGGACTGCCCATAATATAGACCAAACTTCAATGGTGATTTTAACTACATTCCTGGTTTTTTAAACATTCAATAAACATATAGATGGGGTGATAATAAAACATTCTATTAGAAAAAATGCTTAGGATTTTTCTATCAAACATGGAAAGCCGATGTGTCATAATCCTGTAAAAATGACAAATGCCCCCATCCCATGTTAAGTGTCTATATATATATATACATATATATGAGTCAGCCTCACGAAAACGGGCCAATCGGTGGTCAAGTGAAGATGTCGGCGTCGCAATTCTTAAAAGTGTAGTGCATTTCTTTGTTTCATATTAAATTATCCTAGAAACAAATATGGTTGTTGTATTTTCTCGACCTATACATTCAGTATAAATTTAAGGACTTTCCAACATCTCTGTCAATGCTAAACTATAATTATACCGATCGACGCCGACATCCAATGATCGACGCCGACAACTTTAACAGATGTCAGCGTTGCAATTCTTAAAGTCTCGTGCATTTCTTTGTTTTATATTAAATTATCCTAGAAACAAATAAGGTTGTTGTATTTTCTCGACATATACATTCAGTAATTTAAGGACTTTCCAACATCTCTGTCAATGCTAAACTATAATTATACCGATCGACGACGACATCCATGCTCGACGCCGACAACTTCCATCAATTGGCCTCTTTTCATGATCCTGACCCATATATATATCATCATCATCATGCTGTCGGTCGCGATGCGACAAAGACTGCTTTCATTACCTGACTGCCGCTCTCTTTTGTGTGGTTGTAAATTTCATGAAAGCTGCCTGCAAATGTGTTGCAGTGTTGCTGGCTTTTGCAAGTTACCAGCGGCACTCTGTCAGGGAGCAAATAGAGGTTTAACACCGTCAAGAACATGTCAAGACAGGCGCAAAACTATTTGTCCCTGCATTGGCTGGTCGGGAGATGTTGGGAGTTCCACACATCAACCGCCCTTAATGCTGCCACAGTGACATGGTTTTCTGTTTAAGGTTTGCTCCCTTAGCCTTCGGTTCTGTCAAGAACCTGTACCACAAGGCAGAGGTTTACAACTCTGCAGGGCAGGGGCGTCAAACTCCCTGAGGTATTGCTATACCTGCAATACCTATATATAGAACAAAAGGCATACATAAATACATACACATGAATAACTACTGTTACTGCTACATTTA